>OY856412.1:471922156-472402156 GCA_963693085.1 Alisma plantago-aquatica
TCTCTGGCGCAGCTTTTGCTTGGTAACGGTGTGGAGGCGGCCGAGTCTACGGAGTCTTGCGTGTACCTGCCGAAGGCTGGCGTTTGCTCCCCTGTTTAGTGTTCTTTTTTTTCTGTCTGATTTTCCTTTTGTGCGTGTGTTCTTGGGTTCTAGGCAGGTTCTCTGTCTTCTCATCACCGTTCTTCGGTGTTTGTCTGTCCTTTAGGGGGTTGTTTCTCTCTCCTGTCGTGAGAGTATCGTGATCTCTAGCAGGTCTCGTTTTGCCTCAGGTTCGTTTGCTGCTCAAGCTGTTGACATGGATGGTAGAGATAACAATCGGATGGAATACTAGTTTGGTTAATCCCTTACACGCTGCCTAATGCTCAAGTTGAAGGCATCTCTCATAAAAGTTGCTTAAGTCAATCTCGAAGAAGAGAGATCTATGCAGAAGTGTTTTATTCTCGTTCTAATATGAGTGGTAGTAGTTCTAAGTCTGTGTACCTGACTGTTGCTTGTTCTTGTAGTTGTTCTCTCTACTTGTAGATACTCTAAAAAAAAAAAAATGAGGTATGAGGTGACGCCAGGATTCGGAAAAAATCCTGTGTGCCTTTCGATTTTCCAACGCACCACTACACACTCAAACATTATCCGACAGGCATGCTTTGCAAAATTGTAATCCGCCGTCGTGACTCTTGACCATTGTTTATCAATTAAAGTATTACCTTTCTGATTAGTGTCTTGAATATTAAATCCAGAAGTGAGAAGCAGGTTCTGGACTGGACTGAGCTTGAGCGGTCCGACGTCTGCTCCCAGTAGCAGTCATGGCTTCATCGCCGCAGCTGCACCAGAGCCGACTAGTTTGTATCTTTCTGATCCTCTCTCTCCTCCTCCGGGACGCCGACGGCGCAGCCAAGAGGCCCAAGACCAGCATCGTCTTCGCCACGCTGGGACGAAGTCACTACTCCTTCGACCTCTTCTCTCTCCCTGTCCCGCAACTCTCCACCACCGACTCATCCTCTTCCGATGAAGCGTCCCTTCGCGAGACTCGCCTCACGGATGGTCACTCCGTCAACTACAACGGATTCTTCCCACCTGACCCACCTGCCCTGCTCTCCCTCCTCAAACGCTCTTCTTCCGATTCCGCGACCGCCACCCCTCTCGACGGCGTCGTATATGTCAGCGAGCGCAACGGCACCTCGAATCTCTACCTCGACGTCTTTACCCAAATCCCTTCCACCTCCCTCTCCGCCGTACTACAACTGCCGGCCCGCCTGCAGCTCCCCTTGCTCCAACTCCCCCCGACCTCCGACGGGAGCAGCTTCAGCGTGTCCCTAAAAGACCGCCCCTCCATCACCGGTCACTACGTGGTCTACGTCTCCACCCACGAGGACCCACATCAGCCGCGCAAGAGCTGGGCGGCAGTTTACTCAACCCAAATCCAAACCGGCGTCACCCGCCGCCTCACTCCCCGTGGAATAGCCGATTTCAGCCCCGCCGTGTCCCCCGATGGCCTGTGGACGGCCGTCGCGTCCTCTGGGGAGCAAGGGTGGACAGGAGAGGTCCAGGAGTTGAATACCGGGATCTATGTGTTTCGCACAAAGGATGGGTCGAACCGGAGTAAAGTAGTCGAGCGCGGCGGCTGGCCTTCCTGGGCGCCTGACGGCAGTGCGCTCTACTTCCACCGCGAGAACGAAGACGGGTGGTGGAGCGTCTACAGGGCGGCGATCGATGCTACTACAAGTGGAATCGTTGTGACTTCCATTGAGCGGCTGACTCCGCCGGGATTCCACGCCTTCACCCCTGCGGCCGGGAGAGGGTTCGTCGCCCTAGCTACTAGGCGGCCCGGGTCGGAATTCCGCCACATGGAGCTGCTCGACCTCTCAACCGAGACTTTCGTCGAGCTGACCAAACAAGTCTCCCCAAATTCCAACCACTATAACCCCTTCGTCTCCCCTGACTCCGCCCGTGTAGGGTACCACCGATGCAGGGGCACGGCCAACGCCGGCGTGAACCCTCTGTTATTCGAGAGCATCAACAGCCCCGAGCCAGACATATCCCTCTTCCGCGTCGACGGCTCGTACCCATCCTTCTCGCCGGACGGCAAGCGCGTGGCCTACGTCGGCCTCCCGGGGCTCTACGTCGTCGACCCCGACGGGCGCCACAAGCGGGAGATCTTCAAAGGTTCCGCGTTCCCTTCGGCATGGGACTGGAAGAGGAAAGGAGTCATCTACACTAGCCACGGCCCAACGTTCGCCGGAGAACGCACCGAGGTCGACGTCATCTCCATCACCTTGCCCGACGACGCGACCGCTACTCCCGCTATCAAGAAGTTGTCAATCGGAGGCGCCAACAACGCGTTCCCGTCCCCGTCGCCGGATGGCAAATGGGTGGTGTTCCGATCGGGCAGGTCAGGGCACAAGAACCTCTACATAATGGACGCCGTGGAAGGGGAGAGCGCCGGGATCCGCCGCCTGACGGAAGGGAACTGGACCGACACCATGTGCAACTGGTCTCCAAACGGGGAATGGATCGCGTTTGCTTCCGATAGGGACAACCCCGGCGGCGGTGGGTTCGCGGTCTACTTCGTCCGACCAGACGGCACGGGGCTCCACAAGGTGGTGCAGAGCGCGGAGGGTGGGAGGGTCAACCACCCGTTCTTCAGCCCCGATTCGAAGAGGTTCGTGTTTACCACCGACTACGCCGCTGTGTCTGCCGAGCCTATTGCCAATCCGCACCATTACCAGCCATACGGGGATATCTTCATCGCCAAGGTGGATGGGTCGGAGATCAGAAGACTCACCCACAATTCTTATGAGGATGGGACGCCTACTTGGGGGCCTGTGTTTATGGAGCCGAAAGATGTTGTCGAATCGCCTCCTACTGCGGCAGGGTGCCGGTTTGAGGACTGCCAGTGGCTAGGGAAGAAGAAGATGAATTTTGGTCATGAATTTCCGGCTGCTCGTGGTTGCAGGGCCGCTTAAGAGTAAGGCAAGAATGATAGTATGTCGCAGGTGTTGTTTATGTAGATTGGGGAATAATACTTGAGTTTCCCAAAGCCACTGTATATATATATGTCTCTATGCTATGCTGTGTTGTCTTGTATTAAGTAAGTCGAGTAGATCAGAATCTTGTTCGACATTAACATAATACTGGAAGCTGAATGTAAATTTGTTACACATATACATGTGAAGTTGTTAACATATTTGCCGCGCATCCTATAGCAATATAGCAATATACTTTGGAATAAAGAAACACTGAAACTGTTGACCCTATAGTGTGTATTGGCATCATGTAACAGATCAATGTCTTCAATAGCCCCCTTAAAAGGATCCAATCATGTAACAGATCAAGATCCTGAAATAATCCTTGGTCTTTGGATAATGTCAGATCGATAAAAAAACCTCTAAATACCTGGCAAAAAGGATGAAATGCTTGAGATATCTTCATTCCTGCCCCTTGGAAGAAATGATATTTGCAGCCATTTTATCCTGTTTAACTTGGTATAAACCTGTGAGATTTCCGGGATTGGATCATTGGAACATTATATATCGCAGAAGATTGGAATATTATATTACTTTGGAGTCTATAATTATGACACCGCAGCATTTGCTTGGAAAACTAACAATACCCTCTCTTGTCTAGAAGATCTTTGCTGGTATTCTCGATGGTTACAATAATGGTGACTGGTGTTATACAAACACAATGCTAAGGAAGACAAGAAGATCTGTGAAAACAAAAGAAAAACCTTGATCCCCACAAGCTTAAGTGAACAATGACTCTTTTCAGAATCGGCGACATCACTACGGGCATGTTTGGTTACTTGGATTTTGCTGTATTGGATTGTATTTTGGACTCCAGTTCAACAAATTTTACTTTTGGTTTGCAGGATTAGAGATCTGAGCTAATCCCGGGATTTTCAGACATAATAGGAATCCCGCATTTTGGTCTCCATCAAAATTCTCCCGGACGCCAAAATCCAACATGGCGAACGTCGTGGACACGAAAAAAAACAAATCCCACACTTACAAAATCCAGCAAACCAAACATAAAATTTTATTTTGTGGGATTTTGACAATGCAGCATTTTAATAATACGGGATGGACAAAATACAGGATTTCTAAAAATCCGACAAACCAAACGAGCCCTACATCATTTCTTGCGAAGTTTAGATCAACCACGTTTTCTACTTAGACATGTCAAATTGGTAAGCGTATGGGATTTGTGCTTGTTCATTGCAGTTGTGGGTAAAAAGGGTCGACCCACATGTCTTTCATATAACATGTTTCAATAAGAAAGATAGTGTTTGTTTTTGCTCTAACATTAAAAATAAAAAAAGAATGGTCCACTGATGTTTTTGAATGTCAAACATAAAACAAAGATGTCAGTGAACTACTGTGTTTGACATTAAGTTAAAGTGCGTATGTATTTCTTAATTTTAACATTAAATTGAACCGAAAAAAAGTTATGTGAAAAGAAATTATATACATGTTCTAACTATCATAATAATGAAAAAGTGATGTTATATTTTATCATTTAACATCAGATATTCTAGATATAACTACAATACAAAATGACAATAAATGGATTATCATTGGTAAAAAATAATTGATATGACTATATTTTAGATATGTGCAATCATCATGCTACCAGCTCATTAACATAAATGCCAATACATAATATGTCGCCTTTGTTAACATAAAAATAACAAAATGAACCGGCCACAACATGTCCTTTATTTTTTATATAATATATACATCTGACATAAGCAAATTAGATGTTTGATAAATGTGTGTGTTTTGGCCGTCGCAAAGAATCTATATAAAATTGTTTCTCGTGCGGTCGTAGTAAAAAAAGCTTTAAAAAAGAAAAAGAAAACCATAGCCGTTACCTAATTTTGTGAGGACAATAAAAAAAATGGTAGATGGTGAGTTCAAATTAGCAGAAAAATACAAAAAGACGGAAGAACTAACTCCGTTTAAGAAAAGATAAGACCAGAAAATTGTGGCCATGAGACCACACAAGGATGTCTTGTCACGATTGAGAAAGGTGTTACAAACCCTAGCTTTGCTCAAGAAATCGATATTATATTTCAATTCTTAAGTTTCGTGAAAAACATTTGTTTTGGTTTGATTTTGGGTTAAGAAATAAAAAATAAAAACACATGATTAAGGTGTGAGATTTTGGGGCCTTAAGATGGCCGTGGAACTTTGTTTTGTCAACAAATACTTTATGTTCTTAAGAAATCACAATCACCTCAGGATATCCTATAGTAGAGATTCATCCCAACTATGTGTGTGTGATTAATGATCTCATCGGTAAACATTTTGATTCAGATGCATCAAAGAGATAATCAACCTTGAGGAAGATGTAATGTTTTAAGAAATCAAGCATGACAAGACTGTAAGGACTCTGACCTCCGTTTTGGGCTTACCATGTTTGCTTTGCCTAAACCTTGTGTTTAGAGGCTTGCCTAATCACTTGAGTTGTGATTAGGGTTTGTTTGTGCTCTGTTGAGAGGTTGAGGTGCAACTTGCAAATTACCCAAGTTCTAGGGTTGGTGTGCAAGTTTGTCACATTAAGAGATATCTTTCTCTCTCCTTGCATCCTCTAGGGTTGAGAGGATGGGTTGGGCACCTTGCTTGGTTTGCTTTGAGCCTTGTTTGAGCTTGTTGAAGCTTAGATGTGTTGTTGGGCTTTCTTGGGCCTAGTTTGAGCTTGGTGCCGCCTCCTTGCTTGGTGTGTCGGGTAGGGTATGTCAGCCAAGAGGTGTGTCGGGCAATGGTGTATCAGCCATGGCACCATGTTGGGCGATACACACCCTTCTTGACCTAGCTTTGTTTGTGTCACCCTTAGTGACACTTGGTGCTTTTTGCTAGCAAGGTGGCATAGCTTGGACAAGTGGTGATTTGGGCGAGCACATGTGGAGAAGCCCTCTAGTGGACACCCACTTGACCCCCTTGTATATATACGAGCCTTCTTGCTTGCTAGTAGCTCCTTTAGTTCCCTTAGTTGCTTCCTTTCCTTTGGTGGCCGAGCTAGGAGAAGAGAAGAAGGGAGTGGGGGCGGATACATTTGGTGTCTTGGCCGATACCCTCTCCTTGGTGAAGCTTGGAGGGCGACATAGCTCTAGTCTTCTTATTCCTCTAGTGGTGGCTGAAACCCTAGAGTGTCCCTTGCTCCTGTTCTTCTCTCGTGGTGAGTATCCTTCTCTCTTTCCTTGGTACCTTCTCCTTCTTTCTTGTTTTTCGGCCATGGTGGTTATGAGTTGGTCTTCTCTTCTTGAGGTGGCCGAAGGTGGTGCCTTGGAGCTTGGAGCTTGGTGCGTGGAGCTTTAGAGCTTGAGGAGTGTGCTTGAGGCGGGTTACATAACTCCTACCATAGCTATATTACCTTCTTTTTATGCTGTTTGTTTACATGTTATCTTGATCGGTCATGCATACCTTGTTAGTAATGTTATTGCTCTAGTATGCACCCTTGATCTTGTTGGATGTGATGACATGGTTATGTCGTCTAGATGTGTTCTTGGACCTTGTTGGCTGAACCATTGGATTAGGGTTCCTTGGGTCCCTCTCTCTTAGTTGTTGAGAGGTGAGCCTAGGGTTCCTAATTCCATGGTGCATGTGGTGTGTTCTTGGGGCAAATCCCTTTCTCTCTCTTTGGTTTTTGAGAGGTGAGCTTGAGCTCTAGTGGTATAGGCAAAACCCCTCTCTTCCTTAGTCATTGAGAGGTGAGTCTATGCTCTAGTTGCTTGGGCAATACCCCTCTCTTACCATGGATTTGAAAGGAGAGTCGTTGGTTGGTCTTGACCTAGTTGAGGTTGGAGGGTTGGCCGGTATGGGATGACCCACCTTGCTTCCTGATATGTGATAGACGTTGTGCAAAACCCCTCTCACTTGGTTGTTGAGAGGTGTGCCAACTCTCTTAACCTATTAGGGTTTCTTGGTGGCAGTATTGAGGTTGAAGATGACCAACCCATCACGACCTTTGGACCCTTGCCCGATATCCCTTTTCTAGGGTTGAGTTTGGGCGATATGCTTTCGCCGACAGGGATGTGCCTTGGGCGTTAGATGGTCTGTGTTGGGTGTCATGGCATGTTGGTACCTTACCCGATAGGTCATGTGGTTCTTGGCCGATATGGATCCTCACCCTAGCTGTTGGGTGATATGTCCTTGACCAATATGGCCCTAGCTTGGATGTTGGAGTTGTTCCCTTGGATGATATGGGGTTGTGTTGGACGTTGCGAGGTTGTTTCGGGCGTTGGGTGCTGCACTTGGTGACATGGCCCTGGTACTATGCACGACTCCCTCTTGGGTAGTGTTGCCCGTTACCCATGTAGGTGTGTTGCCCGTCACAACATTGCCCGTCGTTGGGCGTTGCATGATGGTTACACGATGCAATGTTGCCCGCCCGATATGATGCTGCAGGTTTGGGTGCTATAGGTTGGTTCCTAGCTGGTTGCCCGATATGGTGTCTTAAGGAGGTGTTGCCCAATATCTTCTTGTGGTACTTCCCGATACCTAAGTGATAGTGGTTGGCCGATATGGATGTAGCCCTAGAAGGGTGCTAGACGATACAACAGGTGGTGAAGTGTTGTGTGCTTAACCGATATAGTGTTGGGCGCACACTATGCTTAACAGATATAGTGTTGGGCGCACACTCTTTGGTGAGAGACGTCATGCTTTTAGTAAGGGTTGTGGTATACCTTTGGTGATGGTTGTCCCTTACCCGATACACCTATAGTGAGGGTTGTACCTTGTGTTCGGTTGGTAACCCTGATGCTTGTTATGCTTTGGTACATGAGGTTGTTATGCTTTGATATAGATATAATAATGCTATGCTTTGATACATTCATCTATGTTGCATGGTTAACTCTCATAATAAAGTAAGGAGTTGTAAATGTTCCTTGTACAAGTATCATTGCTCCTTTGTGATTTCACTAACCATGCAGGTAACATTTGTAAGATAAGGCCATGTCGATGGCATAATAGTAATATGATGTGGAACATCAAGGGTTATGATGAACCCAGTGATGTATGATGGGTGTTACCCATGGAATGGAAATGTATGCCTTGATGATGGGATTGAGTCCCTGTCATGTTGATCCTTGAGATGGATCTTGATGATTGGAAAGAGGCCAAGTGGTAACATGTGACGTTGGATCCTTGTGATGGATCAGGATGATGTTGATGGCACTGAAGGCCTTAGTGGTAATGTAACACAAGATAATGAGGTTTATGTTCATTCATTCGTATTATATTTGCATTTTACATAACTTGGTTGAATCTTGCAATCCACTTAAAATATGTTAATTAATTACAGATGAATCTTTCATGTAGTTTGCCCTGGCCATAGATCCATCATCGTCAGGAGTTTGGTGATGGTGAAACGGGTTCTATTGTAGGTTAACCCAGAACACATATTGTTGAATATACGGGGTGCGCCTACGCCCTAAGTAGTAGTGCATGTTTAGAGCACGATTTCAGGCCCGTGGCTCAGTGTGTTTAGAGCATGGTGAACATGCCCATGGCTCAGGATATGTGATAGAGCATGGTGAACATGCCCATGGCTCAGTGATGATGGAGCACAGTGAACAGACCCATGGCTTGGTTTTCTAACGCCGATACCTATACCAAGGTGGGCTAGGAAGAGGGTAGCCTGACCCTATGTGGATGAGGCCACTTAAGCATGAGACTGTGGTCCTGCTTATTGGTTCTTGTGCATTGACCACAAGGGAAGTGAGGTCATGGAATCTGGCTCTCCCATCAACCTTGTATGGAAATTGATTGTGACCAAATGGTGGTCAGTTTGGATCTGAGTGGTATGACTCACTTCCTCATGGCATAATAAATTGTAATCCAACCGTATAGTATATTTGCTTAGGGCAAACATGAGACATTGGTTGAGGCCTTATTTGTATAGTTGCCCTAGTTTTATCTTGCAGTTACTTACATGTTCCTTAGATGTTATGATAAGTTCTTATTAGATGCATCTTGTCAATCATGTTCCATAAGAAATATCTGGTTATATACCTCCCAGATATCTTGGTAAGATGTTGTAACAAGTTAGTTCTGCTTAGTATGCTGCTCATATATGATATTCTTATATTAGTTATCTATTTTATCTGTTCTAGCTCTCCTTTGAGGTTTTATAGTTTAGGTGGGGGCTATGTTTCTCACTGGGACTCTGTGTCTCACCTCATTGGTTTAAAACCTTTTTGGTGATCGAGCTAGACGCGGTGGTGGTTGCAGTGTTGAAGCTGAGCAGCAAGAAGAACAGTAGAAGGCAAGGTTGGATCTGCTGTTGCTGTTATTGGGTGTTTTGTAGTAGAGTCCTAGAGTCATACCTGTACTCTCAGGTCCTTGGAGGTGTTTTGACGAGGTTTTATGATGTATAGTTATTTGCAGCTTGTTTATCATGTTGTTGGCCTAATGTGGCATGTTCTGTATTTAAACAGGTGGTGAACTCTTATGCTTATGGGACAGCTAGATCCTATGATATGTGGACATGTATCAAGTTTATGTAACATGTTTCTTTGTAGGATGTAGATCTAGATGTAATAGTTCCTTTCTTATCTGCTTTTCGCAGTCAGTTTGAATTAACCTGTGTTTTTGGTAATATGATGTTTATGATTGTTCTGCACATTTTCACATGGAATTTCGTGGTCCATGTGATAGCGGGATGTCACATTATACGCTTAATATCAGAGCTCTAGGTTGTTGAGTCTACAGGGATCTAGGACTAGGTTTTGTGTCTGGTCTTGTGATTTTTCCAAATTTTCTCATAATAACCTTCTGCCCCCAGCATGAAGATAAAGCTAAAAGATGTCTGGAAATCACGAAGAACATGCTGTTGAGAGCAGTGCGCCTGCATCAGTTGATGGATCCAGTGTGTAGGCACATGAAGATTAAGTGCCCGAGGTCCCCCAAATCAACCCAGTCATTCTTGAGAATCTTGTCTATCAACACCTTATGGGACATGTAATGGCAACGATGAATCTCATGGTGGAAAGATTGTCAGTGCCTCTGCCAAGAGCACATGCTCCCCATGGTGAATCTTCAGGTATTGGGAAGACCTTTGAGTGGCTTCACCAAGTCAAATCTTCAGATTATGCTGGAATGGCAGATCCAATAGATGCAGATCTATGGCTGATAGGTCTTGAGAAGGCCTTCCAGATCCTTGACACCCCCAAAGCAGACAAAGTCAAGAATGTTGTCTACCTTATGAAGGATAGTGCTGGCCACTGGTGGGGCATCGAGGAGGAGAAGCGACCCGGTGAGGTGATCTGTTGGGATGTATTCCGGCAGGAGTTCATGAATCGATACTTCCTATAGCATCCAACTCACAAAAGCATGATTAACTAATGCGGAAGCATTCACTAAGCAACAGATTACCGAAAATCACTAAAAATTAAAACCATTTTATAGAGAGATCCACACAAAGGAAAACTTTCTTACATAGGACCAAAGTAACATATTTACATTCTTGTTCAAAGGTACATATCCTGTATCATCTCTTTATGAGAATTACCAGCATTGACTGCCATGTTAAGCTAAACACAGGCAGTATAAAATCTCGAGGCACTTAGCCAAAAACTCGAAAGTGCTAACTACTACTCCGAGGACCTGAGAGTACAGAGACAACACATAGGACTCTATATACATCTATATAAGGCATAATAGCCAGTGTCTCCACCTGAGACTTCACTGCTATCCCTGCTGTTATTGTTGCTGTTTTTCGTCTACTGAAGGATTCCTGCCTCCTCGTCCGCGTCCACCTAAAAATGTGGTTCCCACGAGGGTGAGACAATTGTAAATTGCTCCAGCGAGAGTTATAATTCTCCGCCAGAAACATTATTATTGTAGTTTAATAAGATAAATCTGAACATAGGAATAATAATTGTTTGACAACAGTTAATTTATTGCCTAATAGATTAGAACATTATTCTTATTCTAAAGCATTGCAACTATAACTTGATAGAGCAACATGTCACTTATCCATTAAGGAATATGAAGAACATGTATACATTTATTCACTATAGAATTATAACCACAACATATATTCTCTTCAGGCTTAAATCACATATCTAATGCCTGGCATTGTCTTTAAAGAGTCATGACATGTAGCCATACTCTTTTAACAAGGTACTGGGATCTTAATCCCTCAACTTATCAAGTACAATTCCATTTTCTAACAAGTTCATCCTCATGATTATAGAATATGGATATTTGACCCCTTAACTCATCATAGAATACTTGTTACCACTTATTAGGTAACTTAATACTTTTAAGTCATCTAACCAAGGACATTATGATTCTTACTACACAAAGTATTGCACATAGTTCACAAAGCTCATATCAACTCTTATTACCCCTTAATAGGAAATAAGGCATATTATGGCTTATAAAGCACATAAACAGTTTCAATATACAGAGCATTATAGTCCATACCTGGCTATGCTCATCATTTCAATATTCCTACATGATTAACACTCATGATAACACTCATATATCAATACCATGCAATACAAGGGTTTTCTCATTATATTTATAACTCATCAATATGTATTTAAACTTCACATAGGATTACTCTGTGTTAAGACTTCACATAACATCATCCTGTATTAGGGTTTCACATCGCATTACCCTATTTTAGGATTTCACATAGCATTACCCTGTATTAGGGTTTCACATCGCATTACCCTATTTTAGGGTTTCACATAGCATTACCCTATATTAGGGTTTCACATCACATTACCCTATTTTAGGGTTTCACATAGCATTACCCTGCATTAGGGTTTCACATCACATTACCCTATTTTAGGGTTTCACATAGCATTACCCTGTATTAGGGTTTCACATCGCATTACCCTATTTTAGGGTTTCACATAGCATTACCCTGTATTAGAGTTTCACATCGCATTACTCTATTGTAGGGTTCCACATAAATAATCATATAGGTTCTGAAGATCATATTATTAATGATCAAGTCCTATTTCATTACTTCACATAGCTAGGAATCAATATGGATAACATAAGTATTTAATCATACTTATTTATTCTCATCATTCATTATTAGATGAAGTATCAATCACAAGGTATGAGTCTCTCTCTCATCTTTACCAAAAGATGATTGAATCATAGTTTATTGGTTTGGGTTAACCTTTTCATAAGGCATGATAGCCTACACTTATTAAGGTACACTACATCTCAATGTAACAATTGACATGAAACATCTCATGTGTCACCCATCCAATTATATTGGACTTATAACACATCAAGGTATATCAGTATTGGGGTGTTGGATGTGATATCTATCATACCTTGATGTATCACTTCCCTCACACCTTTATCTTACTTGAGTTCATCCACTTAGCTTGTATTAGGGTATTCCCCATCCTAATACTTTGTGCACTAGTTCCTCACATTCATCATGTAATGTATTGGTCATAATTCATATGTTTAGAATATACAACCATTGCCAATAATATGGAATCATCCTTGAGTTAGGAACTATTGGTGTAAGGATATTCATTATCAACCCATCTAGGTATTAGTTTTGTAAATACATTAATCACTATTCCATTATTAGGAATATGATTCTCCATATTTATAATTTGCGGATTCACATAGCATTTTCCATACATTATATGGATTTCACATAGTATTGCTCTTCAATAGAGTTTCACATAAACCTCCTTCTATATCAGGGTTTCACCTAGTATTATGTGAAATTAAGATTTTGCAACACATCACCCAGTGATAGGGATTCACATAGAATTAGTAGCACTACCCTATATTAGGGTTTCATACACCTTTACCCCATTTTAGGGATTAAGGTTTACCATTCAAATCCAAGTAAGGTTTCTCATACCTCATTACCCACATTAGGGTTAACATGTACAATTCCCATTAAATTAGGGTTTCTCACATTGTTACACTAAGTTAGGGTTACATCATCACCCTAGATTATGGTTTCACTGAGCTTTGCCCTTAAATTACGGTTTCACATAGCCTTGTCCTAGATTAGGGTCAAGGTACATCAATCTTTTCAATGAGGATTTCATGATCTCATTATTAAGGATCAAACCATGATTACATATTTATTCATAATGAGAGAATTAGGGATTATTAAATAATAAATCATCTCTCCCATTCTCTCTCCCTCTCATCCTCTCTAGGATGTTAAATACTCCAAGATTGATCTAGGTTAACTCTTCACTTAAGTACACATAGTTACGTTAACCTTCATAATCACCATTGATCTACATCATTAATAATCAAATAGCTAATTGACTTTTGATCATATATGGTGTCCAAATGGTTTAACCAATTTGATCCTCAAAAGGTCTTAGTTACTTAGACCTCAAACGGTCTTGGTCACTTAGACCTCAAATGGTCTTGACCAATTAAGTTCAATCGGTTTGAAACCGTTTGGCAAAGTTAGTACTTGAAACCATTTGACAAAGTAGGTATTTGAAACCGAATGAGCTTGGGTCTCCAAACGGTTTGAGACCATTTGGTCTCAAATGGTCTTGAGACCGTTTGGACTCAAACGGTCTTAAGACCATTTGGTCCAAACTCTCTCAAAACCGAATGGACCAAAAAGGGTCTTCAACACTTAAACAATTCAAGGTTCCAATCCATGGACCAACTATCAATTGGGCCACCAATTTATTCTTAAATTGAACCACTGAATCACCCTTCAATTGGACCTTCAAATAGAGTTTTGACCCCAATTGAACTAGGGTTGATAATCAAGAAACCATCACTTAGGGTTTTGAAGCTAAGGAAACATCAATGATTGACATTGTGGAACCAATTCAATTGAAATCAGTGAACCACCATCATTACATGATATGACCTGACCTCAAACGGTCTTGAGGTCGTTTGGATGACCTACAAATGGTCTTGAGACTGTTTGCCCAATCCATCATTGAAATCTATGGAATTCAATTAGGATTTGCATCATTGAATCAATCATCACTTGAGCTATTGATCGTAATTCAATTTGATATCTTTGGGCCTTCAATTACTCAACCATACTCAACCCTAGACTTCCAAATGGCCTTGTTTGACCTCCAAACGGTCTTGAGACCGTTTGGGTGATTCCCAAACGATTTTGAAACTGTTTGGGTCAATCAACCCAAAATCTCAACTTAATAAATTGCAAAATCAGCACTTAGTCAATTAGGGTTTCTATTTGAAAGATTGTCCATATGTTGAACTAATCAATTGGAGCCATTGGATCATCATCCAACACATACTAGGGTTCAGACCTCAAATGGTCAACCCATCCAAATGGTCAACTTCCCTAAATGGTTTGGGGTCTACCTCTCCAAACGGTTTGGAAAGCGTTTGGTCCCCAAACGGTTTGGTGAAACCATTTGGACCAAACCATTGAAACCGTTTGCCATAGATATTTGGGGAGGTGTGTGCTTATGATGATGTCATCATCATCAAGCTCTAAACTCACGAAATATTCTGTGATTTCCATGGTGATTGCATCAATCAACCAAATTAAATTCTGAGAATGAAGGAAACATCAACAATTGATAAGGAATTGAATGCAATAACAATTTCAAGGGTTCAAGTTATAAAAACCGCCTCCAATTGAGCTCCAAAGCTTCAAGATCACGTCAACAATGGTGGATGCAACTCCTTTCACTATTCCAAGGCTCATCCTCAAGCTTTGAGTGAAAAGGAATGGTTAGAATTGAAGAGGGCATCAAGATAAGAAGAATTCATGCATTGATTTTTTATTTTCACCATGGATTCAAGGTGAAAGGAGGTCAATAAGCTTACCAACAGGTTGGGGGTCGTCCTCCTGATCCTCCCAAGCTCCTTGCTAGTTTTCCAAGCAAAGGAAAGAAGTGGAAACGGAACAACCTTTGTTTTGGCTTGTAAAGGGTCTTTTTATAAGAAATTCAAGGAGAGAGAAAATGCCTTATAAAAAATCATTTAATCCCAAAAATAGTGCCTCCTCTTCCCCCTCAACTCCTTGGATCCGAGGCTATATTTTTGCCTCTTATTCCTCTCAATTATCCATGATTTAAAGAAAATCAAATTAAGCACCTCAAATCATATTATACTAATATCCATAAGTGAGTGGATATTTCTTTTCCTTATAATAAGGTGAATGGGTTCTTCACCTCCTTAAGATATTTCCATTGCCTTTGCAAGGCATAAGGACGTCCACACTTGATGATTTTCAACCAACATAATTTTGGTTGAAGGGAACTTCAATTAATATATTTATTTTTGCACTAAATTGAATTAGGGTTTCACTTAGGCTTAAATCTTGATTATTTTAATATCAAGATTCTCTCTCCTCCAACTTAATTCAAATGAGGCGCCCCTCTCATTTTCTTTGTTCTACATAATGTCAAGAAACATTAGGGACCTTATTGACGTGGTAATTTGCATATTGAACCCTAGGTTTTGGGTAAATTGCACATTACACCAAAACTAGGTTTTAATGCACAAACATTGCTTTGATCAGCTCTTTCTTGTTATTCAGGCTACCACAAGTCATACCTCTGCATCATATTTATTCTCATGATGCTTCAACACATGAGGAAAATATTATCATGCACAATTTGCAATTTATCCCCTCAACTTAGGTAATTTGCACTTTAGTCCAACACAAGCAAAACATTATTTTCAACATAGTTCAATATGGACTAAAATTGAAATATAAGTTCCTCTTGGGACTTAATTACTTTTCAATAGATATGAGCAGCATATAATCAACTTTATTAAGTAAAACATCTAGGGTAAAGCATAACCCAGGTCAGGGATGTTATAAGTTATAAACCCCTAACAAGGATTTCATCCCCCAAAATCCCAGGAAAAGGAGGGACAAATTTATTCATTTATCATACCCTCAAGTCTCCACATAATGTATTAATATCATGGAGATATCATGGATCTGTAATCCACACAAAGTTCCTTTCATTAGTTCAACCTTATCAATGTTTATGTTTATGCAGAGCATAAACCCCTAACTTATGATGTCCATATTATTTTAGGTAACAAGATTGATTTCACAGTTGGATAATATAGATAACCAACATAAAACATCTAATATTTCTCAGATACCAGAGTCCTTACTTTGGTATTCACCATATGTGTTGAAAACACATCTCATCCTTATCATATTCATTTCTCTGATATTACCACCCAAAAGTACATGCACACCATATTTCTTTTATCTTAGGACATTGCTTGCTCCATATATCATTATCTTGGATCCAAAGTCCAAAGCAGACTGATACTTTTCTAAGTATCCATTAACAGATTATTTCTAACCCATGCACATCAAATGACATAATACTTACTTAATTGTCATGTTGATTAAAAGGGAGAAACACAAAGTAACATACTCCTATCATCACCCAAAATTGTTTATCAGAGGAGAAACATATACATTTAACAGAGATAATCCACTCAGCAATCCTTTATTTGTTTGGGAAAGTTCACTTAGCAAACCTTATGTGGTTGGAAAAGTTCACTTAGCAATCCCTAAGTAATTGGAGAAACTCACTCAGCAACTCCTATGTAATTGGGAAAGTTCACTAAGTAATTTCTATTTAATTGGGAAAGTTCACTTAGCTCTTCCTTTTTAATTGGGAAGGTTCACTTAGCTCAATTGGGAAGGTTCACTTAGCTCTTCCTTTTTAATTTGGAAAATTCACTGAGTAATTCCTATTGAATTGGGAAGGTTCACTTAGCTCTTCCTATTGAATTGGGAAGGTTCACTTCGCTCTTCCTTTTTAATTGGGAAAGTTCACTAAGCTCTTCCTTTTTAATTTGGAAAATTCACTGAGTAATTCCTATTGAATTGGGAAGGTTCACTTAGCTCTTCCTATTTAATTGGGAAGGTTCACTTAGCTTTTCCTTTTAAATTGGGAAGGGTCACTTAGCTCTTCTTATTTAGTTGGGAAGGTTCACTTAGCTCTTCTTTTTAATTGGGAAGGCTCACTTAGCTCTTCCTATTTAATTGGGAAGGTTCACTTAGCCCTTCCTTTTTAATTGGGAAGGTTCACTTAGCTCTTCCTATTTAATTGGGAAGGTTCACTTAGCTCTTCCTTTTTAATTGAGAAGGTTCACTTAGCTCTTCCTTTTTAATTGGGAAGGCTCGCTTAGCTCTTCCTTTATAATTGAGAAGGTTCACTTAGCTATTCCTTTTTAATTTGGAAAATTCGCTTAGTAATTCCTATTGAATTGGAAAGGTTCACTTAGCTGTTCCTATTTAATTGAGAATGTTCACTTAGCTCTTCCTTTTTAATTTGGAAAATTCAATGAGTAATTCCTATTGAATTGGGAAGGTTCACTTAGATCTTCCTATTTAATTGGGAAGGTTCACTTAGCTCTTCTTATTTAGTTGGGAAGGTTCACTTAGCTCTTCCTATTTAATTTCATTATACTCTCTAGATTGTTTCAGAATGACTACTTGATCAGAGTAATAAAAAAGGATAACAATCTAAGAGTTTCATACTTACCTTATCTTCAATAATCATAGACCTGGCCAGGGTATACAAGTATTGTGGGGTTAGGTAGTATGCACTTTATTTATTATCTTGTTCCTCACTTTTCATAACATTATACACACAAGATTTTTCATTTCTGAATTTTCTTCGGACATTACTTCTATATCTTATCTTTTATCACACAGATAATAGAGATTATAAAACATTTTGAAGAATACTTAGCAAAATGTAAGTTCTCATCTTCCTTGTGTCCTTCTAGGACTAGTCAGAGGAAGCACAAAACAACTACTTTCTTATTTTTAACACATAGAATCATGAAATGAAATATCAAAATGAAACTATTTCATATGACCTGTCTGGGACGTCTGTCCATGTCCTCTATTATTACTAGAAGACCGTCTCCTCTGTGAGCCTTGCTGACTCTGCCTCTGGGGTTGAGTCATCATCAAATTCCCATCTGGACAATCCTTTGCTAGATGTCTTGGTTGTCTACATTGGTAACAGATCCTGGGCGCAATATAGTGTCTGCGAGATCCTATCACCGATGTTGATGCAATGTCAGGGGCTCTACTTAAAGAATTACTACGATCCCTACCCCTACTTGACGTCTGTTGCGTCTGGGTATGGAATCTCGATGATGCGACCGATGTAGAAAATCTCAGCTTCTTAAAACTTTCAGATCCTTATCCTTGACACTAAGTGTACACCTTTTTACCACTGGTCTGTTGTTTCTCAATTTCAAACCTCTCTATCCTCCTTACCGACTCCACAAAGGTGGAAAACCTCTCCATGTTCTCTAAAGCAGACACAGGGGTGGTTAGTTCAGCGTTCAACCCCTTCTAAAATGTCGAATTCTTTCCTCATCACTAGCTGCCATTTGTAGACAAAACCGCAACAGTTCCATGAACTTAGCTTCATATTCGCTAATGTTCATTTGTCCTTGTCTGATCCTATCAAATTGAGAGATCTTCTCATCTAGATATGTCTTAGGGAAGTATCTACTGACGAATTCTCCTCGGAATACCTCCCATCCAATCTCTTCACCTGGCCTCTTATCTTCTTCTATCATCCACCAATGACCAGCACTCCCTTTTAGGAGGTACACAACATGTCTTACTTTTTCAGCTTCAGGAATATCAAGGATCCTGAAAGACTTCTCCAACTCTGTCAGCCATAAATCAACATTTGCTGAATCAGATGTACCAGCATAATCTATGGCTCTGACCCGACGAAGCCTCTCAAAAGTCTTTCCAGCTCCATATCCCTCATGGTGGGATGGTGCCCTAGGCACAGGTGGTGGCATCCTATCTGCCATGTGTGTCATGGTTGTTAGGAATTTGTCAAATAGAGCAAGGAGGGCTAGGTTTTCTATTACAGCTGGGTCAATCTGGGGCTATTCAGATACATGCCCTTCCCTATTCTGGTCTCTTGCACCACCTCCTGGTGCAGCAACACTGCTATCAGCAACATGTTCTTCGTGTGTTCCTGACATCTTCAAGTTTTTCTTCTCCTCCTATATGAGCAGAAGTCACTATTAGATAACTGGAAGACACTAGAACAGACTCAACAACCTTAGTCCTATGTCTCTGTAGACTCAACGAACCTAGCGCTCTGATACAACTTAATAGTAGCATCCAACTCACAAAAGCATGATTAACTAATGCGGAAGCTTTCACTAAGCAACAAATTACCGAAAATCACTAAAAATTAAAACCATTTTATAGAGAGATCCACACAAAGGAAAACTTTCTTACATAGGACCAAAGTAACATTATTACATTCTTGTTCAAAGGTACATATCATGTATCATCTCTTTCTGATAATTACCAGCATTAACTGCCCTATTAAGCTAAACACAAGCAGTATAAAATCTTGAGGCACTGAGCTAAAAACACAAAAGTGCTAACTACTACTCCGAGGACCTAAGAGTACAGAGACAACACATATGACTCTATATACATCTATACAAGGCATAACAACCAGTGTCTCCACCTGATACTTCACTGTTGTCCCTGCTGCTGCTATTGCTATTTTTCATCTACTGAAGGATTCCTACCTCCTCGTCCGCATCCACCTAAAAATGTGGTTCCCACGGGGGTGAGACAATTGAAATTGCCCCAACGAGAGTTATAACTCTCCGCAAGAAACATTATTATTGCAGTTTAATAAGATAAATCTGAACCGAGGAATCATAATTATTTGACAATAGTTAATTTATTTCCTAACAGATTAGAACATTATTCTTATTCTAAAGCATTGCAACTATAACTTGATAGAGAAACATGTCACTTATCCATTAAGGAATATGAAGAACATGTATACATTTATTCACTATAGAATTATAACCACAACATATATTCTCTTCAGGCTTAGATCACATATCTAATGCCTGACATTGTCTTTAAAGAGTCATGACCTGTAGCCATACTCTTTTAACAAGGTACTAGGATCTTAATCCCTCAACTTATCAAGTACAATTCCATTTTCTAACAAGTTCATCATCATGATTATAGAATATGGATATTTGACCCCTTAACTCATCATAGAATACTTGTTACCACTTATTAGGTAACTTAATACTTTTAATTCATCTGACCAAGTACATTATGATTCCTGCTACACAAAGTATTGCACATAGTTCACAAAGTTCATATCACCTCTGATTACCCCTTAATAGGCAGTAAGACATATTATGGCTTATAAAGCACATAAATAGTTTCAAGATATAGAGCATTATAGTCCATACCTGGCTATGCTCATCATTTCAGTATTCCTGCATGATTAACACTCATATATCAATACCATGCAATACAAGGGTTTTCTCATTAGATTTATAACTAATCAATATTTATTTGAACTTCACATAGGATTACTCTGTGTTAAGACTTCACATAGCATCATCCTGTATTAGGGTTTCACATCGCATTACCCTATTTTAGGGTTTCACATAGCATTATCCTGCATTAGGGTTTCACATCGCATTACCCTATTTTAGGGTTTCACATAGCATTACCCTGTATTAGGGTTTCACATAGCATTACCATGTATTAGGGTTTCACATCGCATTACCCTATTTTAGGGTTCCACATAAATAATCATATAGGTTCTCAAGATCATATTATTAATGATCAAGTCCTATTTCACTGCTTCACACAACTAGGAATCAATATGGATAACATAAGTATTTAATCATACTTATTTATTCTCATCATTCATCATTTGATGAAGTATCAATCACAAGGTATGAGTCTCTCTCTCATCTTTACCAAAATATGATTGAATCATAGTTTATTGGTTTGGGTTAACCTTTTCATAAGGCATGCTAGCCTACACTTATTAAGGTACACTACATCTCAATGTAACAATTGACATGACACATCTCATGTGTCACCCATCCAATTATATTGGACTTATAAGACATCAAGGTATATCAGTATTGGGGTGTTGGATGTGATATCTATCATACCTTGATGTATCACTTCCCTCAACACCTTTATCTTACTTGAGTTCATCCACTTAGCTTGTATTAGGGGTATTCCCCATCCTAATACTTTGTGCACCAGTTCCTCACATTCATCATGTAATGTGTTGGTCATAATTCATCTGTTTAGAATATACAACCATTGCCAATAATATGGACTCATCCTTGAGTTAGGAACTATTGGTGTAAGGATATTCATTATAAACCCATCTAGGAATTACTTTTGTCAATACATTAATCACTATTCCTTTATTCGGAATATGATTCTCCATATTTATAATTTGTGGATTCACATAGCATTTTCCATACATTATATGGATTTCACATAGTATTGCTCTTCAATAGAATTTCACATAAACCTCCTTCTATATCAGGGTTTCACCTAGTATTATGTGAAATTAAGATTTCACAACACATCACCCAGTGATAGGGCTTCACATAGAATTAGTAGCACTACCCTATATTAGGGTTTCATACACCTTTACCCCATTTTAAGGATTAAGGTTTACCATTCACATCCAAGTAAGGTTTCTCATACCTCATTACCCACATTAGGGTTAAGATGTACAATTCCCATTAAATTAGGGTTTCTCACATTGTTACACTAAGTTAGGGTTACATCATCACCCTAGATTATGGTTTCACTAAGCTTTGCCCTTAAATTAGGGTTTCACATAGCCTTGTCCTAGATTAGGGTCAAGGTACATAAATTTTTTCAATGAGGATTTCATGATCTCATTATTAAGGATTAAACACTGATTACATATTTATTCATAATGAGAGAATTAGGGATTATTAAATAAGCAATAATCTCTCCCATTATCTCTCCCTCTCATCCTCTCTAGGATGTTAAATACTCCAAGATTTATCTAGGTTAACTCTTCACTTAAGTACACATAGTTAGGTTAACCTTCATAATCACCATTGGTCTACATCATTAATAATCAAATAGCTAATTGACCTTTGATCATATAAGGTATCCAAATGGTTTAACCAATTTGATCCTCAAAAGGTCTTAGTTACTTAGACCTCAAACGATCTTGGTCACTTAGACCTCAAATGGTCTTGACCAATTAAGTTCAAACGGTTTGAAACCATTTGGCAAAGTTAGTACTTGAAACCGTTTGACAAAGTAGGTATTTGAAACCGAATGAGCTTGGGTCTCCAAACAGTTTGAGACCATTTAGTCTCAAAAGGTCTTGAGACCGTTTGGACTCAAACGGTCTTAAGACCATTTGGTCCAAACCCTCTCAAAACCGAATGGACCAAAAAGGGTCTTCAACACTTAAACAATTCAAGGTTCCAATCCATGGACCAACTATTAATTGGGCCACCAATTTATTCTTCAATTGAACCACTGAATCATCCTTCAATTGGACCTTCAAATAGGGTTTTTAGCACAATTGAACTAGGGTTGATAATCAAGAAACCATCACTTAGGGTTTTGAAGCTAAGGAACCATCAATGGTTGACATTGCGGAACCAATTCAATTGAAATCAGTGAACCACCATCATTACATGATATGATCTAACCTCAAACGGTCTTGAGGTCGTTTGGATGACCTCCAAATGGTCTTGAGACCGTTTGCCCAATCCATCATTGAAATCTATGGAATTCAATTAGGATTTGCATCATTGAATCGATCATCACTTGAGCTATTGATTGTAATTCAAATTGATATCTTTGGGTCTTCCATTACTCAACCATACTCAACCCTTGACCTCCAAATGGTCTTGGTTGACCTCCAAACGGTCTTGAGACCATTTGGGTGATTCCCAAATGGTTTTGAAACCGTTTGGGTCAATCAACCCAAAATCTCAACTTAATCAATTGCAAAATCAACACTTAGTCGATTAGGGTTTCTATTTGAAAGATTGTCCATATGTTGAACTAATCAATTGGAGCCATTGTATCATCATCCAACACATACTAGGGTTCATACCTCAAACGGTTAACCCATCCAAATGGTCATCTCCCCTAAATGGTTTGGGGTCTAAGTCTCCAAACGGTTTGGAAACCGTTTGGACCAAACCATTGAAACCGTTTTCCATAGATATTTGGGGAGGTGTGTGCTTATGATGATGTCATCATCATCAAGCTCTAAACTCACGAAATCTTCTGTGATTTCCATGGTGATTGCATCAATCAACCAAATTAAATTCCGAGAATGAAGGAAACATAAAAAATTGATAAGGAATTGAATGCAATAACAATTCCAAGGGTTCAAGTTATAAAACCCACCTCCAATTGAGCTCCAAAGCTTCAAGATCACATCAACAATGGTGGATGCAACTCCTTTCACTATTCCAAGGCTTGTCCTCAAACTTTGAATGAAAAGGAATGGTTAGAATTGAAGAGGGGATCAAGATAAGAAGAATTCATGCATTGATTTTTTATTTTCACCATGGATTCAAGGTGAAAGGAGGTCAAGAAGCTTACCAACAGGCTGGGGGTCGTCCTCCTGATCCTCCCAAGCTCCTTGGTTGTTTTCCAAGCAAAGGAAAGAAGTGGAAACAGAAAAGCCTTTCTTTTGGCTTGTAAAGGGTCTTTTTATAAGAAATTCAAGGAGAGAGAAAATGCCTTATAAAAATTCATTTAATCCCAAAAATAGTGCCGCCTCTTCCCCCTCAACTCCTTGGATCCGAGGCTATCTTGTTTACCTCTTATTCCTCTCAATTATCCATGATTTAAAGAAAAGTAAATTAAGCACCTCAAATCATATTATACTAATATCCATAAGTGAGTGGATATTTCTTTTCCTTATAATAAGGTGAATGGGTTCTTCACCTCCTTAAGATATTTCCATTGCCTTTGCAAGGCATAAGGACGTCCATACTTGATGATTTTCAACCAACATAATTTTGGTTGAAAGGCACTTCAATTAATATATTTATTTTTGCACTAAATTGAATTAGGGTTTCACTTAGGCTTAAATCTTGATTATTTTAATATCAAGATTCTCTCTCCTCCAACTTAATTCAAATGAGGTGCCCCTCTCATTTTATTTGCTCTACATAATGTCAAGAAACATTAGGGACCTTATTGAAGTGGTAATTTGCATATTGAACCCTAGGTTTTGGGTAAATTCCACATTACACCAAAACTAGGTTTTAATGCACAAACATTGCTTTGATCAACTCTTTCTTGGTATTCAGGCTACCACAAGCCATACCTCTACATCATATTTACTCTCATTATGATTTAACACATGAGGAACATATTATCATGCACAATTTGCAATTTAGCCCCTCAACTTAGGTAATTTGTACTTTAGTCCAACACAAGCAAAACATTATTTTCAACATAGTTCAATATGGATTAAAATTGAAATATAAGTTCCTCTTGGGCCTTAATTACTTTTCAAGAGATATGAGCAACATATAATCTACTTTATTAAGTAAAACATCTAGCGTTAAGCATAACCCAGGTCAGGGATGTTATAAGTTATAAACCCCTAACAAGGATTTCGTCCCCGAAATCCCAGGAAAAGGAGGGACATATTTATTTATTTATCATACCCTCAAGTCTCCACATAATGTCTTAATATCATGGAGATATCATGGATCTGTAATCCACACAAAGTTCCTTTCATTAGTTCAACCTTATCAATGTTTATGTTTATGCAGAGCAAAAACCCCTAACATATGATGTCCATATTATTTTAGGTAACAAGATTGATTTCACAGTTGGCTAATATAGATAACCAACATAAAACATCTACTATTTCTCAGATACTAGAGTCCTTACTTTGGTATTCACCATATATGTTGAAAACACATCTCATCCTTATCATATTCATTTCTCTGCTATTACCACCCAAAAGTACATGGACACCATATTTCTTTTATCTCAGGACATTGCTTGCTCCATATATCATTATCTTGGATCCAAAGTCCAAAGCAGACTGATACTTTTCTAAGTATCCATTAACAGATTATTTCTAACCCATGCACATCAAATGACATAATACTTACTTAATTGTCATGTTGATTAAAAGGGAGAAACACAAAGTAACATACTCCTATCATCACCCAAAATTGTTTATCAGAGGAGAAACATATACATTTAACAGAGATAATCCACTCAGCAATCCTTTATTTGTTTGGGAAAGTTCACTTAGCAAACCTTATGTGGATGGAAAAGTTCACTTAGCAATCCCTAGGTAATTGGGGAAACTCACTCAGCAACTCCTATGTAATTGGGAAAGTTCACTGAGTAATTTCTATTTAATTAGGAAAGTTCACTTAGCTCTTCCTTTTTAATTGGGAAGGTTCACTTAGCTCTTCCTTTTTAATTGGGAAGGTTCACTTAGCTCTTCCTTTTTAATTGGGAAGGTTCACTTAGCTCTTCCTTTTTAATTTGGAAAATTCACTGAGTAATTCCTATTGATTTGGGAAGGTTCACTTAACTCTTCCTATTTAATTGGGAAGGTTCACTTAGCTCTTCCTTTTGAATTGGGAAGGTTCACTTAGCTCTTCCTTTTAATTTGGAAAATTGACTGAGTAATTCCTATTGAATTGGGAAGGTTCACTTAGCTCTTCCTATTTAATTGGGAAGGTTCACTTAGCTCTTCCTTTTTAACTGGGAAGGCTCACTTAGCACTTCTTATTTATTTGGGAAGGCTCACTTAGCTCTTCCTTTTTAATTGGGAAGGCTCACTTAGCTCTTCTTATTTAATTGGGAAGGTTCACTTAGCCCTTCCTTTTTAATTGGGAAGGTTCACTTAGCTCTTCCTATTTAATTGGGAAGGTTCACTTAGCTCTTCCTTTTTAATTGGGAAGGTTCACTTAGCTCTTCCTTTTTAATTGGGAAGGCTCACTTAGCTCTTCCTTTTTAATTGGGAAGGTTCACTTAGCTCTTCCTTTTTAATTTGGAAAATTCACTGAGTAATTCCTACTGAACTGGGAAGGTTAACTTAGCTCTTCCTATTTAATTGGGAAGGTTCACTTAGCTCTTCCTTTTTAATTGGGAAGGTTCACTTAGCTCTTCCTTTTTAATTTGGAAAATTCAATGAGTAACTCCTATTGAATTGGGAAGGTTCACTTAGCTCTTCCTATTTAATTGGGAAGGTTCACTTAGCTCTTCCTTTTTAATTGGGAAGGCTCACTTAGCTCTTCTTATTTAGTTGGGAAGGTTCACTTAGCTCTTCCTATTTAATTTCATTATACTCTCTAGATTGTTTCAGAATGACTATTTGATCAGAGTAATAAAAAAGGATAACAATCTAAGAGTTTCATACTTACCTTATCTTCAATAATCATATACCTGGCCTGGGTATACAAGTATTGTGGGATTAGGTAGTATGCACTTTATCTATTATCCTGTTCCTCACTTTTCATATCATTATACACATGATTTTTCATTTCTGAATTTTCTTCGGACATTACTTCTATATCTCATCTATTATCACACAGATAAGAGAGATTATAAACCATTTCAAAGAATACTTAGCAAAAAGTAAGTTCTCATCTTCCTTGTGTCCCTCTAGGACTAGTCAGAGGAAGCTCAAAACAACTACTTTCTTATTTTTAACACATAGAATCATGAAATGAAATATGAAAATGAAACTATTTCATATGACCTGTCTGGGACATCTGTCCATGTCCTCTATTATTACTAGAAGACTGTCTCCTCTGTGAGCCTTGCTGACTCTGCCCCTGGGGTTGAGTCATCATCGAATTCCCATCTGGACAATCCTTTGCTAGATGTCCTGGTTGTCTACATTGGTAACAGATCCTGGGTGCAATATAGTGTCTGCGAGATCCAGTCACCAATGTTGACACTATGTCGGGGGATCTACTTGAAGCATTACTATGATCCCTACCCCTACTTGACGTCCATTGCATCTGGGTATGGAATCTCGATGATGCTACCGATGCAGAAAAATCTCATCTTCTTAAAACTTTCAGATCCTTGTCCTTGAGACTGAGTGTACACCTTCTTTCCACTGGTGTGTCGTTTCTTGATTTCAGACCTCTCTATCCTCCTTACCGAATCCACAAAGGTGGAAAACCTCTCCCTATTCTCTAAAGTAGACACAGGGGTGGTTTTTTCAACATTCAACCCCTTCTCAAAATGCCGAATTCTTTCCTCATCACTAGCTGCCATTTGCGGACAAAACCACAATAGTTCCATGAACTTAGCTTCATATTCGTTAACGTTCATCTGTCCTTGTCTTATCCTCTCAAATTGAGAGATCTTCTCATCTAGATATGTCTTAGGGAAGTATCTACTGATGAATTCTCATCGGAATACCTCACATCCAATCTCTTCACCTGGCCTCTTATCTTCTTCTATCATCCACCAATGACCAACACTCCCTTTTAGGAGGTACACAACATGTCTTACTTTTTTGGCTTCAGGAATATCAAGGATCCTGAAAGCCTTCTCCAGCTATGTCATCCATAAATCAGCATCCACTGGATTAGATGTACCAGCATAATCTATGGCTCTGACCTGACAAAGCCTCTCCAAAGTCTTGCCAGCTCCATATCCCTCATGGTGGGTTGGTTCCCTAGGCACAGGTGGTGGCATCCTGTCTGCCATGTGTGTCATGGTTGTCAGGAATTTGTCAAATAGAGCATGGAGGGCTAGGTTTTCTATTACAACTGGGTCAATCTAGGGTGGTTCAGGTACAAACCCTTCCCTATTATGGTCTCTTGCACCACCTCCTTGTGCAGCAACACTGCTATCAGCAGCATGTTCTTCATGTGTTCCTGACATCTTCAAGTTTTTCTTCTCCTCCTATATGAGCAGAAGTCACTATCAGATAACTGGAAGACACTAGAACATACTCAACAACCTTAGTCCTATACCTTTGTAGACTCAACGAACCTAGTGCTCTGATACCACTTAATTGTAGCATCCAACTCACAAAAGCATGATTAACTAATGCGAAAGCGTTCACTAAGCAACAAATTACCAAAAATCACTAAAAATTAAAACCATTTTATTGAGAGATCCACACAAAGGAAAACTTTCTTACATAGGAACAAAGTAACATATTTACATTCTTTTTCAAAGGTACATATCTTGTATCATCTCTTTCTGAGAATTACCAGCATTGACTTCCCTGTTAAGCTAAACACAGGCAGTATAAAATCTCGAGGCACTGAGCCAAAAACTCAAAAGCTCTAACTACTACTCCGAGGACCTGAGAGTACAGAGACAACACATAGGAGTCTATATACATCTATACAAGGCATAACAACCAGTGTCTCCACCTGAGACTTCAATGTTGTCCCTGCTGCTGCTGTTTCTATTTTTCATCTACTGAAAGATTCCTGCCTCCTCGTCCGCATTCACCTAAAAATGTGGTTCCCATGGGGGTGAGACAATTGTAAATTGCCCCAGTGATAGTTATAAATCTCTGCCAGAAACATTATTATTGCAGTTTAATAAGATAAATCTGAATAGAGGAGTCATAATTGTTTGACAACAGTTAATTTATTGCCTAACAGATTAGAACATTATTCTTATTCTAAAGCATTGCAACTATAACTTGATATAGAAACATGTCACTTATCCATTAAGGAATATGAAGAACATGTATACATTTATTCACTATAGAATTATAACCACAACATATATTCTCTTTAGTTTTAGATCACATATCTAATGCCTAGCATTGTCTTTAAAGAGTCATGACATGTAGCCATACTCTTTTAACAAGGTACTGGGATCTTAATCCCTCAACTTATCAAGTACAATTCCATTTTCTAACAAGTTCATCATCATGATTATAGAATATGGATATTTGACCCCTTAACTCATCATAGAATACTTGTTACCACTTATTAGGTAACTTAATACTTTTAAGTCATCTGACCAAGGACATTATGATTCTTGCTACACAAAGTATTGCACATAGTTCACAAAGCTCATATCACCTCTTATTACCCCTTAATTGGCAATAAGGTATATTATGGCTTATAAAGCGCATAAATAGTGTCAATATACAGAGCATTATAGTCCATACCAGGCAATTTTCATCATTTCAGTATTCCTGCATGATTAACACTCATATATCAATACCATGCAATACAAGGGTTTTCTCATTAGATTTATAACTCATCAATATGTATTTGAACTTCACATAGGATTACTCTGTGTTAAGACTTCACATAGCATCATCCTGTATTAGGGTTTCACATCGCATTACCCTATTTTAGGGTTTCACATAGCATTACCCTGTATTAGGGTTTCATATCGCATTACCCTATTTTAGGGTTTCACATAGAATTACCCTATATTAGGGTTTCACATCGCATTACCCTATTTTAGGGTTTCACATAGCATTACCCTGCATTAGGGTTTCACATCACATTACCCTATTTTAGGGTTTCACATAGCATTACCCTGTATTAGGGTTTCACATCGCATTACCCTATTTTAGGGTTTCACATAGCATTACCCTGTATTAGAGTTTCACATCGCATTACCCTATTTTAGGGTTCCACATAAATAATCATATAGGTTCTCAAGATCATATTATTAATGATCAAGTCCTATTTCATTGCTTCACACAGCTAGGAATCAATATGGATAGCATAAGTATTTAATCATACTTATTGATTCTCATCATTCATCATTAGATGAAGTATCAATCACAAGGTATGAGTCTCTCTCTCATCTTTACCAGAATATGATTGAATCATAGTTTATTGGTTTGGGTTAACCTTTTCATAAGGCATGCTAGCCTACACTTATTATGGTACACTACATCTCAATGTAACAATTGACATGACACATCTCATGTGTCACCCATCCAATTATATTGGACTTATAACACATCAAGGTATATCAGTATTGGGGTGTTGGATGTGATATCTATCATACCTTGATGTATCACTTCCCTCAACACCTTTATCTTACTTGAGTTCATCCACTTAGCTTGTATTAGGGTATTCCCCATCCTAATACTTTGCGCACCAGTTCCTCACAGATCATGTAATGTATTGGTCATAAATCATCTGTTTAGAATATACAACCATTGCCAATAATATGGACTCATCCTTGAGTTAGGAACTATTTGTTAAGGATATTCATTATCAACCCATCTAGGTATTAGTTTTGTCAATACATTAATTACTATTCCATTATTAGGAATATGATTCTCCATATTTATAATTTGCGGATTCACATAGCATTTTCCATATATTATATGGATTTCACATAGTATTGCTCTTCAATAGAGTTTCACATAAACCTCCTTCTATATCAGGGTTTCACCTAGTATTATGTGAAATTAAGATTTCACAACACATCACCCAGTGGTAGGGCTTCACATAGAATTAGTAGCACTACCATATATTAGGGTTTCATACACCTTTACCCCATTTTAGGGATTAAGGTTTACCATTCACATCCAAGTAAGGTTTCTCATACCTCATTGCCCACATTAGGGTTAAGATATACAATTCCCATTAAATTAGTGTTTCTCACATTGTTACACTAAGTTAGGGTTACATCACCACCCTAGATTATGGTTTCACTGAGCTTTGCCCTTAAATTAGGGTGTCACATAGCCTTGTCCTAGATTAGGGTCAAGGTACATCAATCTTTTCAATGAGTATTTCATGATCTCATTATTAAGGATCAAACCCTGATTACATATTTATTCATAATGAGAGAATTAGGGCTTATGAAATAAGCAATCATCTCTCCCATTCTCTCCCCCTCTCATCCTCTCTAGGATGTTAAATACTCCAAGATTGATCTAGGTTAACTCTTCACTTAAGTACACATAGTTAGGTTAACCTTCATAATCACCATTGGTCTACATCATTAATAATCAAATAGCTAATTGAACTTTGATCATATAAGGTGTCCAAATGGTTTAACCATTTTGATCCTCAAAAGGTCTTAGTTACTTAGACCTCAAACGGTCTTGGTCACTTAGACCTCAAACGGTCTTGACCAATTAATTTCAAACGGTTTGAAACCGTTTGACAAAGTTAGTACTTGAAACCGTTTGACAAAGTAGGTATTTGAAACCGAATGAGCTTGGGTCTCCAAACAGTTTGAGACCGTTTGGTCTCAAACGGTCTTGAGACCATTTGGTCCAAACCCTCTCCAAACTGAATGGACCAAAAAGGGTCTTCAACACTTAAATAATTCAAGGTTCCAATCCATGGACCAACTATCAATTGGGCCACCAATTTATTCTTCAATTGAACCACTGAATCACCCTTCAATTGGACCTTCAAATAGGGTTTTGAGCGTAATTGAACTAGGGTTGATAATCAAGAAACCATCACTTAGGGTTTTGAAGCTAAGGAACCATCAATGGTTGACATTGTGGAACCAATTCAATTGAAATCAGTGAACCGCCATCATTACATTATATGACCTGACCTCAAATAGTATTGAGGTTGTTTGGATGACCTTCAAATAGTATTTATACCGTTTGCCCAATCCATCATTGAAATATATGGAATTCAATTAGGATTTGCATCATTGAATCAATCATCACTTGAGATATTGATTGTAATTCAATTTGATATCTTTGGGTCTTAAATTACTAAACCATACTCAACCCTAGACCTCCAAACGGTCTTGGTTCACCTCCAAATGGTATTGAGGCCGTTTGGGTGATTCCCAAATGGTTTTGAAACCATTTGGATCAATCAACCCAAAATCTCAACTTAATCAATTGCAAAATCAGCACTTAGTCGATTAGGGTTTCTATTTGAAAGATTGTCCATATGTTGAACTAAACAATTGTAACCATTGTATCATCATCCAACACATACTAGGATTCAGACCTCAAATGGTCAACCCATCCAAACAGTCAACTCCCCTAAATGGTTTGGGGCTCAAGTCTCCAAACGGTTTGGAAACCGTTTGGTCTCCAAACAGTTTGGTGAAACCGTTTGGACCAAACCATTGAAACCATTTTCCATAGATATTTGGTGAGGTGTGTGCTTATGATGATGTCATCATCATCAAGCTCTAAAATCACAAAATCTGCTGTGATTTCCATGGTGATTGCATCAATCAACCAAATTAAATTCTGAGAATGAAGGAAACATAAACAATTGATAAGGAATTGAATGCAATAACAATTCCAAGGGTTCAAGTTATAAAACCCACCTCCAATTGAGCTCCAAAGCTTCAAGCTCACGTAAAAAATGGTGGATGCAACTCCTTTCACTATTCCAAGGCTCGTCCTCAAGCTTTGATAGAAAAGGAATGGTTAGAATTGAAGAGGGGATCAAGATAATTCATGCATTGATTTTCGATTTTCACCATGGATTCAAGGTGAAAGGAGGTCAAGAAGCTTACCAACAGATTGGGGGTCGTCCTCCTGATCCTCCCAAGCTCCTTGGTCATTTTCCAAGAAAAGGAAAGAAGTGGAAAAGGAAAAGCCTTTGTTTTGGCTTGTAAAGGGTCTTTTTATAAGAAATTCAAGGAGAGAGAAAATGCCTTATAAAAATTCATTTAATCCCAAAAATTGTGCCACCTCTTCCCCATCAACTTCTTGGACCCAAGGCTATCTTGTTTTCCTCTTATTCCTCTCAATTATCCATGATTTAAAGAAAATCAAATTAAGCACCTCAAATCATATTATACTAATATCCATAAGTGACTGGATATTTCTTTTCCTTATAATAAGGTGAATGGGTTCTTCACCTCCTTAAGATATTTCCATTTCCTTTGTAAGGCATAAGGACGTCCACACTTGATGATTTTCAACCAACATAATTTTGGTTGAAGGGCACTTCAATTAATATATTTATTTTTGCACTAAATTGAATTAGGGTTTCACTTAGGCTTAAATCTTGATTATTTTAATATCAAGATTCTCTCTCCTCCAACTTAATTCAAATGAGGCACCCCTCTCATTTTATTTTCTCTAAATAATGTCAAGAAACATTAGGGACCTTATTGAAGTGGTAATTTGCATATTGAACCCAAGGTTTTGGGTAAATTGCACATTACACCAAAACTAGGTTTTAATGCACAAACATTGCTTTGTTCAGCTCTTTCTTGGTATTCAGGCTACCACAAGCCATACCTCTGCATCATCTTTATTCTCATGATGCTTCAAAACATGAGGAACATATTATCATGCAAAATTTGCAATTTAGCCCCTCACTTTAGTCCAACACAAGCAAAAATTATTTTCAACATAGTTCAATATGGACTAAAATTGAAATATAAGTTCCTCTTGGGCCTTAATTACTTTTCAAGAGATATGAGTAGCATATAATCAACTTTATTAAGTAAAACATCTAGAGCTAAGCGTAACCCAGGTCAGGGATGTTACACTTCCTGAAGAGGTATCTAGACGAGAAGATCAGCCAGTTCGAGCGTCTGCGCCAGGGTTCTATGAGCATCACTGAGTATGAAGCCAAGTTTATGGAGTTGCTGAGGTTTTGTCCTCACATGGCATTGATGGATGATGAGAGGATCAGACAGTTTGAGAAAGGTTTGAGTGTTGAGTTGTCAACACCTGTTGCTGCTTTAGAGAATCAGAAACGGTTTGCCACGTTTTTGGAATCTGTCCAAAGGATCAAACGGTCAGTCAAGGAGAAGAGAGAGGCTATGTCGAAGAAAAAGCCTACTCTATTCTAGAAGTAGAGGTTTAATAGCACAAGAAGCTGAGGTTTTCTACACCTTCTGTGATAAAAGGCTCTAGTGCACCATCTCAGTGGTCACCCAGTAAAGGAAGAGGGCATGATTTTTTGCCATCAAAGGCGTACAACACAGCTTCAGTGGCAGTGACAGGACCATCTAGGCCATAGCCGAGAGACCCGTCATGCTTTCTCTGTGGATAGGTCGGGCATATCAGGTGGAATTGCCCAAGGAGAGACATCAAAGTGACGCAACAACTGAGACAACATTAACAAGGGTCATATAGATAGAAGTTCAGCGGTGCCAAAGGACGAGGACGCAGTCAAGCATAAAATGCTAGATCATCTGCTCAAGGAAGCCGAGGATGTGGGAAGTAAGAAATGACTCGATTCTATGGTATGAGTAAACCAGAAGCGATATTCAACCCGTGAGTGGTGGCAGGTCAGATGGAGTTATTTCATTCTGATTTGTCTTCTTCTTGCTTTATATCTGTTCTGGTTGACCCGGGTGCTACGCACTCTTTTATCACTCGTAGTATGCTTGATAGTTGTCTTTTACCTGTTAGTTGTAAGAAAGATAGCTGGTTGTTAGAAACCCCTCTTGATGGTTCCTCGATGCTTCGAGAAGTGTGTCCATCTTGTATTATAGCTTTTTCGGGACACAACATACAAGTGGATCTCCTACCACTTGATATGCATGGATTCGATGTAATCATTGGGATTGATACCTTAGAGAAGTATAAGGTTCTGCTGGACTATGGTTCTAAGCAAGCAGTGTTTGTTGACGGTGGGGGGAAGTGGATCTTCCAAGAAGATAGGAAGATTCTTCCGACGTGTTTGGTATCAACTATGGTGGCAGAAAAGTTGTTGCGGCAAGGTTGTAGAGCGTTCTTCGCTCATGTTATGGATACCGAGGCAAAAGGTCTGAGTCTTCAGGACGTGACAGTTGTCAGAGAGTTTGAGGATGTATTTCTCGATGAGTTTCCCGGTGTTCCCCCACCTTAAGATATTGATTTTGAAATCAATCTAGTACCAGGGATACATCTAGTTGCTCAGACACCATAAATGATGGCTCCAATTGAGATGGCAGAACTGAAGAAGAAATTACAGGAGCTGCTGGATAAAGGTTTTATCAGACTGAGCACATCGCTGTGGGGTGCTCTAGTCCTGTTTGTAAAGAAGAAGGATGGATCAATGCGTTTGTGCATAGATTACCGACAATTGAACAATGTTACAATCAAGAACAAGTATCCTTTTCCAAGGATAGATGATCTGTTTGATCAGTTGCGTGGTTTTATAGTGTTCTCAAAGATCGATCTATGATCTGGATATCATCAGTTGATGATCAAGGAGGATTACATACCAAAGTCAGCTTTTAGGATGAAGTATGGTCACTTTGAGTTTGTGGTAATACCGTTCAGGCTAACCAATGCACCTACTGCTTTCATGGATCTAATGAACAGGGTGTTCCATCCATTTTTAGATCAGTTTGTTGTGGTCTTCATAGATGACATCTTGATCTATAGTTGGGACAATCAACAACATGAACATCTTCTTCGACAAGCATTGACTCTCCTTCGCCAGTACCAGTTGTATGCCAAGTTTAGTAAGTGCGAGTTCTGGTTGAAGGAAGTGACTTTCTTGGGTCATGTGATATCAGCGGAAGGAGTCAGAGTGGATCCCAAGAAGGTGGAGTCAGTTGCAGAGTGGGAGCAACCAAAGACGCCGACTGAAGTTCATAGTTTTCTGGGTTTAACAGGATACTACCGGAGGTTTATAAAGGACTTCAGTGTAATCGTGTTGCCGTTGATGAAGTTGACAAGGAAGGATGTACCTTTTGTTTGGGATGATCATTGTCAGCAAGCTTTTGAGAGCTTAAAGGAGAAGCTGACTAGTGCTCCAGTGTTGGTGCTGCCAGAGCCTGGGAAAGGCTATGTTGTTTTCTATGATGCTTCCAAGAAAGGATTAGGTTGTGTGCTGATGTTGGAAAATCATGTGGTTTCTTTTGATTTGCGACAACTTAATAAACATGAGGAGAGTTATCCAACACATGATTTGGAGCTAGTAAAAATGGTCCATGCATTACAGATTTGGACACACTATTTTTGTGGGGAAGTGTGTCATATCTTTACGGATCATAAGAACCTAAAGTATATCTTCTCGTAGAATGAGCTGAACATGCAACAATGTCATTGGATGGAGCTGATCAGTGATTATGACTGCACCATAGAGTATCATCCTAGTAAGGCGAATGTGGTAGCTGATGCGCTTAGTAGGAATTCTTCTTCCCTTTCTATGAAGAAGGCACAATTGAGTTCTTTGATATGCCATAGGCGGGATATGTTCGTCTCTTTGCGGCAGATGAATGTACAATTGGAAGTATCTTTGTTGGAAGGACTATTGGCACAGATGCAAGTGAAGCCTATGTTGAGGCAGCAGATCAAAGAAGCATAGTAGGCTGATGCTACATTCTAGTTGATCTAATCAGAGTTTGGCAGCGAGAAGCGTGATGGCTTCCATGAGTCAAAGGGTGGACTAGTTTGTTATCATAATAGGATGATGGTTTCCGATGATGATCTGAGGAAGTTAGTGCTTGAGGAAGCACACACATTGCTGTATGTTATACATCCAGGTGTCACCAAGATATATCACAATCTGAAGGATCTATATTGGTGGCCTGGCTTGAAGAGAGATGTGGCCGAGTTTCTGGCAAGGTGTGCGGTATACCGACAGGTTAAGGATGAGCATCAGAAGCCGATAGGTACGTTGAAACTCATGCCAATACCATAGTGGAAATGGGTTCATGTAACCATGGATTTCATAGTTGGTCTGCCAAGGACAGCTAGGAATCACAATTCCATCTGGGTGATAGTGGACAGATTGACAAAAGCTGCTCATTTCATACCTGTGAAAACAACGTATACAACAGAGAAGCTTGCTCAGGTGTATGTGGATGAGATAGTGCGTTTGCATGGGCTTACAATAATGATAGTCTCTGATAGAGGTCCCCAGTTCATGAGTTGTTTTTTGGAACAGTTACACAGAGTGTTGGGAATGCAGTTAAGGTTCAGTACCGCTTTCCACCTGTAGAGAGATGGACAGTCTGAAAGGACTATTCAAACTTTGGAGGATCTTCTCTGAGCTTATGTTTTGCAGTTCCTAGGCAGTTGGTACGTCCATCTCAGTTTGATAGAGTTTTCCTACAACAATAGTTACCAACAGAGTATCGACATGGCACCTTATGCATCTTTGTATGGTAGAAAGTACAGATCTCCTTTATGTTGGTATGAGTCTGGAAAATATCAACTTTTGGGTCCTTAGTTAGTGCAGAAAATGACAGAAAAAATCAAGGTGATACAATAATAGTTGAAAGCGGTACAAGACAGACAGAAGTCGTATGCAGATAATCATCGACGACCTCTAGAGTTCTAGGTGGGAGACAAGGTGGGAGACAGAAGTCGTATTATATGACCCTTCTTTCTTGCTAGTAGCTCCTTTAGCTCCCTTAGTTGCTTCCTTTCCTTTGGTGTCTGAGCTAGGAGAAGAGAAGAAGGGATTGGTGGCCGATACAATTGGTGTCTTGGTCAATACCCTCTCCTTGGTGAACCTTGGAGGGCGACATAGCTCTAGTCTTCTTCTTCCTCTAGTGGTGACTGAAACCCTAGAGTGTCCCTTGATCCTTTTCTTCTCTCGTGGTGAGTATCCTTCTCTCTTTCCTTAGCAACTTCTCCTTCTTGCTTATTTTTCGGCCATGGTGGTTATGAGTTGTTCTTCTCTTCTTGAGGTGGCTGAAGGTGGTGCCTTGGAGCTTGGATCTTGGTGTGTGGAGCTTTATAGCTTGATGAGTGTGCTTGAGGCGGGTTACATAACTCCTACCCTAGCTATATTACCTTCTTTTTATTTTGTTTGTTTACATGTTATATTGATCGATCATGCATAACTTGTTAGTAATGTTCTTTCTCTAGTATGCACCCTTGATCTTGTTGGATGTGATGACATGGTTATGTTGTCTAGATGTGTTCTTAGACCTTGTTGGCCAAACCATTAGATTAGGGTTCATTGGGTAAAACCCCTCTCTCTTAGTTGTTGATAGGTGAGCCTAGGGTTCCTAATTTCATGGTTTGTGTGGTGTGTTCTTGGGGAAAATCCCTTTCTCGCTCTTTGGTTTTTGAGAGGTGATCTTGAGGTCTAGTGGTATAGGAAAAACCCCTCTCTTCCTTAGTCGTTGAGAGGTGAGTCTATGCTCTAGTTGCCCTAGCAATATGAAACATCCCTGACCTGGGTTATGCTTAAACCAAGATGTTTTGCTTAATAAAGTTGATTATATGCTTTCTCTTATCTCTTGAAAAGCAATTAAGGCTCAAGAGGAACTTATATTTCAATTTTAGTCCTTTTTGAATAATGTTGAAGTAATGTTTTACTTGTTTTGGGCTAAAGTGCAAATTACCCAAGTTGAGGGGTTCAATTGAAAATGTTACATGGTGAAATGTTCCTCTAGTATTGAAGCATCATAGGAATGAGAATGATGCAGAGGTATGGCTTGTAGGGGCTTGAATAACAAGAAAAAGCTTGTTGAGCAATGTTTGTGCATTAAAACCTAGTTTTGGTGTAATGTGCAAATTACCAAAAATCTAGGGTTCAATATGCAAAATATCACTTCTAGAGGGTCCCTCATGATTCTTGGCATCATTTAGATAAATGAATTTGAGAGGGGCGCCTCATTTGAATCATTTTGGAAGAAAACGAATCTTGATATTAAAATAATCAAGATTTAAGCATAATTGGAACTTTACTTCAAATTAATGCAAAAAATAAATATGTTAATTGAAGTTCCCTTCAACCAAAATGGTAATGGTTGAAATTAGATAAGGTTGGACGATCATGTGACTTGCAAAGGCATGAAAATATCTAAGTGAGTGGAGAACCCACTCACATTAGTTAAGTCAAAAGTAATATCCACTAAAAATGGGATATTAGTATTATATGATTTAAGGTGCTTAATTTGCTTTTCCTTAATTCATGGATAATGAAGAGGAATTCAAGGAAGGGTAATATGGCTTTGCATTCAAGGAATTGATGGGGGAGATGTGGCACCAATTTTGGAATTAAAAGGATTTTATAGAATATTTTCTCTCTCATTGAATTTCTTATAAAAACACCTTTTACAACTCAATTGAGAAGCTTTTTCGAAACCACTTCTAGTCTTTGCTTGCAAAACTACCAAGGGAGATTTGGAGGATCATGAGGACGACCCCCAACCTGTTGGTAAGTTCCATGACCTCTTTTCACCTTGATTTCATGGTGGAAATCGAAAATCAATGCATGATTTCTTCTTATCTCCATTCCATCTTCAATTCTAGCCATTCCTTTTCACTCAAAGCTTAAGGACGAGATTGGAATAGTGGAAGGTGTTTCTTTCACCATTAAATTCGTGGATGTTGAATCTTTGAAGCTCAATTTAAGGTGGGTTATATAACTTGAACCCTTGAATGTTATTATTGATTTCATACCTATATCAATTGTTGATCCTTTCTTCATTCTCAAAATTTTATTTGATTGATTGATGCAATCACCATGAAAATCATAGAAAGCTTCATGGGTTTATAGCTTGATTATGATGACATCATCATAAGCACACACCTCCACAAATATCTATTGCAAATGGTTTCAAAATTTGAGTCCAATCGGTTTCAATAAAGTTAGCCAAACGATTTCATCAAACCGTTTGAAACCAAACAGTTTTAAAACCGTTTGGAATAGTTGACCACAGCTGACCATTTGGAGTTCATATGCTGATGTTGATGGTTGATGACCCATTAAATCCAATTGATTGGTTTCAAAGGGTTCATCAGTTAAAGGTCCATCAAGTATCAAACCCTAATCAGGTTGAGTGCTGAAATTCTCAATTGATTGATTTAATTTTTGGGTTGACTAACCCAAATGGTCTCAAGACTGTTTGGAGGTCACCCAAATGGTCTCAAGACCGTTTGGAGGTCAACCAAGACCATTTGGAAATCTATGATGAAGTTTGATTAGATGGTTGAAGATCCAGTGAGATCAAATTGAAATACAATTAATAGCTCAATTGATGATCGATTCTATGATTCAAACCCTAATTGAATTTCACAAATTTCAATGGTGGGACTAGTCAAATGGTCTCAAGACCGTTTGGAGATTAACCAAACAATCTCATGACCATTTGAGGTCAGGTAATGATATGGCTAAGTGGTGATTCAATGATTTTAATAGAATTAGTCCTACAATGTCAACAATTGAAGGTATCTCAATTTCAAACCCTAATTCCATTAGGTTAAAACCCTAATTGATGGTTTCTTAAATTTAAAACCCTAATTGATGGTTCAATTGAAGGGTGATTTAATGGTTCAATTGAGGTTAATTCAATGTTTCAATTGATAGGTGGATTCAACAGGTGAAACCCTGAAATTGATTTAGTTGATGGATATCTTTTTGGTCCATTCGGTTTTGAGAGGGCTTGGACCAAACGGTCTTAAGACCGTTTGAGTTCAAACGGTCTCAAGACCGTTTGGGATCAAATAGTCTCAAACCGTTTGGAGACCCAAGTTCATTCGGTTTCAAAATGTTTTGTCTAAACGATTTTATATGTCCAATCAGTTTCAACTTGATTTGGCTAAACAGTTTCAAACCGATTGGATGGCCAATGTAATCAAGACCGTTTGGAGGTCTAAATGATCTTAGACCGTTTGGAGGTCTAAACGATCTTAGACCGTTTGGAGGTTATTTTAGTAAGACCATTTGGAGTCTATTTGGTCAAGATTGTTTGGGGTCTAAGTGACCAAGACTATTTGGGATTTAATTAATCAAAACCGTTTGGATGTCTAAGGTGATTGAAGGTCAATCAATTACTTGATTATCTATAATGAAAATCAATGACGATTACAATGGTTGTACCTTTAAGGTACTAGAGTGATTGGTACCCTTAGTGGGGTTAACCTTTGATGCATATTAATGCAACAGTCCAATACATTATGATAACCCTAATTACATGTATTTGAATAAAGATTAGACTCAATTTGATTAAGATTGGAGTAGAGAACATCCTAGAGAGGATGAGAAAGAGAAATTCATACATGTATAATAATCATGTAGCAATCAAGCCCAACACATTCAAAATGAATGGGATATATAATTAGGGTATGATCCTTGATAAAGAGATCATAAAACCCTAATTGAGTTGACTGATGAACTTAAACCTTAATTTAGGGCAATACTGAGTGAAATCCTAATCTAGGGGAATGATGTGACCCTAATATAGGATAATGACATGAGAAACCCTAATTCAGGGTATTTTATTGTAAACCCTAATTGGGATGAATAGTAAACCCTAATTTGGGGAATTGTTTTAAGAAACCCTAATTTAGGATAATGATGTGTAAATCCCTAATATAGGGTGATGAATGTGATACAAAATCCTAATCTAGGGTAATGTTATGTAATGCTACAGTAAACCCTAGATTGGGTAATAGGATATAATAAACCCTAATACAGGGTAATGCTATGTGAAACCCTAATACAGGGTGATGCTATGTGAAACCCTAATATAGGGTGATGCTATGTGAAATCCTAACACATAGTGATCCTATGTGAAGCTCAAATACAGAGTGATGAGTTATGAACGTAATAAGAAAACCCTTGTATTGCATGGTACTAATATATAATGGATATAATTGTTATCATGAGTGCTAATCATGCAGGCATGTTGAGATGATGAGCATAGCCATGTATGATCTATGATGCTCTCTATATTGAAAATGTTTATAGGCCTTATAAGCCTTCATATGCTATGATTCTTAGTGAGAAGTAACCTGAAATTAATGAGCCCTGTGTGCCATATGATGTTTTAATTATTGAAATTGTTTATGGGCTTCATAAGCCATAATATGCCTTATTGCCTATTAAGGGGTAACAAGAGGTGATATGAGATTTGTGAACTATGTGGAATTCTTGTGTAGCAAGAATTATGATTACCTTGGTCAGATGACCTGAAGGTATTAAGTTACCTGATAAGTGGTAACAAGTATTCTATGATGAATTGAGGGTATGAATACCCATATTCTATAATCAAGATGATGAACTTGTTAAGAAATAAAAATGTACCTGATGAGATGAGGGATTAAGATCCCAATACTTCATTAAAAGAGTATGGCTACATGCCATGACTCCACAATACAATACCAGGCATTAGCTATGTGATCTAAGCCTGAAGTGAGTATATGTCATGACTATAACTCTATAGAGAAGATGTCAATATACCATGGCAAGCTAATTGTAGTTTGATACGTGATGTCTCTACCATATAATCTCATACTGACTGAGAAGGTTGATGTTACTCTGCTTAGCATATCCTAGAAGGATAAATGTTATACATGTGCTTTAATTCCTCACTATATAAGTATCATGCTGACTTATCAAGTTATAGCTGAAATGCTCGAAATAAGAATACTGCTCTAATTTATTTAGACATTGATCTATCTGCTGTTAAATATATAATTCCTCTGCTCATTGTTAATTCAATAACTGCAATAATAATGTTTTAGCGGAGAGTTATATCTCTCACCGGGGGAATTTACAATTGTCTCACCCCTGTGGGATCCACATTTTTAGGTGAACACGTACGAGGAGGCAGGAGCCCTTCAGTAGGTGAAGGACAGTAGTAGCACCAGGAATAGCAGTGAATTCTCAGGTGGAGACACTAGCTATCAAGTTTTGTATATGTGTGAATAGAGTCCTATGTGTCGTCTCTGTACTCTCAAGTCCTCAGAGTCCGTATTTGGTTTTAATGAATCGATCTGTGATTTTGGCTTGATGTCTCAATGTTCTTATGATGTCTGTATACAGTTTAATAGAACAATTGATTTTGTAATCCTTGAGATGAGATGATACACGATATGTACTAGTGAAATATAATGTAATCAAATTACTTTGGTTCTTTTCAAAAGAGTTTTCCTTTGTGGATCTCTTTGAAAAAGGTTTTAATTTTTAGTGATTTTCAATAATCTGCTGCTAACGAACGATTTTGCTTAAGTAAATTACGTTTTTGTGATTGATGTGTCACAATTTAGTGGTATCAGAGCACTAGGTTCGTTGAGTCTACAGAGACATAGGACTAAGATGTTGAGTTTGTTCTAGTGTCTTCCAGTTTATCTGATAGTGACTTCTGCTCATATAGGAGGAGAAGAAAAGCTTGTAGATGTATGGAACACACGAAGAACACACTACTGATAGCAGTGTTGCTGCACCAGGAGGAGGTGCAAGAGACAAAATTAGGGAAGGACCTATACCTGAACAACCTCAGTTGAACCCAGCCATAATAGAGAACCCAGCTTTCCATGCATTGTTTGGGCAGTTCATGGCAACCATGACACACATGGCAGACAGGATGCCACCACCTGCACCTAGGGCACCAACCCATAATGAGGGACAAGGAGACAACAAGACTTTTGAGAGACTTCGTCGGGTTGGAGCCAGAGATTATAATGGTACATCTGATCCAACAGATGCTGATTTGTGGCTGAAGGAGATGGAGAAGGCTTTCAGGATCCTTGATATTCTTGAAGCCAAGAAGTAAGACATGTAGTGTATGTTACACCCCGATCTCACAATTTCCTCAAATCATGAGATTAGGGCATAAGATAGGACTTATATGTAACACCAAGAACACCCTTAACTTTTACTTTTCTTTAAAACTCTTGTTTCTTCGCATTGAACCACATAAAACGTCTTAACAAGGGAATCTGAACATTTCTTTTACTAATCAGACTTTAATAGAAAAGATACATGTATAAACATTCATGATGTCTCTCACATCTTATGCACATAAAACTTGCTAATTAGCATACATATCAAAAGGGGAACAATATTACACATTGTAAATACAACTCTCTCTCTCTTAACTCTTACTGAGGACCTAGAGTGACAAGGACCGACTAACTCAACTAATCGTGTGCTTAACTCTTATAGCAGATCTACACTGATGCTCTGACCATCTTCAAGTCCACGCGGTTAACCCTAAAAATGTTTGAGTAGAGGGGTGATCCTACTCGCTTAGTGAATGAGTACTTCAAGGAAACAGACTAATGCACTAATGAGATTACATATATAATTTTAAGTAAACGATATGACATTTAACAACAATAAATACTACACTGAGCAGTTCTAAAACAATATAACTAAAATAACAAAGAATGTAAATATTGCATCCAAAGCATAACTACTAGAAAACTATGCTCTAGTCTTTCATAACTCTTTCATTTATAAGGAACTCTGTGAACCTATATGATCATATTTTAGATTATTATTATTATGCCCTAATCATATGCAGTGTACTCTGCATATAAAGATCCGTAGCAAACTACGATCCCACCGTACAAGACTTAGCGACACACCCGGGAAATGCTAAGTCTGACTGCTAGCCCTGGTCTGCTGCAAGACTCTCAGGCTCACAAGGCCTCAGGCTCACAAGACCTCACTACACTCTCAAAAGAGTGAAATCTAGACTCCTCCTCAAACCTGAGCACACAGGCGGAGAGTCTCACCGGGTTACCACCGTGACACAAGCACGGATTAATGTTGAATAACCCCTATTTACTCCAGTGCCACCGTGACACAAGCACACGTTGTTGTTGAACACTGCCTCTCTCTATCCTCGTGCCTGTGACTCCGCACAGTTATTGTTGCAACACGAGTTTCACCCCCTAGTTGCAGACCTCTCAAAAGGTGTTCTACGGTGTTAGGGCACCTAAGTCTATTAACTGATTAACATATAAACAATTAAACAGGAAAAACACATTTCATACTTATTTCACATTATGGGTATCACTTGAAAACACATATATATCATTTGTCATCTTCAACATGACTCAGTAACATCCCTTTCTAGGGCATGTCATATCTCATCACCTGCAATTTACGAGATATGTATTGAAATATAAGAAGCCCTGCAGTATGTAGATATCATCTCAGAGAGAATAAGCATATAAAGTTAAATGCACTAGAAACATACAATTCAACAATTAAGCATCACCACATCTCATATCGAGACCTTTCATATTACTATAGCATGATTCATTGAACACCCTATCCTTAGGGTTTCATTTGCCTTATTCATTCATCACCTGCCAACACCCTTCTTAGGGTTGCATTTGCCTCATTCACCTTTTCATTTACCTCATTCACTTGTCACATGGCTCTCATAAGGATTTCATAGGATATAAGCATTCACTAAATAAAGATTGTTTCCAACAAATCATATGCAATCAATATAGACATGAAACCATGGAAATTTAACTAAATTTAGGTTTTTCCATATCATTCACCGCGATATCATGTATCCAGAATAAAATTCAATTAAGATAACCCATGAGGTACATTCTAACCACTTATAGGATTACTAGTCCTTTTCAATAAGGTTGAAACTCTAGTGATGTCACAGTTAGGTTAAACCCTAATTACATCATTTGATATAAATCTGAAAAACATTCTCACTAGGAAGTGTTGTATACGTTTCTGATATGAATCTACCATTTAGGAATCATTCAAACAGAGAAGGAATCCATATCATATCAAATTGCAACAACTTAAATTAAACAGACATTTCAGGTTTTAGAATCACATACCAAGCAATTAGGGATTTGGATGCTATAATCAAATTTCGTGCATTATACTGTTTAAAGGAAGAACCCACTCACCCTAAGGTGTGAAAACACCTCAAAACTACATCTCAACTCAGGGAATCTCAAACTCATAACAAATCCCTAGCAAATCTCCCAATTCTTCTTCCATTCAACTCGAGAACCTTGAAAATGAGGGATTATGAAGAAAGGGTGAGAAAAGAGGGAATTTCGACATCATCTTGGATCAAATCAGAGCATGGACGGAATCTTGACATGAGAGAGAAGATCCACCATAAAAGTCTATGCAAAGAATCCAAACTTACTTGATTTCACCCTTCCTGGAATCGCAAAACCCTAATTCAGCAATTCCCCCACTTTCTTCTCTCAAACCCTAACTCTCCCTCTCTCTCTAGGAGCTCGTTTCTCTGGAATGAATGACGAAGAATGAGAGCTGTGTGTGTGTGTGGTCGATCATATAAGTCAATTTCAGCTGCTTGGGTCAATTGGAGATTTGCTAGGGATTTGTTATGAGTTCGAGATTCCCTGAGTTGAGCTGCAGTTTTGAGGTGTTTTCACACCTTAGGGTGAGTGGGTTCTTCCTTTAAACAGTATAATGCACGAAATTTGATTATAGCATCCAAATCCCTAATTGCTTGGTATGTGATTCTAAAACCTAAAATGTCCGTTTAATTTAAGTTGTTGCAATTTGATATGATATGGATTCCTTCTCTATTTGAATGATTCCTAAATGGTAGATTCATATCAGAAACGTATACAACACTTCCTAGTGAGAATGTTTTTCAGATTTATATAAAATGATGTAATTAGGGTTTAACCTAATTGTGACATCACTAGAGTTTCAACCTTATTGAAAAGGACTAGTAATCCTATAAGTGGTTAGAATGTACCTCATGGGTTATCTTAATTGAATTTTATTCTGGATACATGATATCGCGGTGAATGATATGGAAAAACCTAAATTTAGTTAAATTTCCATGGTTTCATGTCTATATTGATTGCATATGATTTGTTGGAAACAATCTTTATTTAGTGAATGCTTATATTCTATGAAATCCTTATGAGAGCCATGTGACAAGTGAATGAGGTAAATGAAAAGGTGAATGAGGCAAATGCAACCCTAAGAGTAGGGTGTTGGCACATGATGAATGAATAAGGCAAATGAAACCCTAAGGATAGGGTGTTCAATGAATCATGCTATAGTAATATGAAAGGTCTCGATATGAGATGTGGTGATGCTTAATTGTTGAATTGTATGTTTCTAGTGCATTTAACTTTATATGCTTGTTCTCTCTGAGATGATATCTACATATTGCAGGGCTTCTTATATTTCAATACATATCTCGTAAATTGCAGGTGATGAGATATGACATGCCCTAGAAAGGGATGTTACTGAGTCATGTTGAAGATGACAAATGATATATATGTGTTTTCAAGTGATACCCATAATGTGAAATAAGTATGAAATGTGTTTTTCCTGTTTAATTATTTATATGTTAATCAGTTAATAGACTTAGGTGCCCTAACACCGTAGAACCCCTTTTGAGAGGTCTGCAACCAGGGGGTGAAACTCGTGTTGCAACAATAACTATGCGGAGTCACAGACACGAGGATAGAGAGAGGCAGTGTTCAACAAAAATGCGTGCTTGTGTCACGGTGGCACTGGAGTAAATAGGGGTTATTCAACATTAATCCGTGCTTGTGTCACGGTGGTAACCTGGTGAGACTCTCCACCTGTGTGCTCAGGTTTGAGGAGGAGTCTAGAGTTCACTCTTTTGAGAGTGTGGTGAGGCCTTGTGATCCTGAGAGTCCTGTAGCAGACCAGGGCTGGTGATGCGATGATTTTGAGTCGCATTTATAGACCTTTTTCATATGTGTTTTGTGCTATAATTACTCATTTTTATGGATAATATTGCATAATTCACTCATTTCGGTCTTTGCCATCATTCTATGTCAAATCCCCTTTGTTTTACCAGTTTGAGCATTATTTACCATATTATCATAATTTGTGTGGATTTATTTGGTCTTGTTTTGGAATTTTAGGAAAAACAAGTATCTGCTTCCGTCGATACCATCGACGGAAGTCGATACCATCGACCAAGCCACAAGTTGCCAGCCGAGAAGAGCAGCGCAGAGTCGATACCATCGACACACAAGTCGATGGTATCGAGATCCCTTCAGGTAGCTGGCGAGGAATCTGTCGATACCATCGACCCAAGTCGACGCCATCGACGCATGGAGGCTACAGCGTCGCTAAACGACAACAACCGACGCTAAAGAGAGTCGATACCATCGACCCAAGTCGATGGTATCGAGATGATCACAATCACTCAGACGAAAAGAAAAAGAAAGCTTCCGCTAATACGCTGGGTCGATACCATCGACCCGCGTCGATGGTATCGACGCCGGAAGATATACGTTGGATTCGTTTTGATCTCAATTGGACGGCTGGAGTTATTTGACGACCTAATTAGGGACTTATACCTAATGACGGCCGCCCAGAGGAGGGGGGGATCTGATTTTTGCATTGCACGAGTGCCGAGGAAGGAGAGAAAGGAGAACGGAGGCCGGAAGCTCATCCCGGGTGATTCAGACACTGCCGAAGATGAATTCCACCACTAACAGGCAGGGAAGCTCATATTCTACGCCAAGGATCTACCGGTTGTTCTCCGTTCAGGGGTTTTCCCACTTGTTTCACGTTTTTCTTATGAATTCCCCTATTTCTACCATGTATTCGTGTGAGATGAACATGAGAGGCTAAAACCCTCCATCTTTAGGACCGGGAGTAGCCCGGGAATGCATTGTATGACAATTTTATATTGATAATTCATATTTTCTCTCTCAAATCCGTGGTATAGTTTCATTTTCTCCATATATATTGTTATGCTTGATCACCATAATAATAATCTAATGCCCTTAATCACTTCGACAGAAGAATTAACGGTTGAAAAGCGACGAAACTTACATTAATCGATAAAACCCTTGACAAAGGAGTTGTAAAATTAATGGTGGAAACTAAGAGATCGTTTTTAATGCGCTTAGTTTAGGGGAATGATTACTACGACGGTGGAATCAACCTAAAACTAAGTAGTGAATTACACCACGACAGTGGGTAATTCTGTTTTCCGGCCACTACCCGGATAGAGAGAGAAGAGTGAGGAATTATATAAAACTTAATACAATGTTGACCCGCGGCAAAACCGCAATCCTAAAGATATCCTTTTGAATTGATTAAATCAACCTTTAATCAATTGTTTTCTTTATTTCATTTTACTTTCTTTTAATTTCGACAACAAACCTTACTTTGTTATTCGACCTAGCTGATTGCGATTAGTTAGTAGAAGTCTCCAATAATTCACGTATCCCTGAGTTCGACTCGGGCCTCACAAAGGCCTATATTACTCGACGCGTATACTTGTGTTTAAGCGCGTAGTAAAATACACGTCAAGTTTTTGGCGCCGTTGCCGGGGATACGGCGAATTATTGGCACTTTGAGTGCTAAGAGCGGCCACTCTAGGCCACATTTTTTATTTTGAAACAATTTTAAATATTCCTAAATTTCTCTATAATTGTGTTTACTCGTTCAAAGCATAGTACTGAACCCCGATTTTCTTATTTCAGGTACTTTGCATGGTGCATACACGTAGCGCAGACTACGCGAATCACACACCTGAGGTTCCACCTCCGGGACCAGAGGACGAGGATTACTACGAGCAAGATCACCAAAGCGACATAGATTCTGAATCTGAGCAAGAGCAAGCAGAAGAAATGGCCGAACCACAGACGATATGGGAGAAGATCAAAGCGTCTTCTTCATCAGCTTCAAAGGGGCCTATCAAGAAACAGGGGCTCAACATTCCAACATATAAGATCGATCCAGCGTTGATCAACTTGGTAAAATCAAATGCATTTCATGGATTGAAGAATGAGGACCCAGTGGCACACATCAATCAGTTCGTTGAAAACTGCGATATGGTGAAGATAGACAGGTTCCCACAGGATGTTTTGTACCTCAAGCTATTCCCAAGTTCCTTGGCAGGAGCAGCAAGAGAGTGGCTCCATAACCTCGATGACGAATTTCTTCAGTCTTGGGATCATATGGTGGAGGTTTTCTTCGAGAGGTTTTTCCCTCCTGAGAAGACCAACGACATGATTAGGAAGATTCACAATTTCACCCAAAAGGCGGGTGAGACATATTTTGAGACCTGGGAGCGATTCCAGGTTATGTTGAGGAGGTGCCCACATCATGGGCTGGACAGGGAAACACAAGTGAAAATCTTTTATTTTGCTCTCTCCGAGCACGATAGAAGTAATCTTGATTCAGCCGGATCTGGATTCTTTCTAAATAATACGGATACCAGATGTTGGGAGATATTAAAGAACATGGCTAGGAAACAGTCATGGGGCGACAGAGGTGCAGTGGAACATGTCAAGGCTTCTGGTGAATCCAGAATAGTGAGGGAGCTGAATGATAAGTTAGATCTTCTAGCCAAGAAGCTGCTAACTAAGGAGGATGCATTTGACGATGAGGAGGCCCAAGTAAAATTCATGCAACAGCAGGGCTACAGGAACAATGACTATGCATGGAGGAAAGATAGAAAGTTTTCATGGAAGGATCCAAATAATTTTCTGCAGGATCCGGATGCCAAGCCACAACCAAGAGTCGAGGATAAGAACACTGAATTACTAAGTCAAATGGTCCAGCAAAACCAAGAGATGATGGCCATGTTTGATAAGCAATTGCAATCCCAAGGTGATATTCTAACCAAATTTGGGCAGACGCTGCAAAGCCATGGAGCGCAAATGCGGGCATTAGAGACCACCGTGGCTCAGATTTCAAGTGAAGTGGCGGCCATCAAGCACGCCAATCAATAGAAACCAGCCGAGAATGCAAATGTGGCTCAGGCACACCATCAAGTCAAGTACATGTCTGTGGTAAGCACTGAGGAGGAATCTCAGGTGCAAGAAGTTGTAGAAGAAAGAAAAATGACTTTCAATGTGAATGCAACACCGGCGATACCATATCCACACACGTACTATGGATTGCCGGGCGGAAACCCTTTCTTCATAAAATCACAAAGAGTTGTGAATACTGTATCTCCATGTAGGCAAGTAGATGAATTGCAGGTTGTTTGTGTACGTGTGGAGACAGCGAACGTGAGAGAGAAACCACAACAAGCTACGACCATTGAGGTTGTCTTGCCAAAGCCCACGTCAGAGGGAGCAATTGAAGCAAGCTTAGGGGAGATACCTCTGAAAAGCTATTATGTGCCACCTCACAAGCGTGTTGATGCAGCTGATGTTTCAGATCCGGTCAATTCTAAGTCGAAGAAAGAGCATCGTCATTTTAAGAAATTCCTGGAGATATTCCGAAAACTCCACATCAATATACCATTAGTGGAGATGATCGAGAAAGTACCTGCCTATGGGAGGTTCATCAAGGAAATCATCAATAAGAAGAGGCGGATAAAAGACGATGAAATTTATTGGATGAATGAGACAGTGAGCTCTATGATTCACGGGAGTTCACCAAAGAAGAGAAAGGACCCAGGAGGTTTTTACATACCGTGCTCAATAGGTGGTCAACATTTTCCTAAAGCGCAATGTGATTCTGGCGCTAGCATAAATCTCATGCCTTTGGCGACATTTCAAAAGCTGGGGTTAAAAGAGATAAAGAGGTTGGCTGCAACAATTGAATTGGCGGATGGGTCTACAGTGAGACCCTACGGAGTATGTGAAGATGTTCTAGTCAAAGTGGACAGATTCATATTTCCGGTGGACTTTGTCGTCATGGATATGCCACCACTCCAAAGCTGTGAAATTCTCCTAGGAAGACCGTTTCAAGCAACGGCGGATGTCGTGACTGCCTTAGGGAGAGGTACTTTGTCTTTGGGAATTGGAGGAGATCGAGTTGAATTCAAATTACCGCATGATCCTCTAAGCGCAGTCCCCAATGTGAAAAGATGACGAGTTTCAAGACGTCTAGACTAAGACGTTAAATAAGGGCGCTTGTTGGGAGGTAACCCAACCATTGGTACATTAGGATAGTTTAGTTATAGTCATAGATTTCTTTTATTTCGTTTAAATTTTAGTGTAAAGAAGATACCTTGATCCGTTTGTTCAATGTGCAGGAACAGGCAGGGTCGATACCATCGACACACTGGTCGATGGTATCGACATGGGTTCAGGTTGACAGCTGCAAAAATCGCACTGAGTCGATACTATCGACGGCCCCGTCGATGGTATCGACATACCTACAGGCAGGTCGCAATAAAAGTGTCGATAGTATCGACACACCAGTCGATACCATCGAGATCTCTGGAGAAGTTCAGAACGATTTTGCTCAGTCAACTCGATACCATCGACGGCCTCGTCGATGGTATCAACATGATCACATGTTGAATTGAAGAAGTGGCGGTGTCGCAATAAAAGCAAGTCGATACCATCGACCCTCGTCGATGGTATCGACATCCATGTCACCGATCCACGCCAAGGCATCGACGACGATTGCGAGTCCACGTCAGCGATCCGGGTGCTGCGTCGATACTATCGACTTCCGTCGATGGTATCGACAGGTCAGCAATCCGGGTTTCCCGATCCAGCAAACGTCAGCCGTTGATACTCGCGAGGGAGGCGGATAGCATCGAGACGTGTCGATACCATCGACCCACGTCGATGGTATCGACGGTTCAATAGTGGCACTGGCCAAGTCTATTTAAGGAGATTTGCAACGTCATTTGACGTCACACCTTCAGAGCAAACACCCTCCTTTGCGCCGAACACTCCTCCGAGCCCTCCAAGACTGAAGAGCAGCGATAGCGAGCAGGGAGCTTCACCGAGCGGAGAATCACTTCTCCATCTTCCCCGAGCTCTTTTCTTCTAATCCCATCTTTCTAGAAACAATGGTGCACGCCGCCGGATCATCGTCCTCGAGCGCGAATCCCATGGAGATCGTGGAGTTTGTTCCACCCCCTACTGCTTCAGTCTCACGTCCGCGCCTGGCTCACCCATCCGCGGAGGTGAAGAAGGTCTATGAGGAGATCATGAAGTGGAAGATCGAGCCGACCCAGTATGTGGACCGGGGAATGATCCGTGATCTTGGATTCGAGGCCAACTTGGCCTATGTGCTGAAGGGTCAAGCACGCCACACCAGCAGAAGGCCAGACGAGCTGGAGCGCCATGCGGATGGGCAGCCGTTCTTCGGAAAATGGCCCACCTACAAGGAATTGGTGGCCGAGTTTATGGCGTCCCTCGATGTCTGCGTTGTGCCCAACGACGTGGTTGCATCGGATCGTGAGTGGATCAAGGGCCGAGTATCGTTCCGGCTGTTCAACATCAACTACAACATCACTCTTAAGCAGTTCAACAACATCTTTAACTGGAACCACTACCAACATGATCACCGGCGCCCAGATTCCCGCACCGACTATGACAAGATCTTTGCCGAGCTAGTCACAGTGCCGGCGGGAAAGATAGTGAGCTACCACAATGCTGCGGTAGCGGACTTCGAGCATCCCTTCGTCCGGGTCCTACACCGGATGTTGAGCCTTACGTTCTTTGCTCGGAGCGATTTAGCATTGAGCAAGTTTCAGGAGAGCGATCTTTTCTTCCTCTACATGCTCTTGAAGCGACAAGAATGCAACTGGGGTGCGTTCTTTATACAGCGCGTCCTGGCGGTGAAGAGGAGTACAAGGAAGGCTCCGATCCATTTTGGTGGGCTCATCACCAAGTTGGCGCACTACTTGGGGCTGAATCTCCAGTCCATGACTCTGATTTCCATGAGGAGTAAGGTGAACGTGCAACATCTGCACCGTTCAAACCTTATCCTTCTCCGGGATGGGTTGGCGTACGCACACTGCCACGTCAACCATGCTTATCAGGAGTGCGCACTGCCAGACGCCGTCTTCCACGTCGAGGGAGCCCAGCACTTCCGGTGGCCGATCATAGCTGTCGAGTCCGATGAAGAAGAAGGCAGTAATGACGACCAAGAAGGCGAGGCTGAGGAGGAAGAGGAGGCTTTCACACCTCTTCGTGCACGAGTAGCACCACGGAAGCGTCCTAGGATGCATCCGGGTGCGTCTTCATCATCACAGCCCCCGCCGCCATCACCACAGCCCTCGCAGCCAGGCGAGGAGGCCTACTCAATGCAGGGAATGTACACGATGCTGCAGGACATCCATCAGACACAGCGGCAACATCTAGAGATGTATACTGGTATTCAGGATACTATGAACCGGTTACTTGACAACCAAAGGGCGATGTTCGAGAATGAACGTCTCCTCCTCGACAACCAACAGCAGATACACAATAGGTTGCAAAGGATGGAGATGCAACAGGAGCCCTTTTACGACCATTACTGGAGTCAGAGCTACTTTGGAGGCTATCCACAGCCTCCGTCGAGGACCCATTACGATCCGAGCTTCCAGGGGGAGTATCCTTCTTGGGATCCTACGGCCCCACAGTACCCGCCTCCACCTCCACAATAATGATCAGGGTATCTCTGTTCCACTCTTAAGTTTGTTTTTGACTATGAGGCCATAGTCGAATTCAAGCTTAGGGGGGTAGCTGGAACAGCTCTATCTTTTCTTTTGTTGTTTTTAGTTTTTGCTTTGCTATTTGTTCTTGCATTTTTAGTTTTTGTTTAGGATCCACATCTATCTAGTGTAACTGTGGATGTCGTAAAAGTTGTCATCTCGCTGTGTATTCATGGGAAATTTAAGGGATTTTTAAAATTTTTGTGTCTTTTGGATAGCTTGACTTGGTTGTCCTTGGGGAACTTATCCTATGAAAATGATTGATTATGTCAACTTTAAAACAATATGTCACACCTATACTCCCATTGACTCATGAAAAGTGGATAGTAACAGTTGTTTGAGCCTAACCTAACCAAATGGTAATGAGACCTTGATTGGATGTAAGAGAGAGAACCCTCTAAACCACTACACAGGTTAGTGAGGAGGGACACATAATATCTTTCTAAGGTTCAGTCATTTAATCTTGTGATCATTCCACGTCATTTTTCCATAATCCACCTAAGAACTGGAAGTAAAGTACAGTTTTAATTCCTTCTTGTGTGCATAGCATTTAGATAGGAATGGCATTGATATTTTCCATACTTTTGCATAAAAAGAGAAAAATATAGGGATTCATGCACATTACCTTTAGGTGCATGCCATGTAGTTGCACTCATGACTTTCATGATTATCATGCATAAAGTACACCATGTATCTCAATTTTTCCTCAAAAGTGATCTAAACTGTTCCATACCTTTGAAATATTGCAAAGATTTCCAATCATGAAGAAAACAGCCCAATACATGTATCTCTAAGCAATTATGGATATGTGGGCTAAAAGAAAGAAAAACAAAATAAGAAAAAAAAAATTTCTTCTGAAAATCTGAAAAATTGAGAAAAGAAAAAAAAAAGAAAGAGAATTTAGAAGGAAATGGAATAAGAGGGAGAAAGGAACATGATATCACTTGCATTACAGGAAAATTGAGTACATGATGTGTCTTAATTAGATTTCCATCTCATTTTGAGGTGGAAGGTTAGTGCATGCATCATTTCACCCAATTTAGGCATTAGGGCATTTTTAATGTGCATTTGCATCACGTAGGACATTTTGTTTTATGCATATTGAAACTGTGCAATACTTCCAAGTTCTTCCATGAACCACCCATTTCCATCCACCCGTTGCTCGGATTGGTAGGCCACCGTGAATTTCTCTTCACTAATGATTATCAGGAGAACTGCTTCCATGTAGATGGTAGTTAGGGCGAGCAAGGTAGTGTAGGCGATCACAAGATGCACCAATGCTGAATCGGCGAATTTTATTATGTTAACTGCCTTATGTGATAGTGTTCATCAGTTTGAAGGATAATTTCTCTTATTGATGATTATTGTCGCCTTTAGGGTAATTACTGTTATGTGGTTAGAGAAGGCCGGTTTGAGAATGTTCAGTGGGAGTCACATGGGATGTGGGTTGGTGTGTTGATTTTCAGTTGACATCTGCAATTCTATTCTAAGGACTAGTTGCTCGAGGGCGAGCAATGTTTAAGCTTAGGGGAGTTTGATGCGATGATTTTGAGTCGCATTTATAGACCTTTTTCATATGTGTTTTGTGCTATAATTACTCATTTTTATGGATAATATTGCATAATTCACTCATTTCGGTCTTTGCCATCATTCTATGTCAAATCCCCTTTGTTTTACCAGTTTGAGCATTATTTACCATATTATCATAATTTGTGTGGATTTATTTGGTCTTGTTTTGGAATTTCAGGAAAAACAAGTATCTGCTTCCGTCGATACCATCGACGGAAGTCGATACCATCGACCAAGCCACAAGTTGCCAGCCGAGAAGAGCAGCGCAGAGTCGATACCATTGACACACAAGTCGATGGTATCGAGATCCCTTCAGATAGCTGGCGAGGAATCTGTCGATACCATCGACCCAAGTCGATGCCATCGACACATGGAGGCTACAACGTCGCTAAACGACAACAACCGACGCTAAAGAGAGTCGATACCATCGACCCAAGTCGATGGTATCGAGATGATCACAAGCACTCAGATGAAAAGAAAAAGAAAGCTGTCGCTAATACGCTGGGTCGATACCATCGACCCGCGTCGATGGTATCGACGCCGGCAGATATACGTTGGATTCGTTTTGATCTCAATCGGACGGCTGGAGTTATTTGACGACCTAATTAGGGACTTATACCTGATGACGGCCGCCCAGAGGAGGTGGGGATCAGATTTTTGCATTGCACAAGTGCCGAGGAAGGAGAGAAAGGAGAACGGAGGCCGGAAGCTCATCCCGGGTGATTCAGACGCTGCAGAAGACAAATTCCACCACTGACAGGCGGGGAAGCTCGTATTCTACGCCAAGGATCTACCGGTTCTTCTCCGTTCAGGGGTTTTCCCACTTGTTTCACGTTTTTCTTATGAATTCCCCTATTTCTACCATGTATTCGTGTGAGATGAACATGAGAGGCTAAAACCCTCCATCTTTAGGACTGGGAGTAGCCCGGGAATGCATTGTATGACAATTTTATATTGATAATTCATATTTTCTCTCTCAAATCCGTGGTATAGTTTCATTTTCTCCATATATATTGTTATGCTTGATCACCATAATAATAATCTAATGCCCTTAATCACTTCGACAGAAGGATTAACGGTTGAAAAGAGACGAAACTTACATCAATCGATAAAACCCTTGACAAAGGAGTTGTAAAATTAATGGTGGAAACTGAGAGATCGTTTTTAATGCGCTTAGTTTAGGGGAATGATTACTACGACGGTGGAATCAACCTAAACCTAAGTAGTGAATTACACCACGACAGTGGGTAATTCTGTTTTCAGGCCACTACCCGAATAGAGAGAGAAGAGTGAGGAATTATATAACACTTAATACAATGTTGACCCACGGCGAAACCGCAATCCTAAAGATATCCTTTTGAATTGATTAAATCAACCTTTAATCAATTGTTTTCTTTATTTCATTTTACTTTCTTTTAATTTCGACAACAAACCTTACTTTGTTATTCGGCCTAGCTGATTGCGATTAGTTAGTAGAAGTCACCAATAATTCACGTATCCCTGAGTTCGACTCGGGCCTCACAAAGGCCTATATTACTCGACGCGTATACTTGCGTTTAAGCGCGTAGTAAAATACACGTCAGCTGGCAGTCAGACTTAGCATTTCCCGGGTGTGTCGCTAAGTCTTGTACGGTGGGATCGTAGTTCGCTACGGATCTTTATATGCAGTGTACACTGCATATGATTAGGGCATAATAATAATAATCTAAAATATGATCATATAGGTTCACAGAGTTCCTTATAAATGAAAGAGTTATGGAAGACTAGAGCATAGTTTTCTAGTAGTTATGCTTTGGATGCAATATTTACATTCTTTGTTATTTCAGTTATATTGTTTTAGAACTGCTCAGTGTAGTATTTATTGTTGTTAAATGTCATATCGTTTACTTAAAATTATATCTGTAATCTCATTAGTGCATTAGTCTGTTTCGTTGAAGTAATCATTCACTGAGCGAGTAGGCTCACCCCTCTACTCAAACATTTTCAGGGTTAACCGCGTGGACTTGAAGATGGTCAGAGCATCAGTGTAGATCTGCTACAAGAGTTAAGCACACGATTAGTTGAGTTAGTCGGTCCTTGTCACTCTAGGTCCTCAGTAAGAGTTAAGAGAGAGAGAGTTGTATTTACGATGTGTAATATTGTTCCCCTTTTGATATGTATGCTAATTAGCAAGTTTTATGTGCATAAGATGTGAGAGACATCATGAATGTTTATACATGTATCTTTTCTATTAAAGTCTGATTAGTAAAAGAAATGTTCAGATTCCCTTGTTAAGACATTTTATGTGGTTCAATGTGAAGAAACAAGAGTTTTAAAGAAAAGTAAAAGTTAAGGGTGTTCTTGGTGTTACATATAAGTCCTATCTTATTCCCTAATCTCATGATTTGAGGAAATTGTGAGATCGGGGTGTAACAGTGTACCTCCTAAAAGGGAGTGCTGGTCACTGGTGGATTATAGAAGAAGACAACATGCCAGGAGTTGAGGTCGGATGGGAAGAATTCTGACGAGAATTTGTCATTAGATACTTCCCTAAGACTTACCTACATGAGAAAACATCTCAGTTTGAGTGGATAAGACAAGGGCCAGTGAACATTAGTGAGTATGAGGATAAGTTCATGGAGCTGTTGTGGTTCTGTCCACACATGACAGCTACCAATGAGGAAAGAATTCAACATTTTGAGAAGGGGCTGAACGCTAAATTAACCACTTTTGTGTCTGCTTTAGAGAACAAAGAGAGGTTTGCTACTTTTGTAGAGTCTGTGAGACGGATAGAAAAGTCCGTAATCGAGAAACAACAGACCAGTAATAAGAAGGAATACATTAAGTGTCAAGGATAGAGATATGAAGGTTTCAAGAAGCTGAGGTTCTCTGCACCGGCATCATCATCAAGATTCAACACCCAGGTGCAATGGACGTCAAGTAGGGGTAGGGACTGTAGTATTGCTCCAAGTAGAGCCCCCGACATAGGATCAACATCGGTGACTATATCTCATAGACCCTATTTTGCGACCAGGGCTTGTTACCAATGTAGACAACCGAGACATCTAGCAAAGGATTATCTAGATGGGAATTCAATGGTGACTCTACCTCCAAGGCAGAGTCAGCAAGGCTTTCAGAGGAGGCAGTTTTCTAGTAACACTAGGGGACATGGATAGGCATCCCAAGTTGGTTCATTGGCACCCAACCATCAAGCACATGATCAACAGTAAACAAACTGCAAGATGAGACAAGTTAGATGAAATAGTTTCATTCTGATATTCCATTTCATGATGCTATGTGTTAAAAAAAAGTAGTTGTTTTGAGCTTCCTTTGATTAGTCCTATGAGGACACAAGGATGAGGATTTATATTTTGTTTAGTTTTCTTTTAAATGATTTATAATTTCTCTTTTCTGTGTGAAAGAGGAAGAGGTATATTTGAGATACCTGGAGGAAGTCCAGGAATGTTAAAACATGTGATGGTGATGACATGAAAAGTAAAGAACATAATAATACCTAAAGTGCATACTACCTAATCTCAGTACCTGTATACCCTAGCCAGGTATATAATTATTGAGGATAGGGTAAGTATGGAACTCTTAGATTGCTATCTTTTTTATTACTCTGATCAAGTAGTCATTTTGAGACAATCTAGTGAGCTTAATGCAACTAGAAATATGGCAGGGGTATTTTCATCACATCCTAAGTGCACTAATTAGGGATTGCTGAGTGAACTTTCCCAATTACATAGGGATTGCTAAGTGAACTTTCCCAACTAATGAGGAATTGCTAAGTGAACTTTCCCAACTAATGAGGAATTGCTAAGTGAACTTTCCCAACTAATGAGGAATTGCTAAGTGAACTTTCCCAACTAAATAGGGATTGATGAGTGAACTTTCCCAATTACATAGGAATTGCTAAGTGAACTTTCCCAACTAAATAGGGATTGCTGAGTGAACTTTCCAAATCACATAGGGATTGTTGAGTGAACTTTCCCAATTACATAGGAATTGCTAAGTGAACTTTCCCAACTAATGAGGAATTGCTAAGTGAACTTTACCAACTAATGAGGAATTGCTAAGTGAACTTTCCCAACTAATGAGGAATTGCTAAGTGAACTTTCCCAACTAATGAGGAATTTCCAAGTGAACTTTCCCAACTAATGAGGAATTGCTAAGTGAACTTTCCCAACTAAATAGGGATTGCTGAGTGAACTTTCCCAATTACATAGGAATTGCTAAGTGAACTTTTCCAACTAAATAGGGATTTCTAAGTGAACTTCCCCAACTAATTAGGGATTTCTAAGTGAACTTTCTCAGCCACATAGGGTTTGCTAAGTGAACTTTCCCAAACAAATAAAGGATTGCTGAGTGGATCACCTCTGTTGAATATATATGTTTCCCCTTTGATAAACCACCTTGGGTAATGATAGGAGTATATTCCTTTATGTTTATTCCTTTCATTAACATGACAATCAAGTAAGTATTATGACATTTGATGTACATGGATTAGAAATAATCCGTTGATGGATACTTAGAAAAGTATCAGTTTGCTTTGGACTTTAGTTCCAAGATAATGATATATGGAACAAGCAATGTCCTAAAATAAAAGAAATACCTTGTGCATGTATACCTTCAGTGGTAACAACAGAGACATGAATATGATAAAAATGAGATGTGTTCTCAACACATATGATGAATACCAAAATATTAAGGATTATAGTACATGAGAAATAATAGATGATTTATGTTGGTTACCTATATTGGCCAATTGTGAAATCAATCTAGTTACATAAAATATTATGGACATCATATGTTAGGGGTTTATGCTCTGCATAAACATAAACATTGATAAGGTTGAACTAATGGAAGGAACAATTGTAATTATGGTGGAAAAGTTTATCAAGCTAAAAATATTTCCTTAGAATAACCCTGTGTGGAAGAACTTTATGTGGATTAAAGATCTATGGTATCTCCATGACATTAAGATGTTATGTGGAGACTTGATGGTATGATAAGTGAATAAAATCTGTCTCTCCTTTTCTTGGGATTTCGGGGACAAAATCCTTGTTAGGGGTTTATAATTTGTAACATCCCTGACCTGGGTTATGCTTAAACCTAGATGTTTTGCTTAATAAAGTTGATTATATGCTTTATCTTATCTCTTGAAAAGTAATTAAGGCTCAAGAGGAACTTATATTTCAATTTTAGTCCTTTTTGAATAATGTTGAAATAATGTTTTACTTGTTTTGGGATAAAGTCCAAATTACCCAAGTTGAGGGGTTAAATTGCAAATGTTACATGGTGAAATGTTCCTTTAGTATTGAAGCATCATAGGAATGAGAATTATGCAGAGGTATGTCTTGTAGGGGCCTGAATAACAAGAAAGAGCCTGTTGAGCAATGTTTGTGCATTAAAACCTAGTTTTGGTATAATGTGCAAATTACCCAAAACCTAGGGTTAAATATGCAAAATATCACTTCTAGAGGGTCCCTCATGATTCTTGGCATCATGTAGAGAAAATAATTTGAGAGGGGCACCTCATTTGAATCATTTTGGAAGAAAGAGAATCTTGATATTAAAATAATCAAGATTTAAGCATAATTGGAACTTTACTTCAAATTAATGAAAAAAATAAATATGTTAATCGAAGTGCCCTTCAACCAAAATGGTAATGGTTGAAATTAGATAAGGTTGGACGGGCATGTTCCTTGCAAAGGCACGAAAATATCTAAGTGAGTGGAGAACCCACTCACATTAGTTAAATCAAAAGTAATATCCACTAAAATGGGATATTAGTATTATATGATTTAAGGTGCTTAATTTTCTTTACCTTAATTCATGGATTATGAAGAGGAATTCTAAGGAGGGGAAGATGTATTTGAATTCAAGGAATTTATTGGGGAGAGGTTGCACCAATTTTGGAATTAAAAGGATTTTATAAAATATTTTCTCTCTCATTGAATTTCTTATAAAAACACCTTTTACAACTCAATTGAGAGGATTTTTTGAAACCACTTCCACTCTTTGCTTGCAAAACGACCAAGGGAGCTTTGGAGGATCAGTAGGACGACCCCCAACCTGTTGGTAAGCTCCATGACCTCTTTTCACCTTGATTCCATGGTGGAAATCGAAAATCAATGCATGATTTCTTCTTATCTCCATTCCATCTTCAATTCTAGCTATTCCTTTTCACTCAAAGCTTAAGGATGAGCTTGGGATAGTGGAAGGTGTTTCTTTCACCATTAAAGGCGTGGAGGTTGAAGCTTTGAAGCTCAATTGAAGGTGGGTTATATAACTTGAACCCTTGAATGTTATTATTGATTTCATACCTCTATCAATTGTTGATCCTTTCTTCATTCTCGAAATTTTATTTGATTGATTAATGCAATCACCATGAAAATAACAGCAAGCTTAGTGGGTTTATAGCTTGATGATGATGACATCATAATAAGCACACACCTCCACAAATATCTATTGCAAAAAGTTTCAAAATTTGAGTCCAGTCGATTTCAATAAAGTTAGCCAAATGGTTTCATCAAACCGTTTGAAACCAAATGGTTTTAAAACCATTTGGAATAGTTGACCACAATTGACCATTTGGAGTTCATATTCTGATGTTGATGGTTGATCACCCATTAAATCCAATTGATTGGTTTCAAAGGGTTCATCAGTTAAAGGTCCATCAAGTATCAAACCCTAATCGGGTTGAGTGCTGAAATTTTCAATTGATTGATTTAATTTTTGGGTTGACTAACCCAAACGGTCTCAAGACCATTTGGAGGTCACCCAAATTGTCTCAAGACTATTTGGAGGTCAACCAAGACCGTTTGGAAGTCTATGAGGAAGTATGATTAGATGGTTGAAGATCCAGTGAGATCAAATTGAAATACAATCAATAGCTCAATTGATGATCAATTCTATGATGCAAACCCTAATTGAATTTCACAAATTTCAATGATGGGACTAGTCAAATGGTCTCAAGACCGTTTGGAGATTAACCAAATGACCTCAGGACCGTTTGAGGTCAGGTAATGACATGGCTAAGTGGTGATTCAATGATTTCAATAAAATTAGTCCGACAATGTCAACAATTGAAGGTATCTCGATTTCAAACCCTAATTGATGGTTTCTTAAATTTAAAACCCTAATTGATGGTTCAATTGAAGGGTGATTTAATGGTTCAATTGAGGTTAATTCAATGTTTCAATTGATAGGTGGATTCAACATGTGAAACCCTGAAATCGATTTAGTTGATGGATATCTTTTTGGTCCATTTGGTTTTGAGAGGGTTTGGAACAAACGGTCTCAAACCATTTGGAGACCCAAGTTCATTCGGTTTCAAAATGTTTTGTCTAAACGTTTTTATATGTCCAATCGGTTTCAACTTGATTTGGCTAAACGGTTTCAAACCGATTGGATGGCCAATGTAATCAAGATCGTTTGGAGGTCTAAACGGTCTTAAACCATTTGGAGGTTATTTTAGTAAGACCGTTTGGAGTCTAATTGGTCAAGATCGTTTGGGGTCTAAGTGACCAAGACTATTTGGGACTTAATTAATCAAAACCGTTTGGATGTCTAAGGTGATTGATGGTCAATCAACTACTTGATTATCTATGATGAAAATCAATGATGATTATAATGGTTGTACCTTTAAGGTACTAGAGTGATTGGTACCCTTAGTGGGGTTAACCTTTGATGCATATTAATGCAATAGTCCAATACATTATGATAACCCTAATTACATGTATTTGAATAAAGAATAGACTCAATTTGATTAAGATTGGAGTAAAGAACATCCTAGAGAGGATGAGAAAGAGAAATTCATACATGTATAATAATCATGTAGCAATCAAGCCCAACACATTCAAAATGAATGGGATATATAATTAGGGTATTATCCTTGATAAAGAGATCATAAAACCCTAATTGAGTTGACTGATGAACTTAAACCTTAATTTAGGGCAATACTGAGTGAAATCCTAATCTAGGGGAATGATGTGACCCTAATATAGGATAATGACATGAGAAACCCTAATTCAGGGTATTTTATTGTAAACCCTAATTGGGATGAATAGTAAACCCTAATTTGGGGAATTGTTGTAAGAAACCCTAACTCAAGATAATGATGTGTAAATCCCTAATATAGGGTGATGAATGTGATACAAAACCCTAATCCATGGGAATGTTATGTAATGCTACAGTAAACCCTAGATTGGGTAATAGGATATAATAAACCCTAATACAGGGTAATGCTATGTGAAACCCTAATACATGGTGATGCTATGTGAAACCCTAATACAAGGTGATGCTATGTGAAATCATAACACAGAGTGATCCTATGTGAAGCTCAAATATAGAGTGATGAGTTATGAATGTAATAAGAAAACCCTTGTATTGCATGGTACTGATATATAATGGATATAATTGTTATCATGAGTGCTAATCATGCAGGCATGATGAGATGATGAACATAGACAGGTATGAGCTATGATGCTATGTATATTGAAAATGTTTTATAGGCCTTATAAGCCTTCATATGCTTTGTTGCTTAGTGAGAGGTAACCTAAAATTAATGAGCCATGTGTGCCATATGATGTTTTAATTATTGAAATTGTTTATGGGCTTCATAAGCCATAATATGCCTTGTTGCCTATTAAGGGGTAACAAGAGGTGATATGAGCTTTGTGAACTATGTGGAATGCTTGTGTAGCAAGAATCATGATTACCTTGGTCAGATGACCTGAAGGTATTAAGTTACCTGATAACTGGTAACAAGTATTCTATGATGAATTGAGGGTTTTGAATACCCATATTCTATAATCAAGATGATGAACTTGTTAAGAAATAAAAATGTACCTGATGAGATGAGGGATTAAGATCCTAATACTTCATTAAAAGAGTATGGCTACATGCCATGACTCCACAATACAATACCAGACATTAACTGTGTGATGTAAGCCTGAAGTGAGTATATGTTACAACTATAAATCTATAGCGAAGATGCCAATGTACCCTAGAAAGCTAATTGTAGTTTGATACATGATGTCTCTACCATATAATCTTGTACTGACTGAGAAGGTTGATGTTACTCTGCTTAGCATATCCTAGAAGGATAAATGTTATACACGTGCTTTAATTCCTCACTATATAAGTATCATGCTGACTTATCAAGTTATAGATGAAATTCTTGGAATAAGAATACTGCTCTAATTTATTTAGACATTGATCTATCTGCTGTTAAATATATAATTCCTCTACTCAGTGTTAATTCAATAAATGCAATAATAATGTTTTGGCGGAGAGTTATATCTCTCGCTGGGGAAATTTACAATTGTCTCACCCCATGGGATCCACATTTTTAGGTGAACGTGGACGAGGAGGCAGGAACCCTTCAGTAGGTGAAGGACAGCAACATCACCAGGAATAGTAGTGAATTCTTAGGTGGATACACTGGCTATCAAGTTTTGTATATGTGTGAATAGAGTCCTATTTGTCGTCTCTGTACTCTCAGTTCCTCGGAGTCCGTAGTTGGTTTTAATGAATCAATCTGAGATTTTGGCTTGATGCCTCAATGTTCTTATGATGTATGTATATAGTTTAATAGAACAGTTGATGTTGTAATCCTTGAGATGAGATGATACACGATATGTACTAGTGAAACAGAATGAAATCAAATTACTTTAGTTCTTTTGAAAGAGTTGTCCTTTATGGATCTCTTTGAAAAATGTTTTAATTTTTAGTGATTTTCAGTAATCCACTGCTAACGAATGATTTCACTTAAGTAAATTATGTTTTTGTGATCGGTGTGTCACACAATATCCCTCTCTTACCATGGATTTGAAAGGAGAACCTTTGGTTGGTCTTGACCTAATTGAGGTTGGAGGGTTGGCTGGTATGGGATGACCCACCTTGCTGCCCGATATGTGATAGAAGTTGTGCAAAACCCCTCTCACTTGGTTGTTGAGAGGTGAGCCAACTCTCTTGACCTATTAGGGTTTCTTGGTGGTAGTCTTGAGGTTGAAGATGACCAACCCATCACGACCTTTGGACCCTTGCCCGATATCCCTTTTCTAGGGTTGAGTTTGGGCGATATGATTTGGTCGACAGGGATGTGCCTTAGGCGACAGATGGTTTGTGATGGGCGTCATGGCATGTTGGCACCGTGCCCGATAGGTCATGTGGTTCTTGGCTGATATGGATCCACACCCTAGATATTGGGCGATATGTCCTTGACTGATATGGCCCTAGCTTGGACGTTGGAGTTATTCCCTTGGATGATATGGGGTTGTGTTGGACGTTGGGAGGTTGTGTCGGGCGTTGGGTTCTGCACTTGGCGACGTGGCCCTACTGCTGTGCATGACACCCTCTTGGGTAGTGTTTCTCATTACCCCTGTAGGTGTGTTGCCCATCACAACGTTGCCCATCGTTGGGCGTTGCACGATGGTTGCACGATGCAACGTTGCCCTCCCGATATGATGTTGCAGGTTTGGGCGCTACAGGTTGGTTCCTAGCTGGTTTCCCGATATGGTGTCTTAAGGAGGTGTTGCCCAATATCTTCTTGTGGTGCTGCCCGATACCTAAGTGATAGTGGTTGGCCGATATGGCTGTAGCCCTAGAAGGGTGCTAGACGATGCAGCAGGTGGTGAAGTGTTGCGTTCTTAACCGATATAGTGCTGGGCGTCACACTCTTTGGTGAGAGACGTTGTACTTTTAGTAAGGGTTGTGGTATACCTTTGGTGATGGTTGTCCCTTACCTGATACACCTATAGTGAGGGTTGTACCTTGTGTTCAGTTGGTAACCATGATGCTTGTTATGCTTTGGTACATGAGGCTGTTATGCTTTGATATAGATATAAGAATGCTATGCTTTGATACATTCATCTATGTTGCATGGTTAACTCTCATAATAAAGTAAGGAGTTGTAAATGTTTCTTAAACAAGTATCATTGCTCCTTTGTGATTTCACTAACCATGCAGGTAACATTTATAAGATAAGGCCATGACAATGGCATAATAGTAACATGATGTGGAACATCAAGGGTTATGATGAACCCAATGATGTATGATGGGTGTTACCCATGGAATGGCAATGTGTGCCTTGATGATGGGATTGAGTCCCTGTGATGTTGATCCTTGAGATGGATCTTGATGATTGGCAAGAGGCCAAGTGGTAACATGTGACGTTGGATCCTTGTGATGGATCATGATGATGTTGACGGCGCTGAAGGCCTTAGTGTCAATGTAACACAAGATAATGAGGTTTTCCCTAGTTTTATCTCGTAGTTATTTACATGTTCCTCAGATGTTATGATAAATTCTTATTAGACGCATCTTGGAAATCATGTTCCATAAGAAATATCTTGATATATACCTCCTGGATATCTTGGTAAGATGTTTTAACAAGTAAGTTCTGCTCAGTATGCTGCTCATATATGATCTTCTTATATTAGTTACCCGTTTTATCTATTCTAGCTCTCCTTTGAGGTTTTATAGTTTTGGCGGGGGTTATGTTTCTCGCTGGGACTGTGTGTCTCACCCCATTGGTTTAAAACCTTTTTAGGTGATTGAGATAGATGCGGTGGTGGTCGCGGTGTTGAAGCTGAGCAGCAAGAAGAATAGTAGAAGGCAAGGTTGGATCTGCTGCTGCTATTGTTGGGTGTTTTGTAGTAGAGTCCTAGATTCATCCCTATACTCTCAGGTCCTTAGAGGTGTTTTGACAAGGTTTAACGATGTATAGTTGTTTGTAGCTTGTTTATCCTACTGTTGGCCTAATGTGGTCTGTTCTGTATTCAAACAGGTGGTGAACTCTTGTACTTATGGGACAGCTAGATCCTATGAGATGTGGACATGTATCAAGTTTATGTAACATGTTTCTTTGCAGGATGTGGATCTGGATGTAATAGTTCCTTTCTTATCTGCTTTCTGCAATCGGTTTTAATTAACCTCTATTTTTGGTAATATGATGTTTATGATGGTTCTGCATATTTTTGTGTGGCATTTCATTGTCTGTGTGATAGTGGGATGTCACAAAGACGGTATAGATTAAGCAAACATGACAAGGTAATGTAACTAGATGATAATGAAAAATGTTACCATATTAACATGCTAGTTCAAATTTAAGCAATTGTAATCATGGAAATGTTGTAGCTAAATCTAGAGGACTTAGTTGTTCACATAAGAGAAGTTGTGGTAAGATGAACAAATAAAAAATTGTAGTGACCTCCTCCTTCAATCATCTCCATCAAGGTTGCACTAGGGAGGCAAGGAGAATTGTCCATATATTTTCAAGGATTCAGATTCAAACATATAACTCAAAACAAATTATAATTTTAAATTGAAGTATTGTTAACAAAATGGAAGATAGATCTCTCCAGAGGAGTTACAATATTCTTAAATTTGGAAAAGAGTATAGTATATTAAACTAAATACAAAACCAAACTACCCAAATTATCCTTATTTTCCTCTTGAGCATTGTGCCTCTTTCTTGTAAGGTGATCAATACTTCAATCTAGTATTCTAACTTTAAATTCCAAAAAACAAAATATGGTTAGTGTGTCTCTATATAGTGCATATGGGTTCATCCAAAATGTTTTCATATATCTTCAACAACTTACATGGAATCAAGTCAAGTAATTGCAGATACATAAATTATACATTTTCATAATATTTTGAGCCACAATCTTTCTCGTCTCACTTGTTGTACCACTAGTTGATATATGAATGGATATCAAAGTGAATGTCCTGTCATCAGGCTCATCATTGCATATCTCGCAACCAAACTTTTTCACCTCACTTCATATGAGTTTTTGAAACACCCTTTTAGTGATTATTCTGCATCATAATTGTTCAAAAATATGGACCGAGATAAAGGTAGCGGGAACACAATTTTGTTCCATATTCTTTAACTAGCATATCTCTCCAACAATAATATATAGGAAGGAGGGTGCAAGCTATACCTTGTCTTGAAGCAAATCCAATCACTATCCTTATACACAGTTGTGCTCCCTCCATGAGAAGCATGCAAACAAAGGTTAATGTCATCCTCCTAGAAAAGGAGTAGATATTTTGTGCCTCTACATAGTACATGTGGACCATTCAGAACTCTTTGTTATTCTTCTTGATCTATCCGAAAGGAGTAACACATTTGTTTATAGATGTGCTAGTATCGAATTTTCCTCCCTTTCTATCTATCCGTTTGACGGGTAATATGTCTAGGCTCTCACATTACAACAATGCTTAGTAGTGATGTGTGTGGAATGCCTTGCCATCACCCCCTTTTATAGGATAGGTTGGGCTAGGGTTTCCAAAACCCTAAGGGATAAAAGATCACTAGTTGTACCCTAGATGGAGGTCACACAATCTAGTCAATTGATTGGACTATCCATTTGGTCGATTGTCCTACTGATCATTGGCTGCACACCAGTCGGCCAACTGGATTTACTAGTCTGTCGAATGGACTATTTATGTGGCACTCTAACACTAGCATTCAATGCACTGATTAGGTGAAAGTTAACAACTATGATCAATCACTTTGACCAAGCTAGTCGATTCAAATCATTCAATTGATCAGACTCTCTAGTCGATCAATTGTCCATTCTAATCATCTATTAAGAGACACTATCTAGTTGTTCGACTGAACTCTTTAGTCAGTTGAGTGCAGGTTGTTCAATCGATCGATTGGCTTCCCAGATAGCTCCTAAGGATTTTGTGTCTAGTTGGTCAACTAGACTTCTTCTATTGGTCAACTGGTCATTCCAGTTAGTTGACTAACATGGCAACACTATTTAGTTTGATTACTTAAATACTTTAGTAATCAAATTAAATCTTGTCCATGACTAAATTCATTTTCTCGTGCACTCAATGTGTGTGATCATATAGTCTACATATTATGTTGGCAGTGATGTCCATAATCATATTATGTATTCAAAGGCATTGAGGTAGCAGTACATCATTTCTACCCAAGTATTTGGATAAGTTGGAGGACAACTTCAGCCAAGTCTTGTGATCAGTGTTATAGTGAATGTATAGATCCTTCGCCACTAATATCTAGATTGAACATGAGGCATGGAATCATCATCGTATTAATATTCAATCTATGTTTCAAGAAATAGATTAGACTTTAGAAATGCATGTGAGCTCAATATAACATGTTGACTCACATGAGCATGGCCATGTGTTTCACGATCTCACTTATAAAGTTTCCATGATAACACTCCAATAGGAGGGGCAAATTCCATCTACATCACTCACAACAATCCCAAGTGTCATAATGTACCCAAGCACCATTTGTTAAGCAACCCATATTCAAGGTCACATTGAATGTTGTTAAAGTCCTTTGAATGTCATGTGATTATTGTAGTAACTTCTGGTCTAAGAACCACAATCACCACACTACCACATTGAGAGATGAGTCTGACTACCATTCTATGGTTTTCATGTATCATTTTCAAGATGGGTCTGTCCGGTACTGTAATGACCCTGACCTGGGTTATGAGGTAACCTTATTTGTTTTAGCTAAGTAAGTTCCTTATAACTTTAATATAATCCTCTAAGGTGTTTTTTTATCATGTGACACACTTATGTTCTAAGTTTGGTCCTGATTGAATGTTGTTTGAGAAATGTTCCTTTATTTTGAACCAAAGTGCAATTTACCCAAGTTGATGGGTTATATAGCAATATGTCACATGTTGAACGTGCCCTATATGTTTTAGCATCATGAGAGAGAATGATGCTAAGTGGTGGCTTGTGGAAATCCTAAATTCTAAGTTTGAACATGTTTGAATAATGTTAGTACCTTGTGCACCAATTTTGGTACAAATTGTAATTTACCCAAAATATAGGGTTGATATGTAAATTAACACCTCTATAGTGTCCCTAATCCCTCCTAACATCATGTAGAGGATATAGAAAGAAGGAGACACCATGTTTGAATCTATTGTGAGTGACGGTGATCTTGGTGATGAAATGACCAAGAAAAGGGTTGAATATGAAACCCAAACTTGGGTAGTATCAAGTTAAAAAGATTATATATGAGTGCCTATTGGCCAAGGAGCTATAGGAGGTGTCTCATATAGTTTTGTGGACTCTTGTAAAATCCCATGACGTGCAAAGCACCTCAAGGAGGTGAAGTGTATCGGTTTACAACTTCCTTAGAAAAGTTTTATCGGGTTGTGAATAAAGTGGTGATTTTGTTGATATATTTTATTCAAAAGGATAAGTAATGGAAGCAAATTCATCCCTAGATCATCCTAAAGAGTTTTGCATGTCAATATAAATTTTAATGCATGCATGTACACTTGTCACCCATGCATGGACATGTGGCACCTAGTTGCTCAAATTGATGACACCTCATTTTCACACTTCTTCATGAACTACAAGTATATATACCCCTTCTTTCACCCATTAGTGAAAATTTTTAAATCTTACCACCCTCCTTCCCTAACGTATCGTGCATAGGGTCCTTGTATCATGCAGGAGTGAAGTGTTATCGTGCATAGGGCCTTGGGTATCATCCATAGCAAGTTCATATCGTCCAAGTAAGGTGGTATTGGCCTAGTAAGGTGATATCGGCCATAGTGGAGTGTTTTGACCATAAGTGAAGAGGATATCGGCCACAAGTGATGGAATATCATGCATTAGTAGTGTGGTATCATGCAAGGTGCTAAGGATCAAGAAGGAGCTCAATACTTAACCCTAAGGTGAGGCCATGATCATCTTCAACCTTGGATTGAAGCATGATTTTAGGGTTATGATCTTCCTTTCTTTTCTTCTTCACCAATTGCTTATCCTTGGTGATTCCTTGTATATGAAGGAGTTGTGAATGAGCCTTGGACTTTTGATAAGTCATATTCAACCTTAGGAATGTGAATCTTTGGAGCTTGGATCTTTGAAGTTGTTCTTAAGGTGGGTTATATAACTTGAACTCTATCATGTTATTATTCATCACCTAAATTGCTATACTTAACGATCTACTTTTAATTCCGAACGTTTCTGAAATAGTTGATGACATTATGAGTTCTAGTTGTTTCTTAGACCTGTTGCCATAAACTATAATAGTTAGAATGAAGGTCTAGATCTTTAAGAAGATGGTATCACCTTATAAAGTGATATCGGGTTCAAGCACACAAGCAAGCACCTCTAACCCAATATGGTGATGAACCTACTCCACTAAAATGATATGGATATGATTTATACCTTCTTGCACAATATGGTGGTGTAGTATACACCTCTTGCACGATAGGAGGTCAAGCATACACCTCAAAAATGATATTGTGTTAAGCACACACCTCTTTGCCTGATATGGTGTGAAGCACACACACACCTCTCTGACCGATATGGTGTGAAGCACACACACACCTCTCTGCCCGATATGGTGTGAAGCACACACACACCTCTCTGCCCGATATGGTATGAAGCACACACACACCTCTCTGCCCGATATGGTGTGAAGCACACACAACTCTCTGCCCGATATGGTTTGAAGCACAAACACCTCTCTGCTCGATATGGTGTGAAGGACACACACACCTCTCTGCCCGATATGGTGTGAAGCACACACACACACCTCTCTGCCCAAATGGTGTGAAGCACACACACACCTCTCTGCCCGATATGGTGTGAAGCACACACACCTCTCTGCCCGATATGGTGTAAAGCAAGCATACACCTCTTGCCCGATATGGTAAGAATACATACACCTCTAAAGTGATATGGGTAGCAAGCATACACCACCAAACCGATATTGGGTTAAGCATACACCTCTTGGATGATATGGTGTTGAGAACATATATCTAAAATGTTATGGTGGGTAACCCAATACACTAAATCACAAAAGTGGTAAGGTGGTTAATACCCTAGAACATGTGATCGCCAATACATTAAAGTATGGTGTGGCCAATATCTTCAAGTGAGGTGAGGACTTTACACTCATGTATGGTGAAGATGACACACCATATGATTGGTAAGCATGATACCTTGATGGGTAAGGGTATGAGGGATATGATGATGTCTATCTCAACATACACCTATCCCAATACATGTGTTCAACTTGACATACATGATTCAATCTGATGCACTTGTAAAGGTGAGGGCAAGACACTCTTAGGAGTGATGAGTGTAACACCAAGTAATGGTGTGTCTAATACCTTGATAGGTGAAACACCGAGACTGGTTGATAATGGACAACCTTATATCAACAATGCCTTAACTCGAGATGAGCCCATATCATTGATGATGGTTGGATAATTCAAATTTGTGACTTATGGCCAATACACTACATGATAAATGTGATGTGTTAGTGCATAAAGTATTAGGATGGGATATACCCTAATACAAGATACGTTGATTAACTTAAGTAAGTTAAAAGTAATAAGGGAAGTGATACGTCAAGGCCTGATAAATACCACATCCAACATCTCCAGGTTGATGCACCTTGATGCACCTTAAATCCAATATACTTGGATGAGTAACACATGAAGTGTGTCATGTCAATTGTTACATTGAGATGTAATGCACTTTAATAAGTGTAGGCTAACATACCTTGAGAAAGGGTTAAGCCAAGATAATAAAGTATCATGTAATCTATATCCTAGAGAGGATGAGAGAGAAACTCATACTTTGTGTTGATTATCATTTAATGATAAAAGATGAGAATAAATAAGTATGATTGAATACTTATGATATCAATGTATGCTCCCAGATGTGTGGAGCAATGAATTAGGGTTTGAATTAATAATATGAACTTGAAACCCTATTCAGCTATAAAGGGAAACCCTAACCCTAATAATGGGAAATTGTATTTCTCTTATTACATAAGCCTTGTGAGGCATGTTAAATACTTATATAACAAGTATAATGATTGATGGCCTTGTGAGCCATATGAATAAGTTGTTGCCTAGTGAGAGGTGACAAGATGTGTAATGGCCTTGTGAGCCATATGAATAAGTTGTTGCCGAGTGAGAGGTGACAAGATATGTAATGGCCTTGTGAACCATATGAATAAGTTGTTGCCTAGTGAGAGGTGACAAGATGTGTAATGGCCTTATGAGCCATATGGAATACTTGTGCAACAAGTAAAATGTATACCTGGGTATGAGGACCTAGGGGTAATGTTTATCGATTATAGAGATAACAATGTTGTGTGATGATCCAAGGGTTTGAATACCCAGAACCAGTAATCATGATAATGATGTGAAGGGATGAGAATTCCCAGTAATGTGATGAGGGACTGAGATCCCAAGTATCATGTATTTTAAAGATCTGAAAAGTACATGACAGATGTATTACACTTTTCTTTGTATCATTTGTTGTGATTAATAATGATAACTTGTTTGATGCTAAAAGAATGATGTAATACATGTCATATATCAATAGGAACTATAAAACATTGCCCTGACCATAGATCCATCAGCGTCAGGATTTGCTGAATGGTGAAACGGGTTCCCCGCGGCATAACCCCGAGTGCATACTTTTGAGTATGTGGGGGCATAAGTACAGATGACCATGTGTGAGCCGATCCCCTTATGAGCCTAAAATGAATGGGGATTTGGCTATATGTCATATCCTGGCTCGAGTGCGACTTCAGTCGTAGACTCTATGTTGAGCACGGTGAACTGGCCCGTGGCTCAGAGTATGGTGCTTGTGTTGCCATGACTCAGTAATTTCATAACCTGGGGACGGTTTTTAGTATATGTTTCCCCTAAGAGAGTGTATTTGACATTGTAGCCCTAAGCAAGGATGCCTACGTACCCTGACACAGCTATTTGCAACCGACACAAGATGTCCTGCTAAGCTTAAGTGGTCTCATACTGACCGAGACAAGTGAGGTCATGGCAACCGACTCTCCCATTGACCTTGTATGCTACCAACTTGTGAGAAGTTTGTGGTCAGTTGGAGATGAACAGGGTATGCTTCATCTCCTTAGGGCATAAGCATGATTGTTAAAATATGTTCAGCCGTGTAGCATATCTGCTTAAGGATTGAATATGAGAAATATTGTTTGATGCACAATTTAGTTATACATCTTAGTTGATAGATGATATTTATGTTTCTTTACATTCCTTGTAAAGCAGATGGATGATTTATAACTCTACCATGGGTAGATGCAATGTTCTCCGTAAGAAAGGAGATTACTTCATTTTACTCATACAATGAATTATCCTTCCTGTTAATATAAAACAAACCTCTGCTTAGTTTATAAATGCTTAATCTATGATAATAATATGGTCAACGGAGAGTTATATCTTTCGCTGGGACAATTGTCTCACCCCGTGGGATCCACATTTTTTTAGGTGGACATGTACGAGGTGGCGAAGATCTTTCTACAGAGGAGGAATAATAACTGAGGCAGTAGTGACAGCTCACGTTGAGTGTATTGTCTGTCATGTCTTGTAGATAGAAGTCCTATGTGTCATCTCTGTACTCTCAGGTCCTTGGAGTTGGTTCGTACTGGTTTCATGGCTGATCTGAGATTTTGGGTTGAATGCCTCGAGGTCTTATGTTGCTTCAGTATGTGTTTTGATAGAGAAACTATTATATGTTGTCCTCAAGATGAGATGTTGTACTATGTAATCATGATATGTATGAATTTTAGATCTTTCAATAAGAGTTTTTTGGAAAAGGATCTCCTTGCAAAATGGTTTTAAATTTAGTGATTTTTGTTAATTCGCTTATTATGTTTATTTCACTTAATTAGTAACAATTTGTTTGTCGGTTTGATGACGATCATTACAAGTTTTGGTATTAGAGCTTAAGGTTCGCTGAGTCTACAGAGACATAGGACTAAGGTGTTGAGTCTATTCTAGTGTCCTACAATGCACCCTATAGTGACTTCTGTTTATGCAAAAGAAAGGATGAAGTTTAAAAATGACTGGAGAGCACGAGGAACACATTGCTGAGAGAAATGTTGTTGCACTAAGAGAGGGTGCAAGGGATCATGCAAGAGAAGAACAAGTGCCTAAGAATTCCCATTTTGACCCAATCAGGATAGAGAATCCTATTTTTATGCTCTGGTTGGGCTAGTTAGGACAATAGTGATACATATAGTAGACCGGATACTAGCATTAAAACCTAGTTTACCAGTCCTTAATGCAAAAACTTTGGGTTCTGAAAGGGTTCCTGAATGACATAGTCATGTTGGAACAATGGAAAATGTGGGAATGATTAACATATGGTAAGAAAACAGACTCCTTCATAAGTATAGACAGATAGTACATCTGTGATGGTAATGCCCAAGGAGGGGAAATAAGTTGAGAATTAAGGAAATATCACTACAATTCTAGAGACATTTTCCTAGTTGTTCTAACAAGCCAATGTTTTCGGTGCCACCAGTACAATAAACACCTAGTGCACTAGGTTAGTAATCACTATGTAAAGGAAAAGGTCCTAACTTTCCACCTGTAAGAACTTCTGGCTTAGCTTCTACATCGGTAATAAGAACAATAAGACCATGGTATGATGGCAAGACATGTCATAGGTAAGGACATGTTGAGCATACTAAACTCTTTTATTTGAAAAGAAGAGAGGAAATGACTCAACAACTGAGGTAGACTCGAAAGGGCTTATGAAAGTTACAACCCAATAATGTAAAAAGGCAAGAGTAACAACATGAAACAACTAGACTCTATGTGTTGAGTCAACCTGGAGCGGTAGATGACCGCGACGGGTAACAATAAGATAGAGCTTTTTCATTTTGATATGCCTTCTCTTGATGTTATCTGATAATCATAAGAAGGATTGATGTTATTTATTTCCCTATTGATTTCCCTATGGGAACACATGGGAGAAATGATGAGGACTAGAATTTATATTCGGTTCAATATTCTTTTAAATTCTTTATAATTGCTCTTATCTGTGTGAAAGAGGATGAGGTGTAGAGGTGATGCCTGGAGAAAATCCAGGGATGCTAAATACTATGTTTTTGATGATATGAAAAGTAAGGAATATGATATTAAACAAAATGCATACTACCTAATCTCAGTACTTGTATACCCTGGCCAGGTATTCAACTATTGAAGATAAGGTAAGTATATACTCTTAGATTGTTATCTTTCTGATTACTCTGATCAAGTAGTCATTCTGAGACAATCTAGTGAGTATAACTAAACTGGAAATATGGTAGGGACATTTGTTTCACATCCTAAGTGCAATAAAGTGGGATCTGAGATGATCTCAGGTCATTCCGTGTGTATGAGTAAGTAAGGAGTATAATCCTCATGAAATGAGAATGAGAACAAGGGAGGTGATCCCTGTTTGATAAAGTCTGTGTGAATAGTAAATATCTTTTCCCATAATGTGGAAATGGGGAATGTGATAAAACCATGAAATGTTCATGAATGTTAACTAATAATAAAGAAAGGGATGATGATATGTGACCATTCATATAATTCATATGAAGATGGCATGGAACCTGAGATGCAACAAGTATAAATGACTCATGAACAGTAAAAGTTCATGTAATAATTCTAGGAGATGATGAGGTCTCCCCTTTGATGAATAACCCTGGGTAATGATGGGGTGATAAAAGGAATATGTTTCTTTGTGTTCTCTCCTTTTAGGGACATGGCAATCAAGTTAGTACTATGACACTTGATGTGCATGGATTAGAAATAATCCATTGATGGATACTTAGAAAAGTATCAGTTCATCTTGGACTTTGGTTCCAAGATAAAGATATGTGTAATAAATAATGTCCCAAAGATGAAAGAAAGATCCTTTTATATGTGTGGATTTGATAATAATGACTGAGAGATGGAAATGATGAGGATGTGATGTGTTTTTGACACATGTGACAGATACCAAAGTAAGGAATTCTGGTATCTAAGAAATATCAGGTGGTATGGGAAAGTAAAAACATAACTCCTAATTAGATGATTTATGTTGGTTACCTGGGATGGCCAACTGTGAAATCAGTCTAGTTACATAACATAGTATGGACATCATATGTTAGGGGTTTATGCTCTACATAAACATAACATCGATAAAAATGTACTAATTGAAGGAACAATTGTAGAATCATTTGAGAAAAAGCTTATCAAAGCTAAAAATGTATGATAAGACCTGTAGTCCTAAGTGGGTGACAAAACATAACCATAATCTCCCCATGAAAAATAAATGTTAAAAACTAAGTGGGGTTTGACACCTGGATCATTCAAAGTATGAATAACACTTCTTTGATATAGAAGGTGTTACTTGACACAATATATATACTGCAAGTCAATAATGAAAAGGCAGTTGAATATATATATGATAGATTCAAATGATAACCCTATGTGGAAGAAATTTGTGTTGGTCAAAGTTCTATGGCATCTCCATAACATCAAGATGTTATGTGGAGACTTTATGATATAATGAATGAATAATATTTGTCTCCCTTTACTTGGGATTTTGGGGACAAAATCCTTGTTAGGGGTTTACAACTTGTAATGACCCTGACCTGGGTTATGAGGTAAACCTGTTTGTTTTGGCTAAGTAAGTTTCTTAGAACTTTAATATAATCCTCTAAGGTGTTTCATTATCATGTGACACACTTATGTTCCAAGTTTAGTCCTGATTGAATGTTGTTTGAACAATGTTCCTTTATTTAGGACCAAAGTGCAATTTACCCAAGTTGAGGGGTTATATTGAAATATGTCACATGTTGAACGTGCCCTATATGTTTTAGCATCATGAGAGAGAGAATGATGCTAAATGATGGCTTTTGGAAAGCCTAAATTCCAAGTTTGAACATGTTTGAATAATGTTAGTACCTTGTGCACCAATTTTGGTACAAAATGTAATTTACCCAAAATATAGGGTTGATATGCAAATTACAACCTATAGAGTGTCCCTACTCCCTCATAAAATCATGTAGAGGATAGAGAAAGAAGGAGACACCAATTTTGAATCTATTGTGAGTGATGGTGATCTTGGTGATGAAATGACCAAGAAAAGGGTTGAATATGAAACCCTAACTTGGGTTGTATCAAGTTGAAAAGCTTATATATGAGTGCCTATCGGACAAGGAGCCATAGGAGGAGTCTCATATCGTTTTTTGGACTCTTGGAAAAGCCCATGACGTGAAAATCACCTCAAGGAGGTGAAGTGTATCGGTTTACAACTTCCTTAGAAAAGTTGTATCAGGTTGTGAATAAAGTGGTGATTTTGTAGATATATTTTATTCAAAGGGACAAGTAATGGACGAAAATTCATCCCTAGATTATCCTCAAGAGTTTTTCATGTCAAGATAACTGTTAATGCATTCATGTACACGTGTCACCCATGCATGGACACGTGGCACCTAGTAGCTCAAATTGATGACACCTCATTTTCACACTTCTTCATGAACTATAAGTATATATACCCCTTCTTTCACCCATTAGTGAAAATTTTTAAATATTACCACCCTCCTTCCCTAAAGTATCAAGCATAGGGTCCTTTAATCGTGCAGGAGTGAAGTGTTATCGTGCATAGGGCCTTGGGTATCATCCATAGCAAGTTCATATCAGCCAAGTAAGGTGGTATCGGCCTAGTAAGGTGATATCGGCCATAGTGGAGTGTTTTGACCACAAGTGAGGGGGATATCGGCCACAAGTGATGGCATATCGTGCATGAGTAGTGTGGTATCTTTCAAGGTGCTAAGGAGCAAGAAGGAGCTCAATACTTAACCCTAAGGTGAGGCCATGATCATCTTCAACCTTGGATTGAAGCATGATTTTAGGGTTATGATCTTCCTTTCTTTTCTTCTTCACCAAGTGCTTATCCTTGTTGCTTCCTTGTTAATGAAGGAGTTGTGAACGAGCCTTGTACTTTTTATAAGTCATCTTAAACCTTAGGAATGTGGAGCTTTGGAGCTTGGATCTTTGAAGTTGTTCTTAAGGCAGGTTATATAACTTGAACTCTATCATGTTATTATTCATCACCTAAATTGCCATACTTAATGATCTACTTTTAATTCCGAAATTTTCTGAAATAGTTGATGACATTATGAGTTATATTAGTTTCTTAGACCTATTTCCATGAACTATAATAGTTATAACGAAGGACTAGAGCTTGAAGAAGATGGTATCACCTTATAAACAGATATCAGGTTCAAGCACACAAGCAAGCACCTCTAACCCGATATGGTGATGCACCTACTCCACTAAAACGATATGGATATGAATTTATACCTTCTTGCATGATATGGTGGTGTAGTATACACCTATTTCATGATATGGTGGTGTAGTATAAACCGCTTGCACGATAGGAGGTCAAGCATACACCTCAAAAATGATATTGGGTTAAGCACACACCTCTTTTCCCGATATGGTGTGAAGCACACACACGTCTCTCTGACCGATATGGTGTGAAGAACACACACACCTCTCTTCCCGATATGGTGTGAAGCGCGCACACACCTATCTGCCCAATATGGTGTGAAGCACACACACACCTCTCTGCTCGATATGGTGTGAAGCACACACACACCTCTCTACCCGATATGGTGTGAAGCACAGACACACTTCTCTACCCGATATGGTGTGAAGCACAGACACACCTCTCTGCCCGATATGGTGTGAATCACACACACACCTCTCTGCCCGATATGGTGTGAAACACACACACACCTCTCTACCCGATATGGTGTGAAGCACACACACACCTCTCTGCCTGATATGGTGTAAAGCAAGCATACACCTCTTGCCCGATATGGTAAGCATACATACACCTCTAAAGTGATATGGGTAGCAAGCATACACCTCTAAACCAATATTGGGTTAAGCATACACCTCTTGGACAATATGTTGTTGAGCACATATCTCTAAAATGATATGGTGGGTAACCCACTACACTAAATGACAAAAGTGGAAAGGTGGTTAATACCCTAGAACATGTGATGGCCAATACACTAAAGTATGGTGTGGCAAATATCTTCAAGTGAGGTGAGGACGTTACACTCATGTATGGTGAAGATGATACACCATATGATTGGTAAGCATGATACCTTGATGGGTAAGGGTATGAGGGATATGACGATGTCTAGCTCAATATACACATAACCCAATACATGTGTTCAACTTGACATATATGATTCAATCTGATGCACCTTGTAAAGGTGAGGGCAAGACACTCTTAGGAGTGATGAGTGTAACACCAAGTAATGGTGTGGCTAATACCTTGATATGTGAAACACCGAGAGTGGATGATAATGGAAAACCTTATATCAACAATGCCTTAACCCAAAATGAGCCCATATCATTGATGATGGTTGGATAATTCAAATGTGTGACTTATGGACAATGCAGTACATGATAAATGTGATGTGTTAGTGCATAAAGTATTAGGATGGGATATACCCTAATACAAGACAAGTTGATGAACTTAAGTAAGTTGAAAGTAATAAGGGAAGTGATACATCAAGGCATGATAAATACCACATCCAACATCTCAAGGTTGATGCACCTTGATGCACCTTAAATCCAATATACTTGGATGAGTAACACATAAAGTGTATCATGTCAATTCTTACATTGAGATGTAATGCACTTTGATAAGTGTAGGCTAAAATACCTTGAGAAAGGGTTAAACCAAGATAATAAAGTATGATGTAATCTATATCCTAGAGAGGATGAGAGAGAAACTCATACTTTGTCTTGATTATCATTTAATGATAAAAGATGAGAATAAATAAGTATGAATGAATACTTATGATATCAATGCATGCTCCTAGATGCGTGGAGCAATGAATTAGGGTTTGAATTAATAATATGAACTTGAAACCCTATTTGGATATAAAGGGAAACCCTAACCCTAATAATGGGAAAGCTGTATTTCTCTTATTACATAAGCCTTGTGAGGCATGTTAAATACTTGTATAACAAGTATAATGATTGATGGCCTTGTAAGCCATATGAATAAGTTGTTTCCTAGTGAGAGGTGACAAGATGTGTAATGGCCTTATGAGCCATATGAATAAGTTGTTGCCCAGTGAGAGGTGACAAGATATGTAATGGCCTTGTGAGCCATATGAATAAGTTGTTGCCTAGTGAGAGGTGACAAGATGTTATGTTCTTCCTTTCTTTTCTTCTTCACCAATTGCTTATCCTTGGTGATTCCTTATCAATGAAGGAGTTGTGAACGAGCCTTGGACTTTTTATAAGTCATATTAAACCTTAGGAATGTGGAGCTTTGGAGCTTGGATCTTTGAAGTTGTTCTTAAGGAGATTTATATAACTTGAACTCTATCATGTTATTATTCATCACCTAAATTTCCATACTTAATGATCTACTTTTAATTCCGAAATTTTCTGAAATAGTTAATGACATTATGAGTTATATTAGTTGCTTAGACCTGTTTCCATGAACTATAATAGTTATAACGAAGGTCTAGAGCTTGAAGAAGATGGTATCACCTTATAAACAGATATCCGGTTCAAGCACACAAGCAAGCACCTCTAACCCGATATGGTGATGCACCTACTCCATTAAAACGATATGGATATGATTTTATACCTTCTTGCATGATATGGTGGTGTAGTATACACCTATTTCATGATATGGTGGTGTAGTATACATCTCTTGCACGATAGGAGGTCAAGCATACACCTCAAAAATGATATTGGGTTAAGCACACACCTCTTTGCCCGATATGGTGTGAAGCACACACACACCTCTCTGACCGATATGGTGTGAAGAACACACACACCTCTCTTCCCGATATGGTGTGAAGCGTGCACACACCTTTCTGCCCAATATGGTGTGAAGTACACACACACCTCTCTGCTCGATATGGTGTGAAGCACACACACACCTCTCTACCCGATATGGTGTGAAGCACAGACACACTTCTCTGCCCGATATGGTGTGAAGCACATACACACCTCTCTTCCCGATATGGTGTGAAGCACACACACACCTCTCTGCCTGATATGGTGTGAAGCGCACACACACCTCTCTGCCCGATATGGTGTGAAGCACACACACACACCTCTCTGCATGATATGGTGTAAAGCAAGCATACACCTCTTGCCCGATATGGTAAGCATACATACACCTCTAAAGTGATATGGGTAGCAAGTATACACCTCAAAACCGATATTGGGTTAAGCATACACCTCTTGGACAATATGTTGTTGAGCACATATCTCTAAAATGATATGGTGGGTAACCCACTTGATACATGAAGGCATGATAAATACCACATCCAGCATCTCAAGGTTGATGCACCTTGATGCACCTTAAACTGATATCAATGTATGCTCCTAGATGTGTGGAGCAATGAATTAGGGTTTGAATTAATAATATGAACTTGAAACCCTATTTGGCTATAAAGGGAAACCCTAACCCTAATAATGGGAAAGCTGTATTTCTCTTATTACATAAGCCTTGTGAGGCATGTTAAATACTTGTATAACAAGTATAATGATTGATGGCCTTGTAAGCCATATGAATAAGTTGTTGCCTAGTGAGAGGTGACAAGATGTGTAATGGCCTTGTGAGCCATATGAATAAGTTGTTGCCCAGTGAGAGGTGACAAGATATGTAATGGCCTTGTGAGCCGTATGAATAAGTTGTTGCGTAGTGAGAGGTGACAAGATGTGTAATGGCCTTGTGAGCTATATGGAATACTTGTATAACAAGTAAATTTTATACCTGGGTCTGAATACCTAGAGGTAATGTTAATCTATTATAGAGGTAACAATGTTGTGTGACGATCCAAGGGTTTGAATACCTAGAACCAGTAATCATGATAATGATGTGAAGGGATAAGAATTCCCAGTAATGTGATGAGGGACTGAGACCCCAAGTATCATGTGTTTTAAGGATCTGAAAAGTACGTGATAAATGTATTACACTTTTCTTTGTAGCATTTTTTGTGATTAATAACAATAATTTGTTTGATGCTAAAAGATTGATGTAATACATGTAATATATAATTAGGAACTATAAAACATTGCCCTGACCATAGATCCATCCGCGTCATGATTTGCTGAATGGCGAAACGGGTTCCCCGCGGCATAACCCAGAGTGCATGCTTTTGAGGATGTGGGGGCATAAGTACAGATGGCCATGTGTGAGCCGATCCCCTTACGAGCCCGAAATGAATGGGGATTTGGCTATATGTCATATCCTGGCTCGAGTGCGACTTCAGTCGTAGACTCTATGTTGAGCACGGTAAACTGGCTCGTTGCTCAGAGTATGGTGCTTGTATCCCCATGACTCAGTAATTTCATAACTGGGGACTGTTGTTAGTAGATGTTTCCCCTAAGAGAGTGAAGTTGACGTTGTATCTCTAAGGGAGGATGCCTACGTACCCTGGCACAACTATTTGCAGCTGATACAAGATGTCCTGCTAAGCTTAAGTGGTCTCGTACTGACTGAGACAAGTGAGGTCATGGAAACTGGCTCTCCCATTGAACTTGTATGGTACCTACTTGTGAAAAGTTTGTGGCCAGTTGGAGATGAACAAGGTATGCTTCATCTCCTCAGGGCATAAAAATGTTTGTTAAAATATGTGCAGTTGTGTAGCATATCTTCTTAAGTATCAAATACGAGAAATATTTTTTGATGTGCAATTTAGTTATACATCTTAGTTGATAGATGATATTTATGTTTCTTTACATTCCTTGCAAGGGAGATAGATGATTTATAACTCTACCATGGGTAGATGCAATGTTCTCCTTAAGAAAGGAGATTACTTCATTCTATTCATACAGTGAATTATCCTGCTTGTTAATATAAAAAGAACCTCTGCTCAGTTTATAAATGCTTAATATATGATTATAATATGGTCAGCAGAGAGTAATATCTCTCGCTGGGACAATTGTCTCACCCTGTGGGATCCACATTTTTCTAGGTGGACATGCACGAGGTGGCGAAGAGCTTTCTACAGAGGAGGAACAACACTTGAGGCAGCAGTGACAGCTCAGGTTGAGTGTACTATCTGTCATGTCTTGTAGATAGAAGTCCTATGTGTCGTCTCTGTACTCTCAGGTCCTTGGAGTTGGTTCGTACTGGTTTCATGAATGATCTGAGATTTTGGCTTGAATTCCGCGAGGTCTTATGTTGCTCCAGTATGTGTTTTGATAGAGCAACTATTATATTTTGTCCTCAAGATGAGATGTTGTACTATGTAATCTTGATATGTATGAGTTTTAGATCTTTCAATAAGAGTTTTTTTGGAAAAGGATCTCCTTGCAAAACGGTTTTAAATTTTAGTGATTTTTGTTAATTCGCTTATTATGTTTATTCCGCTTAATTAGTAATGATTTGTTTGTCGGTTTGATCATGGTCATTATAGGTACACTTATTATCTAACAAGTACCTATATATTTGACTTGATATCCAATATCATGACTAATGAGGTTCAGCCATCAGTCAACACACATTCTATTCTTAAGTATTATTGTTGTCTATATATCTTCCACAATAATATCCAACTAGGGACATAACAAGAATATGTACTCTAGTTATACATATGGTCCTATGTTTAGGTCCTCAACTCAAACCATATGTCATTGAGTAAAATAATTATTTAGACATCTATTATGTTATATGTCATCTCACAATTGAACAAAAATAATAAATGGAATTGTCTATGTTATTAATAAAGTAAATTACATAATGTCCCATTACAATCATTATATGATTGGTTCTATGGGCATATAAACCAACATACTCTCACTTGCACTTACATCCAATTACTTATGAATACCATCCCAAGTGATCTAATATGACTGTCATGTTTATGATGTTAAAGTAATTATTAGTAGATCAGAAACATTTCTCTTAGTCAGTACTATACAAATCTCCACATCTTCTTGTTGTACAATCTCTTATATGAGATGGAAGTGCCTAAGTATGTGCTTGGAACATTGATGCGATCCAGATTCATGTGCTTGCGCAATAGCTCAATTATTGTCAAAATATAACTCTATTGTGTCATAAATGGTTGGAACCACCCCAAGTTCATTAATAAACTTCTTGATCCATACAACTTCCTTCATTGCATTGGAAGCAAAAATGTACTCATCTTCTGTTGTAGAATCAATGACTGTCTCTTTTTTTTGGAAGTTTTCCATCTTACAGTTTTGTTGTTGAGGCAACACACGAATCAAGATTGTGATCGATAATCATCTTTGTCAATTTGGAATATTGTGTCAGTGTAACCATTTACAACCAACTCATCCTCACAACCATAAACAAGGAACTGATCCTTAGTTCTTCCCAAGTACTTCAGGATGTTCTTTACGAAAGTCCATTGACCTTCACCATGATCTGACTAATACCTACTCCTCATGCTCAAATTTTATGAGACATTGGGATGAGTACATAACATTGCATACATGGTAGATCCAATCGTGGATGCATATAGAATATTAATCATGTGTTTCCTTTCTTTATAAGAATTGGGACATTGAGCTCTAGAGAGACTAACACCAAAAAACATGGACACATTTTCTTTCTTCAATTGCTACACGCTGAATCTTTTTCAACACTATTTCAATATATGTGCTATGTCTTAGGAAAAGAATCCTTCTAGATATATCTCCATAGATATTGGTTCCTCAGATATAGGATATGTCGCCTAATTCCTTCATTGAGAAGGTACTTCCCAACTAGGTCTTTACCATTTCTCGGGTAGGGATGTCATTCCCCATAAACAGAATATCATCTACATACAATATGAGGAATACAATTATGCTTCCATTAACCTTTTTGTAAACACATGTTTCATCTTCATTTTGACTAAAGGTAAAATCCTTTATCATTTCACCAAATCATAGATTCTAGCTTTGAGATGCTTGCTTCAATCCATATATTGGCCTTTGTAGCTTACATACTTTTTTGACTTCATTTGTAAGTATAAAACCTTTAGATTGTGTCATGTACACATCCTCAGGAAGATCTTCATTAAGGAAAGTAGTTTTTAACATCCATTTGCCAAATCTCATAGTCATAATAAGCTGCAATGGACAAAATGGTCATGATGAATTTCACCTTGGAACTGGTTAATTTTTTTGTCATAGTCAACACCTTGAACTTTTTTAAAACCTTTTCAACCAATCGACCTTTATTGGTTTCTACATAACCATCCATGTCAATATTTTTCTTTAAGACCTATTTGCACCCTGAGGGTTTTACCCCTTTAGGTGGATCCACCAAGGTCCATACCTTGTTGGTGTACATAGAGTCCATCTCAGGTCTCATGGCTTCAAGCCATTTCTCAAAATCTGGTTCCTTAATATCTTCTAAGTAGGTAGTTGGCTCATCATCATTTATGACCAACTCTAGGTTGACAAGATATCCAAATCATTCTGGCTCAAAGTGTGTCCCACTGGATCTTTGAGATTCATGTGCTACAAGAGGAACTTGAGATTCCACAACTTCTTGTGTTTCTCCTTATTCCTTTTCTATCTCTGTAGGCTCAATGTTTACTTGTTGGTCTTGAACTTCTTCAAGTTCAACTTCTCTCCCACTGGTTCCTTTGGAAATAAATTCCTTTTTAAAGAATAAAATAGTCATGGAAACAAGTTAATTTGTTGTCATATGGAATGTAGAAGTAGCATCCCTTGGCTTTCTTAGGATATCCAACAAAATAATATTTATCTGATTTGGGTTCAAGCTTTTCAGGAAACTGTTTTTTAACATAAGCTTCACATCCCCAAATCTTTATAAAAGACACATTGGGTCATTTCCCAGTTCATATCTCATATAAATGCCTTTTAAACCGATTTAGAAGGTACAATGTTAAGTGTAGTTTCTAAAGCATATCCCCAAAAGGAAGTAGGAAGACCAGAAAAATTCATCATCAATCATACCATGTCCAATATGGTCTGATTCCTTCCTTCTAATACACCATAATGTTGTGATGTTCCAAGTGGAGTCCATTAAGATACAATACTATGGTCTCACAGAAGGTCCTCAAACTCTTGACTTAAGTACTCTCCACTTTGATCAGATAGAAGTGATTTAATACTTTATCAAGTTGGTTTTGCACTTCATTCATGAAATCTTTGAAATTTCAACGGATTTTGACTTGTATGTCAATAAATACACAACCATATCCACTGAGGTCACCAGTAACTATGATGAAGTACTGGTAACCACCTCTAGCATTTGTGCAAAAAGGCCCTCATACATCAATATGTATGAGTCCCAATTAATCACTTGCTCTCTCATTGTTACCAGTCAAAGGTTCTTTTGTTATCTTGCCTAATAAACAAGACTCACATATCTTATTGATTAAAAATCAAGAGAGTTTAGATAACCATCTTTATGTAGTCTAGAAATGTGTTTCTCATTTATGTGCCCTAGACTAAAATGCCAAAGGTATGTTTTGTTTGAGCTATCAAATTTTATCCTTTTGGTATTTATGTTATATAAGCTTGTCTCAAGATCTAATAAATAAAGACCATAAGACATATAGTCACTTCCATAAAAGATCACACCCTTAGAAATAGAAGATCTACCATTATTTATATAAAATTTGAATCCAATCTTGTTTAAACAAGAAATAGAAATGATGTTGATATTGATGGTAGGTACATAATAGCAGTTCTCTAACTGTATTACAAGCCCACTAGGAAGAGATACATGATTTGTGCCCACTCTAGTGCAATAACTTTTGCTCCATTTGCAACGTTTAGTTCCACCTCACCCTTCTTTTTAGATTCTACATATTAGAGCATATGTGAGATCCACATCTGGTATCCAATACCCATAACGAAGAAGTAGAGAAATTTATCTCAATAACATATATACATTAAGTGGATATCTCTATCCCTTGCTTCTTCTTCCTAAGTTCCTCTAAGTAAAGAGGGTAGTTCCTTTTCCAGTGTCCATTGTGACAATTGTCTTCCTTACTCACCCCTCCATTTGCCTTAAGTGTAGAAGACTTAGGATTTTGGCTAGACTTAGATTTTTTTTGGCTTTTCCTTTATCATGGGCTTCACATTTCCCTTTCTAACCATCACCACAGATTTGGGTTTGTCCTTCTTCATTTGTGCTTTGCCATTTCTCAACATGCTAGGCTATTTAGATAGAAGTTTAGCAAAGTTGTTTGTTTTATAGTTCATGACAATCTGGTTATATGATTCATGCAATTTTTGCATAATCTCATCCATGGCCAACTCTTGGCCTACAGAAAATCCTAGTCTCTCTAGGTTTCCACCTACCCAACTATATTGAGCACATCGGGTCCCACTGGATCTCCCTCTACCATATTGCACTTAAAGAGAACCTCAGAGACATCATACCTCTCCTACCTTGCTTGTTCCTGGTACATGTTCTTAAGATGTGTCACCATCTCAAGAACACCCATGTTCTCATATTGCTTCTGAAGATCATATTTCATGGATCATATTATGGGGCATTTTATGTATCTGACATCACGAGAGTGCTTACAATAAGCCTCCCTGTTAGCCCTAGGTGCATGGGGAGCGGGGTCCTCTTCTCTGGTGTATCCAAGACATGGATCTTACACTCATGAGTGAGAACAATTATCAAAGTCATGTGCCAGTCATTGAAGTTATTTCGATTCAATTTTTCCTTCTCAAGGATGCATCAAAATGAAAAAGTATTATTTTTTTCCATTTGTTTCTATAAAAGAAAATTTTCATAAGTCAAAATGTTTTTTATTTGAAAAAGATTGATTATATTTATAAGGCCATTAACTAATTATTTCTCACACTATTTTCTTCAAATTAATAGCACTAACTGTTAATTTAGAAAGATTGCAACATACAATCTTCTAATTGGTCAAAATTAATATTTCATCAAATCATGAGTCAGCTTTGGCTGATTAACCATGACATGATCATATAGGTAGGAGAATTTTACCAACTATATCTGATGCAACTCCTAATAGATGGTATGCACAAATCTTTGTCATATTATATCTCTTTTCTTCTTGGAACTTACTCCAATTAAGTTCACCTAGTTAAGCCTGCCCCAAAATCTAACATAATAGAAAATGTACCATGCTTTTGTAGGCCTACATATGTATTCTTGCACTTCCATGAGATAAAAAACACATCACGCTTTATCATGCCCGCACATAACCAATCAAAATTTTCATATATGCTACTTTTGGAAAGCATCTAAGGCTTAATATTTGATTAAGATTTTATTTATATATATAATATACATATCAAATCACCACATACTTATAATATGTATCATATACATACTATATCCATAAGAAAAACATGCAATCTTAAACATACGAGCAATGGTTATGAACATACTAATGTAATTATTTGGAGACACAAAGAATTGTTGTCCACCTAAGGCCAAACATCATATGTCACTACTACAGAAACAACGTTCAACGTCGCTTTTAGAGGCATCAGTTTTTTAGTAAAACCGGCGTTGTTAACATTCAATGTCGGTTAATAAGGAAATCCGACGTCTATATTTGAAGACCAGCCAGACACGGGTATCGCTTTTCATTCAGTGTCAGTTGAAGAAAAGCAACCGACACCTAAAGTAGCCCGCGAATTCCAATTTTTTTGAGCAAAAAAAAATGCGCCAAAGTATCAAATACAATGTCGGTGTTTTACCTAATAACCAACGTTGAATGAAGATAAAATTTGCGCCAAAAGTTACAATATGGGCATCAGTTTCCTTAGAATAACCGACGCTGATAAGGGTGCGCGCGCTGTCCCCGCCAACAAAATTAGGGTAAAGGAATGTCCAATTGACGTCGGTTGTCTTTGTATAACCGACACTTAATAATAAAGGTGTCAGTTGTTATGGATAACCGACGCCGTTTAGTAACTTAATAGCCCCCACGCACAGCGAACTCTTCCCCCTTTCTTCTGTTTCATTGAGATCGCGCGGTTTTGCTTCGACGATTCCCGACCCTGCTGCTACGTCACCTGCCTCCGCACCGCCGCCTACTACTGCTACAGCTGCTCGCCACCTCCGCCGCCTACCTCTCCTTCTCTGCTCGCCACCAGTGCCCTCTCCTTCTCTGCTCGAGACCGGCACCTCTCCTTCTCTGCTCGCCTGCCTCCACACCGTCTCCAGCCGCTGGTGTGCTCACCACCACCTCCGTCTCCACGCTGCTACCAATAGTAGGCCCTCCTTTCTTCATCACTGGTTCTCCTACTCTTCTTCTTCCTTCTCCCTCTCCTTACCAACATCAACCACGGCCATGTGGGCTGGCACGTCCGTGGCTGTGTTGGCCGACCACACGACCGTGCTACCCAACACGGTCGTGTGGTTGGCCAACACAGCCACGGCCGTGCCAGCCCACACGACCGTGGTTGCTGTTGGTAAGGAAGGAGAAGGAAGAATAAGAGGGTATATATTCAAATGAAATCAATTATGAATTTGTGATTAAATCAATTATATGATGAAATCCCTATTGCATGATGAAACCCTAACATCTGGCTGAGTCTATTATTTGTATTTTTTTGTCTACTGTTTTTTATTTAGTTATCTACTCATTTGAATTTATTTGTGTACTGCTTTTGAAATTATATAATCATCTAGTGATGTAACTTTATCATAGGCTCATTATGAACCATTAGATCTAGATCTTAGGGTATCTCTACCGTCCTAACTATGAAATTGGTAACTTGTTTCCTTTTTTAGTATATTGACAATGTTAATCACCTAACTTGAAGAACTAGGATATGAATGATGAAACTAGGATTGTAGGTATAAGAATGACAACACATGTATTTGTTGGCCTAGAAACCCATCCAAGATTTACTCATTAGGAGTAAATCTTGGATAGTCCCCAGTTTGGGACTGTTCTTGAACACCTAATCTCACTTAGGATGTAAGTGTATAATGTGTATTGGGTTTTCGAGAAAATTTTGGTAGCATTTTCCCATTTGTTCTCTAAGTACATATGTACTTAGAGAACAGCAGGGAAATGCTGCTGAAATTTTCTCAAAAACCCAATACACATTATAAACTTACTAGTGATATTAGGTGTTCAAGAATGGGATAGGTGGTACACATTTATTATATATAAGAATGACAACACATGAATTTGTTGGCCTAAAGTTTTAACCATGCAAACACTCTAATCTGTTAACCCTAGACCCTAATCTTGTTGTAATGTATACTTGATTTCACTTTGATCATAGAATAGATAGATCATGGATGTCCATTCGTAATCGCTGCACCCCATAGTTTATTTCTGGTCTTGACCAGTTTATTAGATTTTCCGAGGAACATAGGAAACAACCTGGAGATAGGTTCTACTGTCCATGTAGGCATTGCGGTAACAACTTGAAATTCAGCACTGGTGACGAAATCAAAAGTCATGCCATGTGCAACGGGATTATACAAGGCTATACAGAATGACACTGGCATGGAGAGATTTCAAACCCGAAACCAGTGGATGTCGATAGCAGTGCTTGTGTGGAAGAAGAAACTGCCTACGATGACGTAGATGTGAATGAACCAGTTCCAGTAGACATCATTGATGCGATGATGGATAGTTGTGGGGTAGTGCACACCGATCCACCTCCCATTTTTAGAAACATTGTGCATGATGCTGAGATATCGTTATACACAGGTTGTACTAAGTTTACGAACCTTAGCGATGTGTTGAGATTGTATAAGCTGAAAGCTAACAATAGATGGAGCGACAAAAGCTTCATGTCATTGTTGTCTTTGTTGAAAGAAATGCTTCTTGATGGAAACGAGCTACCAATCTCAACATACCAGGTAAAGAAATTGTTGTGCCCAATGGGAATGGATGCCAAGAAGATACACGCATGCCCGAATGATTGTGTATTATTTCAAAAAGACTATGTGGATTTGAAAGATTGTCCAAAATGTGGTGCGTCACGGTATAAATTGACGACTTCGGGGGAGTCCAAAACTGGTTCTCCTGCCAAGGTGATGTGGTATTGATGCATGGGTTTTGAGTCACTTTTATAGGCTTATTTTATATCTGTTTTATGCATGTATTTGTCATTTTCTTGATTATATTTGCATAATTAACTATAGTTGGCCCTTAAACTCTTTTTGCATCAAATTATACTTCTTTTATAATATTTATATGATTTTATATAATCTCCGGACTTATACACATGTTTCGGCACTTTTTCAGGCACTTTTGCATTGTCCGGAGTCGATACTATCGACCCCCAGGTCGATAGTATCGACATTTCATCAAAAAGCAACCCCAAAACGCGATCTTGGAAGGAATAACCTGTGCCATGGTCGATACCATCGACCTTGGGGTCGATACTATCGATAGCGTCGGGATCTGGCGATTTTCAGCACTAAAACGGAGCGTTTTAACCCGACGGTTGAGCTTTTTCTGAGCCATAAAGTGGTCCTATGACCTAAGAAGAGCATGGACGGCCCGAGGGGGAGAGGACATTGTGTTTCACGACATCCAAGAAGGAGAGAGAGAGATAGGAGACGAGAGACGAAGGCCGTCAACCGAGCGATCCGGGCACCTCCGACGGGCGATTTTGCTACCGGAAGACTGCAAAACGCACGTTTCTCGAGGAGGATCTCCAGGAACACCTTTGTATCAGGGGTTACACAAGTTTGCTCCATGTTTCCCATGTTTTTCTTCTCTACTCCTCTGTCTTTCATTGAGATGACCATGTGGGGCTAATCCCCTTTGTCTTTAGGACCGGGAGTAGCCCGGGGATTCATTATATGACAGTTTTATAATAGTAATTCATATTTTCTCTCTTAAATCCGTGGTATAGCTTCGTTTTCTCCATATATTGTTATGCTTGATCACCATAATAATAATCTAATGCCCTTAATCACTTCGACAGAAGGATTAATGGCTGAAAAGAGACGAAACCTACATTAATCGATAAATCCCTTGAACAAGGTGGTGTAAATTTAATGGTGGATACTGAGAGATCATTCGTAATGCACTTAGTTTAGGGGATAGGTTACTACGACGGTGGAACTGACCTAAACCTGAGTAGTGAATTGTACCACGACAGTGGGCAATTCTATTTTCAGGCCACTACCCGGATAGAGAGATAAAATTGAGGCATTATATAAAATTTAATACAATGAAAACCCGCGGTGAAACCGCAATCCTAAAGATACCATTTGAATTGATTAAACCAACATTTAATCGATTGCTTCTTTTGTTTTGTTTTTATTTTTATTTTAGTTTTAACAACAACTCTCAATTTGTTATTCGGCTTAGCTGATCGCAAATAGTTAGTAGGAGTCTCCGACAATTCCGAGTATCCCTGTGTTTGACTCGGGCCTCACAAGGCCTGTACTACTCGACGCGTATACTTGTATTTTTAGCGCGTAGTAAAATACACGTCAAGTTTTTGGCGCCGTTGCCGGGGATACGGCGAATTGTTGGCACTTCGAGTGCTACGCGCGGCCACTCTAGGCCACAATTTTTTTTATTTTTCATTCAATTTCAAATATTTTTACATTGTGCTTTAATTTTTTATACTCGTCTAAGCTTAGTACTGAACTCAAATTTTCTTATTTCAGGTACTGTGTATGGTGCATACGCGTAGTACTGACTACGCAGAATGCGCACCCGAGGTTCCGTTTTTGGGACCTGAGGACGAGGAGCATTCCGAGCAAGAGTACCAAGAAGAGGTAGATTCCGAACTTGAACAGGAAGAGATGGCCGAGCCACAGACTATATGGGACAAGATCAAGGCTTCGTCCTCATCAGCTTCAAAAGGGCCTATAAAGAAGCAGGCAATCAACATACCTACATATAAGATTGATCCGGCGTTGATAAATCTGGTGAAATCAAATGCTTTCCATGGGCTCAAGAATGAGGACCCCGTCGCGCACATCAGCCAGTTTGTTGAGAACTGTGACATGGTAAAAATCGATAGGTTTCCACAGGAGGCACTGTATCTCAAGCTTTTCCCGAGTTCATTGGCGGGAGCCGCGCGAGAATGGTTACATAATTTGGATGATGAGTTTGTGGAGTCCTGGAACCATATGGTGGAGGTTTTCTTTGAGAGGTTCTTCCCTCCTGAGAAGACTAACGACATGATCTGGAAGATTCATAACTTTACCCAACAGGCGGGTGAAACATATTCTGAGACCTGGGAGCGATTCCGGGTTATGTTGAGGAGGTGACCACATCATGGGCTGGACAGGGAAACACAAGTGAAAATCTTTTATTTTGCTCTCTCCGAGCACGATAGAAGTAACCTTGATTCAGCTGTATCCAGATTCTTTCTGAATAATACAGATACCAGATGTTGGGAAATATTAAAGAACATGGCTAGGAAATAGTCATGGGGTGACAGAGGTGCTGTGGAGCAGGTCAGAGCTGCTGGCGAATCTAGAGTAGTTAAGGAGTTGAACGATAAGTTAGATCTTCTAGCCAAGAAGCTTCTATCTAAGGAAGATGCATCTGAGAATGAGGAAGCCCAAGTGAAATTCATGCAACAACAGGGCTATAGAAACAATGACTATGCATGGAGGAAGGATAAAAAGTTTTCATGGAAGGATCTGAATAATTTTCTGCAGGATCCGGATGCCAAGCCACAGCCGAGAGTCGAGGATAAGAACACTGAACTACTGAGTCAAATGGTACAACAAAACCAAGAGATGATGGCCATGTTTGGTAAGCAATTGCAATCTCAAGGTGATATTCTAACCAAGTTTGGGCAGACGCTGTAAAGCCATGGAGCAGAAATGAGGGCATTGGAATCCACCGTGGCACAGATTTCGAGTGAAGTGGCGGCCATCAAGCACGCCAATCAACAAAAACCAACCGAGAATGCAAATGTGGCCTAAGCACACCATCAGGTCAAGTATATGTCTGTGGTAAACAGTGAGGAGGAACCTCAGGTGCAAGAAGTTGTAGAAGAAAGAAGAATGACGTTTAATATGCATGCGACACCGGCGAGCCCGTATCCACGCACTTATTACGGATTGCCGGGCGGAAACCCTTTCTTCAGAAAATCAGAGAGAGTTATGAATATTGTATCTCCATGTAGGCAAGAAGAAGAATTGCAGGTTGTTTGTGCACGTGTGGAAACATCTAATGCGAGAGAGGAACCACAACAAGCTATTGCTGTTGATGATGTCTCGCCCAAGCCCACGTCAGAGGGAGTGATTGAAGCAAGCTTAGGGGAGTTGGCCCCGAAAAGCTCATATGTGCCACCTCACAGGCGTGTGAGTGCAGTAGTTGTGTCAAGTCCAGGAAATCCAGGGCCAAAGAAAGAGCATCGTCATTTTAGGAAATTCTTGGAAATATTCCGAAAACTCCACATCAATATTCCATTAGTGGAGATGATCGAGAAGGTTCCCGCCTATGGGAGGTTCATCAAAGAAATCATCAATAAGAAGAGGCGGATAAAAGACGATGATATTTGTCGGATGAATGAGACGGTGAGTTCTATGATTCACGGGAGTTCGCCAAAGAAGAGAAAAGACCCAGGAGGTTTCTACATTCCATGCTCGATAGGTGATCAACATTTTCCTAAAGCGCAATGTGATTCAGGTGCCAACATAAATCTCATGCCTCTGGCGACATTTCAGAAACTTGGGTTAAAAGAAATCAAGAAGTCGACCGCGACAATTGAATTGGCGGATGGGTCCATTGTAAGGCCATATGGAATGTGTGAGGATGTACTCGTCAAGGTAGACAGGTTCATCTTCCCAGTAGATTTTGTTGTCATGGACATGCCACAGCTCCAAAGTTGCGAGATGCTATTGGGAAGGCCGTTCCAAGCTACGACTGATGTCATCGCTGCCATTGGGAGAGGTACATTGACCTTGGGGATTGGACAGGATCGAGTTCAATTCAAATTGCCACATGACTCATTGGGGACATATCTTGACAACCCAGGTTAAAGATATCTTTATGTCAAGCCTAGGACATTAAACAAGGGCGCTTGTTGGGAGGAAACCCAACTTTAGGTTCAATTTTATGTTTGGTTATGTTCTTTTATGTTTATGTACTTAGTTTTTGCTTAGGTTTTGATAATTTTTGTAAAAATGGTACCCTAACTCGTGTTTTGAAGTGTGCAGAATGTTAAGGTCGATACTATCGACACCCATGTCGATAGTATCGAGTTTGGATCAGTAAACACTGAAGAAAAGTCGATACCATCGACCCTAGGGTCGATAGTATCGAGGTTCCTGAAGATTTACAGAAAAATTGGTGCCAGTAAAGTCGATACCATCGACCCTAGGGTCAATAGTATCGACACTTTTGAGTTCCCAGGCTTTTAGATGCGTCGATTCAACAAAATCGCTGAGTCTGGGTCGATACCATCGACCTTGGTCGATGGTATCGACACCTGCAGGACAACTACATAAAACAGGCCGTAAAAGGTATCGAAACGAGATTTTTTCGAACCGTTTTTTGCAGAGGAAAGATGGATGAAGCAAGTCACATCTTAGAACCACTAAGACACAAAAATGGGCCACAAAAAGGAGGGATATAGCAAGCATCACTTGGTCTACTTGAGCATCTAACCATCCTTTTTCGCCACACTTCAAAGCGAACGATACCGTTGTTCCACCTCTTAAGTGAGAATGTTGACTATGAAGCCATAGTCATATTCAAGCTTAGGGGGGGTGTTGGAACAACCCTCTATCTTAGTTTTTACTTACTTATTCATGTTGATTTTACTTTTGAGATATTAGTTGTTTTTATTTCTAGGTTTACCGTTTTGTAGGATCCACATCTATCTAGTGTAATCTGTGGAGTAATAAATGCATGGTTTCAATTGAAAGTTTTACTCTTAGGTTGTGGGCACATGAAAATATGAGCATATTGAAAACTTTTTGAGCTTATTCTTGTGAGTAATTGAGTTGCATAACTGAGGAAGTGCTTGGGTGAGTCAGCTTCAGGACACGGGGACATGAATGACCATCTTTATTGTCTAAGGAAAAGTGATTGACAAGGATGTTTGAGCCCAAACCGACCAAACACTAACGTGACTTTAGACTAAAGTTTAAGAGAGAAATCCTTCAGTTACCATGGACATAGGTCTTTAGAGAGGGACATATGATATTTTCTAAAGGTTCTGTCAATTAGTCTTGTGATCTGATCCACCGCAATTTCATTCACACTCCACCATAAGAAATGGGAGCACATTATTGTCTTTCACTTTTTGATTGCATACCATGTAGATAGGTCTTGCATTACAACTATTTTCACATTTTTTTTCATGAGAATAAAAAAAAAGATAGAGTAGTTATACATGCACATTATCCTTAGGTGCATGTCATAGTAGTTGCATAACTGTCATTATGTAGTTGCATTTACATCTTTTGAGCATATTGTACACCATGTATCTTATGTTACTCTGAAAACATTAAAGGTGATGAACTTGTTCCATACCCTCCAAATAGAATGCTTCAGATGCACAAGTATGTAAGAAGAAGTGAGCCCGACATATAAGTCATTGTCATCTATGAAAATAAGGGCTTGAAAAAAAATTGAAAAAAAATTAAAAAAAAAGAGAAGAAAAAAAAAGAAAAAAAAAGAATTGAGAAGTAAGTAGGAATGAGAGGGAGAAAGGAACATGTTCTCACTTACATACTAAGAAGAATAAGCACATGGTGTAGTTTTCTTAGATATTCCATCTCACCTTGAGACGGAATGATAGTGCATGCATCATTCCACCAAAAATGTAACATTAGGACATTTTCACTTGCATTTTGCATCATGATAGGTCATTAATTTTTGTATTGCATGATTGACTATTATGTGCTTCCATCTCTTCCACAACCACCTATCCCATCCACCCGTTGCTCTAATCGGTAGGCTACCCATGATATTCTCCTCATTCATTAATATCAGGAGATCTGCTTCCATTTAGATGGTAGTTAGGAAATGAGCAACGTAGATAGGAGATCACAAGATGCATCAAGTATGGACCAAATGAGTTTATCATATTAACTGCTTTAATTGATAGTGTTTCATTGATTGGGGGACGGGCATCTTTTACATAGGTCTTTGGTCGCCTGGATGGCAGTTAGTGTTCAGTGGTCAATGAGGGCTGGTTTGTGGAAAGAAAGTGGGGATGATGTAGATTCAATTCATGTATTTATGTCCTGTTGCTAACTTATCTCAACCAAATCCAAAGCTTTGTTGCTCGAGGATGAGCAAGGTTTAAGCTTAGGGGAGTTTGATGCATGGGTTTTGAGTCACTTTTATAGGCTTATTTTATATCTGTTTTATGCATGTATTTGTCATTTTCTTGATTATATTTGCATAATTCACTATAGTTGGCCCTTAAACTCTTTTTGCATCAAATCATACTTCTTTTATAATATTTATATGATTTTATATAATCTCCGGACTTATACACATGTTTCGGCACTTTTTCAGGCACTTTTGCATTGTCCGGAGTCGATACTATCGAACCCCAGGTCGATAGTATTGACATTTCATCAAAAAGCAACCCCAAAACGTGATCTTGGAAGGAATAACCTGTGCCATGGTCGATACCATCGACCTTGGGGTCGATACTATCGACAGCGTCGGGATCTGGCAATTTTCAACACTAAAACGGAGCATTTTAATCCGACGGTTGAGCTTTTTCGGAGCCGTAAAGTGGTCCTATGACCTAAGAAGAGCACGGACGGCCCGAGGGGGAGAGGACATTGTGTTTCATGACATCCAAGAAGGAGAGAGAGTGATAGGAGACGAGAGACGAAGGCCATCAATCGAGCGATCCGGGCACCTCCGATGGGCGATTTTGCTGCCGGAAGACTGCAAAATGCACGTTTCTCGAGGAGGATCTCCAGGAACACCTTTGTATCAGGGGTTACACGAGTTTGCTCCATGTTTCCCATGTTTTTCTTCTCTACTCCTCTGTCTTTCATTGAGATGACCATGCGGGGCTAATCCCCTTTGTCTTTAGGACCGGGAGTAGCCCGGGGATTCATTATATGACAGTTTTATAATAGTAATTCATATTTTCTCTCTTAAATCCGTGGTATAGCTTCGTTTTCTCCATATATTGTTATGCTTGATCACCATAATAATAATCTAATGCCCTTAATCACTTCGACAGAAGGATTAACGGCCGAAAAGAGACGAAACCTACATTAATCGATAAATACCTTGAATAAGGTGGTGTAAATTTAATGGTGGATACTGAGAGATCATTCGTAATGCACTTAGTTTAGGAGATAGGTTACTACGACGGTGGAACCGACCTAAACCTGAGTAGTGAATTGTACCACGATAGTGGGCAATTCTATTTTCAGGCCACTACCCGGATAGAGAGATAAAATTGAGGCATTATATAAAATTTAATACAATGAAAACCCGCGGTGAAACCACAATCCTAAAGATACCTTTTGAATTGATTAAACCAACATTTAATCGATTGCTTCTTTTGTTTTGTTTTTATTTTTATTTTAGTTTTAACAACAACTCTCAATTTGTTATTCGGCTTAGCTGATCGCAAATAGTTAGTAGGAGTCTCCGACAATTCCGAGTATCCCTGTGTTCGACTCGGGCCTCACAAGGCCTGTACTACTCGACGCGTATACTTGCGTTTTTAGCACGTAGTAAAATACACGTAAGGTATCTACCTATAATATCACAGTTTCAATGCTTGTTTGCCAATCCGATAGATGCAAAGAATTTGAGGTGGCATGCAGATGTTAAGAAAAATAATGATGGGATCCTACGACATGCGTCTGATTCCCCACAGTGGAAGAAGATTGATCTATTATACCCTGAATTTGGTGAAGAAGTTAGGAATCTAAGACTTGGGCTTTGTACAGATGGGATGAATCCATACGGGACATTGAGCAGCCAACATAGCACTTGTCCAGTCATGCTTGTTATATACAATCTTCCTCCCTGGCTGTGTATGAAAAATAAGTACGTAATGCTGTCGTTGTTGATATCGGGCCCTAAACAACTTGGAAATGACATCGATGTTTATCTTGAACCTCTGATTGATGACTGAAAGAAACTCTGAGGTGAAGGTGTGATGACCTATGATGCTTCACGAAGAGATACATTTTGTTTGCATGCTATGTTGTTTTGCACTATTAATGACTTTCCAGCATATGGGAATTTGTCTAGATATAGTGTCAAAGGAGCTAAAGCGGGTCCTATATGTGAAGAGAACACTGATTCGACAAGACTAAAACATGGCGGTAAGACTGTATATCTCGGTCATCGAAGGTTTCTTACAAAATTCCATCCATATCGTAGGAAGCGTAAAGAATTCAATGGATTGAATGAGGAACGGAGTGCACCTAAACCTATACCAGGGGAGGTTGTTTATGAAAGAGTAAAAGACTTTGTCAATGAATTTGGTAAAAGATCACAATGTACTATGGACACACGGAGTGACAAATCTTTATTCAAGAAGAAGTCAATATTTTGGGATCTTCCTTATTGGAGTTCTTTGACAGTCAGGCATTGTATCGATGTCATGCACGTTGAGAAAAATGTCTGTGATAGTGTCATTGGTACTTTGTTGAATATACCAGGTAAGAATAAAGATGGGATAAAATCCAGACTGGACCTATGTGAAATGGGAATAAGGCCAGAATTAACAGAATTTCGTGAAATAGAAAATCGGATAACATACTTACCTCCCGCTTGTTACACATTGTCTAGAAAGGAGAAGAAAGCTTTTTGTGAATGTTTGGTAAATGTTAAGGTGCCACAGGGTTACTCATCCAACATCCGTAGATTGGTATCAATGAAAGATATGAAGTTGATAGGTATTAAATCTCATGATTGTCACACTCTAATGCAACAAATATTGCCTGTGGTAATTAGATCTATATTGCCGAAGCATGTAAGGTTTGCAATCACCAGAATTTGTTTCTTTTTCAACAGTCTATGCAGCAAAGTTATTGACCCTGATACTCTCGATAAATTGCAAAGAGAAGTGGTTGTTACCCTATGTCAGCTTGAAATGTATTTTCCTCCGTCGTTCTTTGATATCATGGTACATCTTGTTGTCCACTTGACTAGGGAAGTGAAAATGTTGGGACTAGTTTTCTTGCACTGGATGTATCCCTTTGAACGATACATGAGCGTTTTTAAAAGTGATGTTCGAAACAGTTATCGGCCTGAAGGGAGTATTATCGAGGGTTATGTGGCGAGAGAGGTTATTGATTTTTGCAATGACTTTCTCAGTGGTAATGACACTCCTGATAATGACAAGAATATTGATGAGAAATTTGGCAAAGGAATTTTGGGATCACGTGTGAAAGTAATCAGCCGTGAGAAGTTGGAACATGGTTACTTATATATTTTACACAACATGGACGAAGTGAACGTTTATATCGAGGAACATACCAATTTCATTAAGAGACAATATCCTCGAGCCAATACAATGTGGCTTGCTAGAGAGCATAACAAGACATTTATTAAGTGGTTTGAAGATAAAGTCTTACATCAACTATCTCAAACACCAGATGATATTACTAAAACTATCAAATGCCTCGCCTTTAAACCAAAATTGACTGTTATGTCTTATGAAGGGTATGACATTAATGGATTCACATATTACACAAAGCGCTAAGATGATAAGAGTGTCGTCCAAAACAGTGGGGTCACCCTTCAAGCATCGACTATGTTTTTTGCAAGTGCAAAGGACAAGAGTCCACGTGAAGCTAAAATGTCATATTACGATGTCATTGAAGACATATGGGAGTTTGACTACATAGATTTCAGAATTCCGCTCTTCAAATGTAATTGGGTTGATAACACCAAAGGAGTTATAGTGGATGAATTGGGTTTCACTTTAGTGAACTTTGAAAAGATTGGCGAGAAAGGTGAACCATTCATATTGGCATCACAGACGAAACAAGTATTTTATATCGATGATCCTGCAAATGATAAATGGTCGGTTGTTCTTCATGGTAAAAGATAGTTCATTGAAGATCCTATAGATGAAGAACAATACTATGATAAGTATGATGAGTCCAGTCCATTCTCAGTTGGGTTGCCAACACCAGCAAATATTGAAGCTAATGATGACTTGTATGTGTGTGGAGATCACAATGAAGGATTGTTAATTGATAAAAAATCGCAATATGAAAGGCATGTTTATATTTTTTTATATGTTTTATTTTTCTGAATGTGAACTTTACAATGTGAATTTTACAATGTGAATTACTTTATAATGTGAACTTTACAATGTGAATTACTTTACAATGTGAATGTGAACTTTACAATGTGAATTACTTTACAATGTGAATGTGAACTTTACAATGTGAGCTTTACAATTTGAATTACTTTATAATGTGAACTTTACAATGTGAATGTGAATTTTGAGATGGCTGAGCATTCTCCTGATGACCATGCTGATGATTATCGTGAGGGTGAGGACATCAATGCGTCGCCTCACAATGTAAGTTTTAAAAATATATCATATATTTATATCTATATGTCCATTTATAGTTATATCTTGTAAATGTGTTTATTTTGTCAAATTTTAGGTTGATGATGCACATGTACCATCTGAAGCACTTGAGGCACTTGATCAGCAGTACCAAAAAGTTAACAAGAGAAGGGGCATCACTATGATGAAGAAGTTAATAGAGCAAAAGGGCAATGGACCCAAACTTGTTGTGGATTTTGATAATGCAGGAAATGCATCTGGTGTGAATCGCAATTCGTTTGTTTCATATCTTGGGTATGTTACTCGTAGCCATTGCGGTTGTAAGATAGATTCTTGGCATAAAGTTCCTAAGGAGAAGAAAGACGTAATATGGAAGGATTTATGCGTGAGTTATTATTAATTTGTAATTCTATTTTGTAGATTACTAATTTGTTGGATACTAGTTAATAGCAATTCTATTTTGCAGAGTATATTTTAATTGGATGAAAAGCTGCATCGTAAATGTGTGATGCAATGCTGTGGGAGAGTCCTAAGGAACTATAGGACAAATCTCACCCAAGAATACATAAAAGAAGGTGACAAGAGGAAGAAGACAACCACTGAACAGTGGAACTTCCTGGACAAAGAAGAATGGGACGCGTTTGTTGCTTCAAGACAAACTGATGAATTCAAGGTATTAGGCGTCAGTCCCAATCTCATTAATATATGTTGTATTCACCTATTCAAGATTAACATTTACTATTACTAACCAAATCATTAATGTGCATACTAACTAGGCCCTCAGTGAGGCACAAAAATCAAGGCGTGCACTGAATGTGCATGACCACACAATGGGTCCAAAGGGGTATGCAGGCATTCGCCAAAGAATACAGTCTGAGGCTATTGCTCAGTCTACTGCTACTCAGGAGTCCTCTACTATAGGTAGCACACCTCTGACTCGCCATGATGTCTGGATAGCTGGGAGGCAAAATAAGAAGGGAGAAATAAGGAAGCCCGCAACTGCTGAGGCAGCTGCAAAAATGGTAAAATACAACTCTTACAGCAATTGTTCAAATATTGATTATTTGTGGTGTTTACTTAATTACAAAATTTTGTTTTGGCGATTAGCGGGAGCTGCACAAGCTAAGGAAACAAGGCAAGTTCATCCCTGAGGGCACAATGGATGGTTTGACAGTTGCTCTGGGTAACCCAGAGCATCCTGGACGTGTTAGGGCTGCAGGCGCTGGTGTGGGCATCAAATCTTTTTTTGGACCATCCCAGCGTAAACATGTCCCAAAAATGGGACTTTCACAAGAAGAGGTAACATATTCTTTCTTTATAATGTTACTGTAAAAAGAGAATTCAATAATTAGAAGCTAACGTTTCTTTTATCCATGTATAGGTAGATAAGCTAGTTGATAGGAAACTCGAAGAAGCACTGAAAAAGTGGCAGGCATCTCAGACTGACACTCAGCAGATAGTACCTATTATAGCATCCCGCTCTACTCCTACTGCAGAGGTTGGGAGTAATCCTATAGACCCACCACCTAGCACATCCGCTATAAGTATTTTTATGACATACTAACTAGTTTTTTTAATTCAAGATGATATGTTTTCAAGATGATATGTATATATGAAATTGTAGTTGTTTCAAAAAAAGATGATATATATATATATATGTATATAACATTCTTTACACAAAAATTTGTAGGGGTTGAAGCCATGCCATCTAAAAAGTAAAGAATATGTCGTTGCAGAGGCGTCGGCTTACCCATCCCTACCAGGGGAAATGTTTCACGGGTCTCCATTACCAGCTAGTCGGATTCGTGTGAGCCCGGTACATATATTCTCTAAGTGGATGGATCTTCCATTGCCATATGCCCACCCAGATTGTGAAATGCTTGGTGAGGCAGAAGGCGGAGTGATATTGTGGCCAAAAGTGGATGTCCTCTTTACTGAAACTGTATGGTAAATTTACATTATGTTAAATTGTTAGTGTGTGTATATGATGCCAGTTGATCTGAAATTATATATATATACAGGTTAAAAAGAAGACACCCACATCATCTAGGCCTCCACCTCCACCTCCTACATTACCCAGTTGGGTTCCACAAGACCTACCTGTCCCGTTAGGTCCTAACTGTAGGGGTATGGCAATATGGTTAGGAGAACATGATATAAATTTCCCTATACTTGTTTCTATAGATTCAGATGTTACAGGTCAATCATACGAAAGCAAACTATTTATACAAGATATTTTGGAGTTGTTTCGATATGATTGGCTAAATACATCTATGATAGAGCTATGGATAAGGTGAGATCTTCTTTATACATCCATATACCTTGTGTAGGATCTGGTGATCTGGTTTCTTATTTATTAATGCATGCGTAATTAATACATATTTTGCAGCTACTTAGACAAGATATGTGCAAATTTTGCATTCGAACGTGTAGGATTTTTGATTCCATCTTTGATTAGTCTAGTAGCTAAAGACCCTCCGTCAGTTCAACAATACTGCTGTGAGGCTTTTACAATTTTTTATCAAAATAAGAAGACGGTGATAATATCTCCATTCAATGTAGAGTAAGTTTACTTTGCTTATTATAATCTGGACTTAAAAAATTACATTTTTATTGTGGATTTTGAGTTATTAATTTTTAAATTTTTTACCTCTAGTGGTATGCATTGGGAGTTACTAGTTATTGTCCCCGAGACGTTCACTGTCTATTATCTAGATCCTAAGGGGAGTAAATTGAATTCAAAATATGGACACATAATGAAAATGGCATTATTCCGGTGAGAAATATTTCATTTTCATATCCATTAACATATGTTATTACATTACTATTTAATTATGCAATGTACTGTGTTACATTAACATGTAGGGGTTTACATGAGTCCAAAAAGGCTGGAGGAAAGGTCCCCACGAAAAAGAACCAGCCAATAATTTGGAAGAACGTGAAAGTAAGTTCCCGACTGCAATATATGTATATATTATTTATGTGAACAATGCTTAATTAGTTGTATTTTTTAATATTTTGTATGTTTGAATTTATAGTGTGCTACACAAGACAACGGATGGGCATGTGGATACTATGTGATGTGATTTATGCACATGATTATCAAATATGCCGCAGTGGACATCGATACTATTCATGAGGTATTATATAGTCTCATTAGATAATATGAAATATATCAATCTTATTTATAGCTCATTAATTATATATATACATCATTCTCTTTACAGGTGTTTAAAACTGACCACACTACAGGAAATGCCTTACTAGATGTACATGTTCCCTATACGACGGGAGAATTAAATGAAGTAAGAGAAGAATGGGCAACAACCATACAAGTAGTGGGGGTTTTAACATATAATTGGGATGTTGATAGCGAATAATGACTAAAGAATGATATTTTGTAAATGAATTTCTGAATTATAATATGTGTGAATGTTTCTACATGTCTGGATGTTTCTACATGTGTCTGAGTGAAAATGAATGAAACTGTTGGTTGCTATATGAATGTTTCTACATGTGTGAATGTGAAAATGAATGGAACTACAAATTGCTAGCTACATGAATGTTTCTAAATGTGTGAAAATCAAATGGAACTGCAAGTTGCATTGCTAAATGTGTGAATATTTTTGTTGTTAATTTTTCATGTTTGTAGCCTGTTGTTGGCTAATATCAATGGATGTTGTAAAACCTGCAGTTCATAACTGAACTGCAGGTTTCTCATCTTGCGACCATCTATACAGCAGGTCTTCAGACTGACAGAAAAAAAAACAAAAAATAGGCGTCGGTTATTTGTATAAAACTGATGCCACATAGTTACAGTGTCGATTTCTACTCGTAACCGACATCTATTTCCTTAACACCACGGCTGTGCTGGCCAGCACAGCCGTGGCAGCGGACCAGACACCACGACCGTGCTAGCCAGCACGGCCGTGCTGGGAGTGATATGGCGTCAGTTACAGTGTCAGTTTCTACTCGTAACCGACATCTAAATCCTTAACACCACGGACGTGCTGACCAGCACGACCGTGTTGGGAGTGATATGACGTCAGTTTCTTATCTAATAACCGACGCTGATAGTGCCCAAGATGGCACCCTTTCTGTGGCGTGAAGGTATATGGCGTCAGTTTCTTATCTAATAACCGACGCCTAGAGTCCCCTGCTGGCGCATTTTCGGTGGCCCGCAAAGGGTTTTGGCATCGGTTTTTGAACCGACGCGTAACAGCTGGGCTTTTAGCGTCACCCACATAGGTGTCACTTATAAACCGACACTAAAGGCCTTAAATAACAGACACTAAAGGTCGATTATGTACTAGTGTGTATCAATATGCAAGAGAAATTTTGGTGGTAGAAACAAATCTGTTGGTCAATTGGACTACTCTAGTTGATCGGTTGGCCCTCCTGCTATCTGGTTAATTGAACCCTTTAGTCTGCTAGTTGGTCCTTCCAGTCAGTCGGTTGGACTCTGACTCAGTTGGTCAACTAAACCCTTATGTCTGTCGGTTGGACCTCCAGTTGATCGGCTAGGATCTTGCTCTAGTCAGTTGGTTTGCCTCTAATCAGTCGAATGGGCTCCTACTCCAATTGGTTTGTTGGCATCTGATCGGTCGGATGGGCTCCTACTCTAGTCAATAGGTTGGTATCCAATCAATCGACTGGTGAGTACATAGTGGTACCTCCAAGATCCCAAAACTACTGCTACTTCTATCTACTATTACATGATGTAAAGTGAATATCTCAAGTTACATTTGAGGGGAGACAGGGGTTAATCATTATCTATGTTATTCGGAGATAAAAGAGGAGGCTCAATATGCAAACTGAATTTTGCAAGATAGGAATTAAATCAATCACACACACAAACATCCACAAGGTTTTGGCCATAACCATGCACACATCCACTAATAAAACTCATTTTAAGACTATATATCTAAATTTATATATCACATATGCATATTAACCATTTAAATGTTTGCATTGTATGCAACAAATCCAATCATGTTGACTAAATCCTAATATATTGTAAATTGGTGTGACTATGATACCATTGTTGGAAAATATGGAGTGAGATAAAGGCAAAGGAAACAAAAGATTGTTCCATATTCCCTAACTAGCAGATCACGCCAACAACAATGTATAGGAAGGAGGGTGCAATATATTCCTTGACCTGAGGTAAGTCCAACAACTATCGTTGCATGCAGTTGTTCTTCCTCTAAGAGTAGCATATGCACGACAGTTGTCATTGTCCTAGAACATCAGTAGAGCTTCTAAGCTTCTACATATTCCATACGAACCATCAAGAACTTTTCATCCTGATTCTTGAGTCGACAAAAAGGAGTAGCCCCCTTTGTTTGTCGGCATGATAACATCAACTTTCCTCCCTTGCTATCTCTCCCTTTGATGGGTGAGATGGCTAGGCTCTCACATTACCACAATATTTAGAAGTGAGGTGTGTGGAATGCCTTGACATCACCCCCTTTATAGGAGAGGTTGGAATAGGGTTTCTAAAACCCTAGGGGAAAGAAGGTCACTAATTGTACCCTGGATGGTGGATGTGCACAACCATTAGATTGATTGGACTATCCAGTTGGTCAATTAGCCTGCTACTTGTTAGCTGTAGAAAGCCGGTCAAGGACTGACCTACTATACATGATGCACTAACATTGGCATTCAAGTGACAATTAGGTGAGGGGTAACAACTACCATCAATTGTTTTAGCCAATGTTACCCCAATTCAAATGATTCAATCATATGGACCCTCCATTCAGTTGACTGACTGTTCAGATAACCCATTAAGAGACACTATCTAGGAAATCGACTAGACTCTTTAGTCGATCGATAGACAAGTTGTATAATTAGTTGACTCGAAGGTAGTATAGTCGGTCGACTGGATTCTCCAGTCATTCGATTGGCTTCCCCAATATCTCCCAAGGATATTGTGTGTAGTCGATTAATTATACTTATTTATTCAATTGACTATATGTTCTATTCGGTCGAATAACATGCCAACATTATTTAGTTTCATTACCTAAATACTTTAGTAACCAAATCAAATCTTTTCCATGGTTAAACTCCTTTCACTAGAGCATCCTATGTGTGTGATCTATAGGATCCATATTATGTTGGCAGTGATGTCCATGATCATATTATGAATTCATAAGCATTGAGTGGTTCTAGGAACACATCATTGCTACCCAAGTAATTGGATAAATTGGAGGACAACTTCAGCTTAGTCTTCTGATCAGTGCTATAATGATTGTATAGTTCCTTTGTCACTGATATCCAGAATGAACATTAGGCATGAAATCATCATCCTAATAATATTCAATCAATGTTTCTTGAACTAGATTAGATTTATGAGTTTCATGTGAGCTCAATATCACATATTGACTCACATGAACATGGCCATGAATTTCACAGTGTCAGTTATCAAGACTATGTGTTTGAATCTTGTTCTCTAAGAAGTACTTATGTCTTGACTTGATATCCATTACCATGACTAATGAGATTAAACCATAAGTCAACACACATTCTAGTCTTAGGTATTATTTTGCCTATATATCTTCCACAATAATATCTAACTAGGGAAAAAAAGAATATGTACTCTAGTTATACATATGATCCCATGTTTAGGTCCTCAAACCAAACCATATGCCATTGACTAACATCATTCTCTAGATATATATTATGTTATATCATCATATCACAATTGAAAAACCATAACAAAAATAATTGCCTTAATTATTAATCAAATCAATTATATACTATAATCATCATATGTCTACATGTCTAGGTATACATACCAAAAATGACCTGGGAGTGGGTTTCTCACAAAAATACCCTTGTTAGGTATCAATTGTTGGGTTCAATATTATTTATTAGAGACATATGACTTAATTATCTAATGGAAGTAAAATCATCAAGGCATTTATCATGTTGGTCAAGCATTCAGAAAAAAAATGTGAATCCAAAAGCACGATTATTAGATTGTTTATTAATAACCCACTACCAGTTATGCAGAGTAGTAGTTGATCAAACCAAACAAGTTAAGTAATCCTAAGCCCTAATAAGAAAATGTCAAATAACACCTAATGTGTTATTATAGATTCCAAAAATTCCAAGTTAGTACACTAAAATAACTTTTAAGGTAATCAATAAGATTATGTTTAAATTAATTGGAAGTTCAGGGTTGTCTTAGATTCAACCCTAATTTTGGGAAAAAATCTAACTTTGAAACATAACCATTGTTATCAAGCTTAGGTTTTGTATCAACACCAACAAGATCTACTCTAGAATCTCAAAACACCTGACCTTGTCCCAACTAGGGTTTAGTTTGAGGCAAGCATAATTTAAAATATCTTGTTTTTATTTGATGATATGCAAACAATGATACTTTTGGTTTTCCATAGGTGAAAGAAATGGAATTAGGTTGTGAATATATTTTTATCATAGTACTATTATTTTATTACAAAGATGGACTATTCACTTGTAAGTTTTTATGAAGGGATGATTTTTTTTATAAAATTTGGAAGATCATTGCTATTATTGGATTTTTGGGCCAGAATGGTGGAAAAAGTCTGGTTGTTGATCCTTGGGAATCAATTGACTGGCCCAAATTGAGAGGTTGTTGTTGCTCAAGTTAACTCAGAGAGAGTTACACATGTAGAGGGTAATGTGGAGTAATCCATGCTACTTGTTTACACTCGTGTGGAGGATGCACTCTGGGTGAGATGAGCACAGAGTGGTGGGTTCCCACCTTTGGATGATGACAGGCAATGTGGATTTGTCCTTCCTTGTAACACCCTAATTTCTAGGATTTTATAACCCAATTAATTATGCATGGATAAATAGACCATGGGTTCATTAAATCCCTAGATGATATAAAATCAAGGGTAAAGGGAATTCTGCTTTGAAATGAGAGACCATATAAGATGATAAAGAACCAATATCAATTATTTGACAAGTAAGGAGTAAGATGAAGATCAAGTGATCAAATGGTGCATGTGGAATTATGTTACTAGATACATATTGATATAGTTGAGTGGTCAATTCAATTTCTTATTACATATTTATATCACTAGTCCTTTTCCTAATTATTAGAATGGATTAATATGGTTATAAGACATAATGGGAAATAATTGGAGGTGTTTTGATTACTAGTGTTGGTGTATATAACCATGGCCTATTGGTAGTAATCAAATAAATAGATCAAAAGTTTATGTACGTGTGGTCTATATGAAAGCAAAATTTAACCTAGATAAGTGATATCATGCACATGGAAAAGATTTAGGAGATATAATATAAAATTAATGACCAAGTTGTATTACTCGTGAGACCGAATATTATCTATTTCGTACATTTTTGGTGTATATCTATGTGACAAAATGGTTTTTGGCTTAATTTTCGATGATGAAATATCTTTTAAGGTGTGTAGGATGTGAAAGAGTGAAGTTTTAGATCTTTGGATACTTAATCGGATAATCGAATTCATGTGTTCGAGTTATATTAAGAGTTCACAAGTTTCTCACCAAATATGGATGTTAATTGATGTATTTATTTGGACTGATCAGATGTTGAATTTTGACACTAGATTTGAGTAAAATATAGCTTGATTCGTGGAGAGCAGTGTCTCAATTTTTATTATCAAATAAGATGCTTTGTTGTATTACGCGGAAAGGTTTCTATTTTTTTTTGGATCTTACGCATTGATAAGCCGTGATATGTCACACGACTGGGCTAATCCCACGGATCGACATGTAGCTGAAATCAATCCAAACCATTGGTGATGGATCCAGGGACCAACGTCTCACCTTCAACGTTTGAGTTGTGGGGGATGAGACGTGGAGCAGTTGTGGTCCGATCTCTAAGCCACAACCTAGGAAGATGTGGGGGATGGAGAGAACCGACCCTGGTAGTTTTCATGACTCGCCTAGAGTTAGCTCGTCATTTCGGTGTGATTGGTGAGGATACAGTAGGAAGTGGGGGTTTGGGCTTTTCCCTTTCCATGGCTTGCTGTCTGTTTGGATATGGGAGAAGCTAGAGACTGCTAGCCGTGATGGTGATCTCACGGCAGTGATAGAGAAGCGTCACAGGACTCACGTAGGTGTCAGGCGATGAGCAGCGTAGCTGGCGGGTCCGGTGTCAGGCCCAACCCCACCGGTGGCGCTCAAGGCGCAACTGGAGAGACAGGTGACCCCGTCTCATCAGCAGGATGTGCGAGGTCGGCGCTGGTGCAGACTCAAAGTCTTGGAGTCTGTAGCGGTAGGTGGGGAAGACCATAGCTTGCATGAATACCCACCGGAGACTGGAGCCCGCGGTGGTGCTTGAGAGCATGGGCGAGCGTAAGAGCTTGGAGACCGGAGGCGGCGGTGCCTGATGCAGCTGCGGTAGCAGCGTGGAGGCCGGCGGACGGGAGCAGATGATCACGATGCGTGCGGAACATCGGTGGCGTTGGCACATGGCATCGGGCAAATAGTTGGTTCCTGAGGCTCTGCTCATAACCGCCCCACGAGGAGGTCCATGGCGGCGTCCAAGTGTAGCTCACGCCGGACCAGATGGACGGCGGTGTAGATCGGGCTGTCAGCCCTTGACCAGGAGACGTAGTAGCAACAATAGCCTATGGGCGACGAGTTCTAGAGACCCTGGCGTAGAAGGGAGCGGACGGTAGAAATCTGCTGGAGGCTCAGTAGTGGTGGTCCGGATCATGGAGACCTGACGATGCACGACGGTTGTGGGATGGAGAAGTCCCGATGCGGACTCACATTGCGTGGAAACGAAGACAGAAAGAGTCCGGGTCCGTGCTTGCCAACCCGACGGCTCAGGCCAGTGACCAACACACTCCATCCGGATCAACCTTGAACCGGGTTCATGGGATGTGAACCGGCCGCAGCAAGCAAGTGAGCTGCGCCAGCCCTGGAGCCACGTGGCGCCCGCCTATTGGCCATTCAAGGTAACTATTTTCAGTAATTCACAGATCTTGCATAATTGCTAGTAATTAGCTCGAGCATCAGAAAAATACAAGTAATATACCAAAATGTTCAGAAAAATGTGTAGAACAACCTGGTACCTTTATATCAGTCTTTTGATGCATTAATAACAGTGATATCATGGAAGATGTGAAATGCTCTTATGATGGAAAATAAATATCAAACGATTCCCTAAAATTATGAGAAAATACATGTAAATCATATTTCATGTTTATAATGCAAATGATGTCAGTTATGGTCATGATGATGTACGAAATCATGTAATTTGCTTAATATGTCTAATTAGGGCTTATAACCCTAAATAAAATGTATTAAATACATACATGTTCAATAATTGATGAAATTTACAGAGAAAGCCCATATCAGTATACTGAACTTCAGGTTTAATTATGAGATCATAATGATGAACAAAATCCATGTTATATGAAGATGAATATTAATACGTGTTATAAAACCCTAATCTAGGTTAACGAGGTAACCTAGGGTTAATATGTGCACAAGAAGGGTATGGAACCGAATGTTCAGATGATGAACTTTAATAATAAGATGTAATCTAGAAAATGACATCAGTGAGATAATCATAAGATAAGAATACAAGTAATAATGAGTATATGATAATGAGATAAGCAAACCCTAATATGAACACGATTAGGGTTAAGATGAGATGTAAGAAGATGAGAACCTGATGAAAGTATATGATCTTATCTTAATCAGGGTTGACCAAGGATATAGATGACATGAGGAAGATGTTTTTAGAATGATCTATCTCTTTGGAAGGTACGCCATTACCTCTTACTTGGCTTATTATACAATATGCTTGTGTTATACGTGTAGTAAAATACTTGGCATATGATATTGGATGAAATGATTGTTCTTGTATGATATGTTGCATGATTTTCCATACTTATTGCTATGAACACATGAAACATAATATATTTGTTCCATTATATCTAAGCACTTCAACTCTTTGGTAGTAAAGTGCTGGAAATAAGTACTTCAACTCTTTGGTAGTAAAGTACTTGGAAGTGATCCAACTCTTTGGTAGTAGATCACATTGTGAAATGATCCAACTCTTTGGTAGTAGATCATAAAGGCCTTAATGCATTCAACTCTCAGGTAGTAAATGCATGGATGATATAATGGAAAATGTGCTTAAAATATGTGTTCTCTTTTGTTGATGAATATCTTTGTGCAAGTATATGTTTTTCTTATATTTCTTCTGTTACTGCCAAGTATATTAGTTTTATCTTATTGCCAAGATATGATGAGAGGTAAATAAAAAGACACATAGGCGTACTCAGTACACTATTCTTGAAATATTGTGCTGACGTGTACCGCATGTAATCTTTTCGTTTAGGTTGTGGTTATGCTCTTGAAGATCCAGGATAGTTGAGAGTTATGTGGCGAGCTGATGTACAGGTGGACCTGTTGTCTTAAGATCCTGTAGTTTAGATGTAGTACATGTATATGTCTAGTTTTGCTGTTCAATATGTAATATCAAATGTTGTAACAATTCATGTTGTAATTATATGTTGAATGGTGAACATGTGTGTATGGTTTTATTATTGTTCATGTACATGTGCTACTGCGTTTCCTTCTGACTTCCTTTGATTTTCTTCTTCTTAGCCTCAAGTGGGATGTTTAAATTGGGATTCTCGTTGAGGTGAGGGTTTCAATTTGGACATCACACATCAGATTAAGTTTTAGCAAATCCGGGGACGTCACAGGTGGTATCAGAGAATGAACAATAGCAAAGCCTGACATTTGCCCATTATACTACACAAAACTAAAGAACCATGAATCTAATAATATCTTTAGGGTTAGATTAGTCGTCTTTTAGAGACTAGATCTGACCTAGCCTCTAGGTTAGCACCTAGATGTCTGAGAACTAGGTCTAGACTAGTGCTTGTTGTATGGCAAGTCCTTAGATGTCATTCTTTCCTTGTAGTGCAGCGGTATGGGACGTTGCACTATTTGGAAATGACGTGCATCAAAGGAAGAGAAACCCTAGACATATTGCACACATTGTCTAGAGTAGCTACACTAGTCTACCCCTTGTTCTCACCCGTTTCACTAGTTTTCATGACACTGGACTCTCTACTATGTGTGGGACACTCGTTTCCAGGATTTGGTTTTTGATTCCAATCAGATCGAGCCTCGATAGTTTTCTGTGACGTTTGTTTTATCAGAGAAAAACTATATAATATTTTATTATGTATATGTATTACAAAAATGTGTCCCCACACATGTACGAATAGGAGGTGGTCATGCAACCTAATTGAAAGTGAATGACATCAGTCTAGCTAGAAGAGAGTGTAGTTCTAGATTAGATGTCTAGAGCCTTGTTTGGTATATGTGATAGATGGAATAGATAGAATAAGTTTGATGATATGATATAAGTCTTATATAGATGATATAAGATAGTTTGAGATGATCTATGTTTGTCTTTGAGGACTTAAGTTCAGTTTTGAGGATTTGAGATAAGTTTTGATGATGCAAGTATGAGTTCTTTTATGTGATAAGTTATGTCAAGTTAAGACAAGATGTGAGTCAGCTTTAGCCTCAAACTCTTTTACAAAGGAGTACCTCTAGTGTTAGGACCAATTTTAGGGTTAGCTCAAGAGAGAGCGAGACCCACAGGGAGAAGGTCAGAGAACCTAGACTCCACGATATGAGAAATATGAGATATGTGATATGATATGTCCTAAACTAGAATACTCCTGAGTGATTGAGTTGAGTCGCTTTATGCATGATTCCTATAGTTTTGTTGAACCCTAGATGTCCTTGGGAGGACCAAACTCTAGAGTCAGAGAGAGGCTGGTTATATGCACATGTGAATATGAATATGAGTACCTACCATCTGGGTGAGGGAGAGAGAGTCCCAAGACCCTGGAGGAGGTAACTGTGTTAGTTTCTGGACAGCCTCATGCTCGGGTTGGTGGTTTCCCACGTAGGAATCTAGTGGTGTATATAAAAGAGTTTTGGGTAAGCATGTTTCATGGGTATAGAATCTATGAAGAGTATGTCATAGCATGTTTTGGTTTGTGCTTATGTGGCTAGAGCTTGTAAGGCTATCACTAGTGCCAATGAGGTAATCCGAAAACCCTAGACTAAGAGAGGAAAGATAAGGTGTATGCATATGAGATACTCATAGAGTTGAGTTAGCTCAGAGAGAATGAGAAATGCAATATCTTCGTGATAAGGGTTGGGAGAACCTCATTTGGACTATATAAAGTTTTGATGCATGTTTGACAATCCCCTCCCATAAGTTGTTTAGCACAACCATGATATATAATATGTCGGGATGTGATATAATCTCGAGACGTGTTATATAGACCTGATATGATGGAAATCTAAAAGATGGTTTAATAGATATTAATGTATAGATGGTTAACCACATACATGAATAATGATGGTAATATGATAAAGACGGTTAACCTTGTGATGCAATCATTAATAAATGTTCCAGTTTAATATGAACAATGAAATAAGATCAAAAGAACGAAGCATGTTACATGAGATGTTAATCTAAGTGCTTAATAAAGATGAAAAGTATAGTTTGACAGTTAGCACGACAAAATGCTTATAGCACCTTGATATGGTCGAGATGGATAAAGTGGGTTAACAATAGTTAACACCCACCTAAAAGGCATATGTTAATGTTGAACATGTTCTAACAATGAGCTCAATAATATGTTGATGAAACCTTGATGTATGGATTAACTTTAGTTAACCCCTTTATGACATGATAATATGATGTGGAAACCCTAATGCATGGCTAAAGATAAGGAAACAAAGCTAACATATGAGATATGTTATGACCTAATCAGAGTTTCTAAACCCTTTTTTTTTAGCCTTCTATGAAGGGGTGATTCACCTTAGGTGTTTTAAAACCTCCTAATGGTAGTCTAGAGATGGATATGGAGCTTTGTTGTTGGATATGTTGCACCTAGACTAGTTCCTACATGTGGATGAAGGCAAGATAAGGTTTTCCTTGGAAATATGAGTATGGTTTACTTTCGAGGACGAAAGTTCTTTTAAGATGTATATGATGTGACAAAGTGGTTTTTGGCTTAATTTTCGATGATGAAATATCTTTTAAGGTGTGTAGGATGTGAAAGAGTGAAGTTTTGGATCTTTGGATAATCGGATAATCGAATTCATGTGTTCGAGTTATATTAAGAGTTCACAAGTTTCTCACCAAATATGGATGTTAATTGATGTATTTATTTGGACTGATCAGATGTTGAATTTTGACACTAGATTTGAGTAAAATATAGCTTGATTTGTGGAGAGCAGTGTCTCCATTTTTATTATCAAATAAGATGCTTTTTTGTATTACGCGGCAAGGTTTCTATTTTTTTTGGATCTTACGCGTTGATAAGCCGTGATATGTCACACGACTGGGCTAATCCCACGGATCGACATGTAGCTGAAATCAATCCAAGCCATTGGTGATGGATCCAGGGACCAACGTCTCACCTTCAACGTTTGAGTTGTGGGGGATGAGACGTGGAGCAGTTGTGGTCCGATCTCTAAGCCACAACCTAGGAAGATGTGGGGGATGGAGAGAACCGACCCTGGTAGTTTTCATGACTCGCCAAGAGTTAGCTCATCATTTCGGTGTGATTGGTGAGGATACAGTAGGAAGTGGGGGTTTGGGCTTTTCCCTTTCCATGGCTTGCTGTCAGTTTGGATATGGGAGAAGCTAGAGACTGCTAGCCGTGATGGTGATCTCACGGCAGTGATAGAGAAGCGTCACAGGACTCACGTAGGTGTTGGGCGATGAGCAGCGTAGTTGGCGGGTCCAGCGTCAAGCCCAACCCCAACGGTGGCGCTCAAGGCGCAACTGGAGAGACAGGTGACCCCGTCTCATCAGCAGGATGTGCGAGGTCGGCGCCGGTGCAGACTCAAAGTCTTGGAGTCTGTAGCGGTAGGCGGGGAAGACCATAGCTTGCATGAATACCCACCGGAGACTGGAGCCCGTGGTGGTGCTTGAGAGCATGGGCGAGTGTAAGAGCTTGGAGACCGGAGGCGGCAGTGCCTGATGCAGCTGCGGTAGCAGTGTGGAGGCCGGCGGACGGGAGAAGATGATCACGATGCGTGCGGAACACCGGTGGTGCTGGCACATGGCATCGGGCAAATAGTTGGTTCCTGAGGCTCTGCTCATAACCGCCCCACGAGGAGGTCCATGGCGGCGGCCAAGTGTAGCTCACGCCGGACCAGATGGACGGCGGTGTAGATCGGGATGTCAGCCTTTGACCAGGAGACGTAGTAGCAACAATAGCCTATGGGCGACGTGTTCTAGAGACCCTGGCGTAGAAGGGAGCGGACGTTAGAAATCTGCTGGAGGCTCAGCAGTGGTGGTCCGGATCATGGAGACCTGACGATGCACGGCGGCTGTGGGATGGAGAAGTCCCGCTGGGGACTCACATTGCGTGGAAACGAAGACAGAAAGAGTCTGTACGGGTCCGTGCTTGCCAACCCGACGGCTCAGGCCAGTGACCAACACACTCCATCCGGATCAACCTTGAACCGGGTTCATGGGACGTGAACCAGCCGTAGCAAGCAAGTGAGCTGCGCCAGCCCTGGAGCCACGTGGCGCCCGCCTATTGGCCATTCAAGGTAACAATGTTCAGTAATTCACAGATCTTGCATAATTGCTAGTAATTAGCTCGAGCATCAGAAAAATACAAGTAATATACCAAAATGTTCAGAAAAATGTGTAGAACAACCTGGAACCTTTATATCAGTCTTTTGATGCATTAATAACAGTGATATCATGGAAGATGTGAAATGCTCTTAGATGGATAATAAATATCAAACGATTCCCTAAAATTATGAGAAAATACTTATAAATCATATTTCATGTTTATAATGCATATGATGTCAGTTATGGTCATGATGATGTACGAAATCATGTAATTTGCTTAATATGTCTAATTATGACTTATAACCCTAAATAAAATGTATTAAATACTTACATGTTCAATAATTGATGAAATTTACAGAGAAAGCCCATATCAGTATACTAAACTTCAGGTTTAATTATGAGATCATAATGATGAACAAAATCCATGTTATATGAAGATGAATCTTAATACGTGTTATAAAACCCTAATCTAGGTTAACGAGGTAACCTAGGGTTAATATGTGCACAAGAAGGGTATGGAACCAAATGTTCAGATGATGAACTTTAATAATAAGATGTAATCTAGAAAATGACATCAGTGAGATAATCATAAGATAAGAATACAAGTAATAATGAGTATATCATAATGAGATAAGAAAACCCTAATATGAACACGATTAGGGTTAAGATGAGATGTAAGAAGATGAGAACCTGATGATAGTATATGATCTTATCTTAATCAGGGTTGACCAAGGATATAGATGACATGAGGAAGATGTTTTTAGAATGATCTGTCTCTTTGGAAGGTACGCCATTACCTCTTACTTGGCTTATTATACAATATGCTTGTGTTATACGTGTCGTAAAATACTTGGCATATGATATTGGATGAAATGATTGTTCTTGTATGATATGTTGCATGATTTTCCATACTTATTTCTATGAACACATGAAACATAATATATCTGTTCCATTATATCTAAGCACTTCAACTCTTTGGTAGTAAAGTGCTGGAAATAAGTACTTCAACTCTTTGGTAGTAAAGTACTTGGAAGTGATCCAACCCTTTGGTAGTAGATCACATTGTGAAATGATCCAACTCTTTGGTAGTAGATCATAAAGGCCTTAATGCATTCAACTCTCAGGTAGTAAATGCATGGATGATATAATGGAAAATGTGCTTAAAATATGTGTTCTCTTTTGTTGATGAATATCTTTGTGCAAGTATATGTTTTTCTTATATTTCTTCTGTTACTGCCAAGTATATTAGTTTTATCTTATTGCCAAGATATGATGAGAGGTAAATAAAAAGACACGTAGGCGTACTCAGTACAATATTCTTGAAATATTGTGCTGACGTGTACCGCATGTAATCTTTTGGTTTAGGTTGTGGTTATGCTCTTGAAGATCCAGGATAGTTGAGAGTTATGTGGCGAGCTGATGTACAGGTGGACCTGTTGTCTTAAGATCCTGTAGTTTAGATGTAGTACATGTATATGTATAGTTTTGCTGTTCAATATGTAATATCAAATGTTGTAACAATTCATGTTGTAATTATATGTTGAATGGTGAACATGTGTGTATGGTTTTATTATTGTTCATGTACATGTGCTACTGCGTTTCCTTCTGACTTCCTTTGATTTTCTTCTTCTTAGCCTCATGTGGGATGTTTAAATTGGGATTCTCGCTGAGGTGAGGGTTTCAATTTGGACATCACACATCAGATTAAGTTTTAGAAAATCCGGGGACGTCACAGGTGGTATCAGAGCATGAACAATAGCAAAGCCTGACATTTGCCCATTATACAACACAAAACTAAAGAACCATGAATCTAATAATATCTTTAGGGTTAGATTAGTCGTCTTTTAGAGACTAGATCTGACCTAGCCTCTAGGTTAGCACCTAGATGTCTGAGAACTAGGTCTAGACTAGTGCTTGTTGTATGGCAAGTCCTTAGATGTCATTCTTTCCTTGTAGTGCAGCGGTATGGGATGTTGCACTATTTGGAAATGACGTGCATCAAAGGAAGAGAAACCCTAGACATATTGCACACATTGTCTAGAGTAGCTACACTAGTCTACCCCTTGTTCTCACCCGTTTCACTAGTTTTCATGACACTGGACTCTCTACTATGTGTGGGACACTCGTTTCCAGGATTTGGTTTTTGATTCCAATCAGATCGAGCCTCGATAGTTTTCTGTGACGTTTGTTTTATCGGAGAAAAACTATATAATATTTTATTATGTATATGTATTACAAAAATGTGTCCCCACACATGTACGAATAGGAGGTGGTCATGCAACCTAAGTGAAAGTGAATGACATCAGTCTAGCTAGAAGAGAGTGTAGTTCTAGATTAGATGTCTAGAGCCTTGTTTGGTATATGTGATAGATGGAATAGATAGAATAAGTTTGATGATATGATATAAGTCTTATATAGATGATATAAGATAGTTTGAAATGATCTATGTTTGTCTTTGAGGACTTAAGTTCAGTTTTGAGGATTTGAGATAAGTTTTGATGATGCAAGTATGAGTTCTTTTATGTGATAAGTTATGTCAAGTTAAGACAAGATGTGAGTCAGCTTTAGCCTCAAACTCTTTTACAAAGGAGTACCTCTAGTGTTAGGACCAATTTTAGGGTTAGCTCAAGAGAGAGCGAGACCCACAGGGAGAAGGTCAGAGAACCTAGACTCCACGATATGAGAAATATGAGATATGTGATATGATATGTCCTAAACTAGAATACTCCTGAGTGATTGAGTTGAGTTGCTTTATGCATGATTCCTATAGTTTTGTTGAACCCTAGATGTCCTTGGGAGGACCAAACTCTAGAGTCAGAGAGAGGCTGGTTATATGCACATGTGAATATGAATATGAGTACCTACCATCTGGGTGAGGGAGAGAGAGTCCCAAGACCCTGGAGGAGGTAACTGTGTTAGTTTCTGGACAGCCTCATGCTCGGGTTGGTGGTTTCCCACGTAGGAATCTAGTGGTGTATATAAGAGAGTTTTGGGTAAGCATGTTTCATGGGTATAGAATCTATGAAGAGTATGTCATAGCATGTTTTGGTTTGTGCTTATGTGGCTAGAGCTTGTAAGGCTATCACTAGTGCCAATGAGGTAATCCGAAAACCCTAGACTAAGAGAGGAAAGATAAGGTGTATGCATATGAGATACTCATAGAGTTGAGTTAGCTCAGAGAGAATGAGAAATGCAATATCTTCGTGATAAGGGTTGGGAGAACCTCATTTGGACTATATAAAGTTTTGATGCATGTTTGACAATCCCCTCCCATAAGTTGTTTAGCACAACCATGATATATAATATGTCGGGATGTGATATAATCTCGAGACGTGTTATATAGACCTGATATGATGGAAATCTAAAAGATGGTTTAATAGATATTAATGTATAGATGGTTAACCACATACATGAATAATGATGGTAATATGATAAAGACGGTTAACCTTGTGATGCAATCATTAATAAATGTTCCAGTTTAATATGAACAATGAAATAAGATCAAAAGAACGAAGCATGTTACATGAGATGTTAATCTAAGTGCTTAATAAAGATGAAAAGTATAGTTTGACAGTTAGCACGACAAAATGCTTATAGCACCTTGATATGGTCGAGATGGATAAAGTGGGTTAACAATAGTTAACACCCACCTAAAAGGCATATGTTAATGTTGAACATGTTCTAACAATGAGCTCAATAATATGTTGATGAAACCTTGATGTATGGATTAACTTTAGTTAACCCCTTTATGACATGATAATATGATGTGGAAACCCTAATGCATGGCTAAAGATAAGGAAACAAAGCTAACATATGAGATATGTTATGACCTAATCAGAGTTTCTAAACCCTTTTTTTTTAGCCTTCTATGAAGGGGTGATTCACCTTAGGTGTTTTAAAACCTCCTAATGGTAGTCTAGAGATGGATATGGAGCTTTGTTGTTGGATATGTTGCACCTAGACTAGTTCCTACATGTGGATGAAGGCAAGATAAGGTTTTCCTTGGAAATATGAGTATGGTTTACTTTCGAGGACGAAAGTTCTTTTAAGATGTATATGATGTGACAAAGTGGTTTTTGGCTTAATTTTCGATGATGAAATATCTTTTAAGGTGTGTAGGATGTGAAAGAGTGAAGTTTTGGATCTTTGGATAATCGGATAATCGAATTCATGTGTTCGAGTTATATTAAGAGTTCACAAGTTTCTCACCAAATATGGATGTTAATTGATGTATTTATTTGGACTGATCAGATGTTGAATTTTGACACTAGATTTGAGTAAAATATAGCTTGATTTGTGGAGAGCAGTGTCTCCATTTTTATTATCAAATAAGATGCTTTTTTGTATTACGCGGCAAGGTTTCTATTTTTTTTGGATCTTACGCGTTGATAAGCCGTGATATGTCACACGACTGGGCTAATCCCACGGATCGACATGTAGCTGAAATCAATCCAAGCCATTGGTGATGGATCCAGGGACCAACGTCTCACCTTCAACGTTTGAGTTGTGGGGGATGAGACGTGGAGCAGTTGTGGTCCGATCTCTAAGCCACAACCTAGGAAGATGTGGGGGATGGAGAGAACCGACCCTGGTAGTTTTCATGACTCGCCAAGAGTTAGCTCATCATTTCGGTGTGATTGGTGAGGATACAGTAGGAAGTGGGGGTTTGGGCTTTTCCCTTTCCATGGCTTGCTGTCAGTTTGGATATGGGAGAAGCTAGAGACTGCTAGCCGTGATGGTGATCTCACGGCAGTGATAGAGAAGCGTCACAGGACTCACGTAGGTGTTGGGCGATGAGCAGCGTAGTTGGCGGGTCCAGCGTCAAGCCCAACCCCAACGGTGGCGCTCAAGGCGCAACTGGAGAGACAGGTGACCCCGTCTCATCAGCAGGATGTGCGAGGTCGGCGCCGGTGCAGACTCAAAGTCTTGGAGTCTGTAGCGGTAGGCGGGGAAGACCATAGCTTGCATGAATACCCACCGGAGACTGGAGCCCGTGGTGGTGCTTGAGAGCATGGGCGAGTGTAAGAGCTTGGAGACCGGAGGCGGCAGTGCCTGATGCAGCTGCGGTAGCAGTGTGGAGGCCGGCGGACGGGAGAAGATGATCACGATGCGTGCGGAACACCGGTGGTGCTGGCACATGGCATCGGGCAAATAGTTGGTTCCTGAGGCTCTGCTCATAACCGCCCCACGAGGAGGTCCATGGCGGCGGCCAAGTGTAGCTCACGCCGGACCAGATGGACGGCGGTGTAGATCGGGATGTCAGCCTTTGACCAGGAGACGTAGTAGCAACAATAGCCTATGGGCGACGTGTTCTAGAGACCCTGGCGTAGAAGGGAGCGGACGTTAGAAATCTGCTGGAGGCTCAGCAGTGGTGGTCCGGATCATGGAGACCTGACGATGCACGGCGGCTGTGGGATGGAGAAGTCCCGCTGGGGACTCACATTGCGTGGAAACGAAGACAGAAAGAGTCTGTACGGGTCCGTGCTTGCCAACCCGACGGCTCAGGCCAGTGACCAACACACTCCATCCGGATCAACCTTGAACCGGGTTCATGGGACGTGAACCAGCCGTAGCAAGCAAGTGAGCTGCGCCAGCCCTGGAGCCACGTGGCGCCCGCCTATTGGCCATTCAAGGTAACAATGTTCAGTAATTCACAGATCTTGCATAATTGCTAGTAATTAGCTCGAGCATCAGAAAAATACAAGTAATATACCAAAATGTTCAGAAAAATGTGTAGAACAACCTGGAACCTTTATATCAGTCTTTTGATGCATTAATAACAGTGATATCATGGAAGATGTGAAATGCTCTTAGATGGATAATAAATATCAAACGATTCCCTAAAATTATGAGAAAATACTTATAAATCATATTTCATGTTTATAATGCATATGATGTCAGTTATGGTCATGATGATGTACGAAATCATGTAATTTGCTTAATATGTCTAATTATGACTTATAACCCTAAATAAAATGTATTAAATACTTACATGTTCAATAATTGATGAAATTTACAGAGAAAGCCCATATCAGTATACTAAACTTCAGGTTTAATTATGAGATCATAATGATGAACAAAATCCATGTTATATGAAGATGAATCTTAATACGTGTTATAAAACCCTAATCTAGGTTAACGAGGTAACCTAGGGTTAATATGTGCACAAGAAGGGTATGGAACCAAATGTTCAGATGATGAACTTTAATAATAAGATGTAATCTAGAAAATGACATCAGTGAGATAATCATAAGATAAGAATACAAGTAATAATGAGTATATCATAATGAGATAAGAAAACCCTAATATGAACACGATTAGGGTTAAGATGAGATGTAAGAAGATGAGAACCTGATGATAGTATATGATCTTATCTTAATCAGGGTTGACCAAGGATATAGATGACATGAGGAAGATGTTTTTAGAATGATCTGTCTCTTTGGAAGGTACGCCATTACCTCTTACTTGGCTTATTATACAATATGCTTGTGTTATACGTGTCGTAAAATACTTGGCATATGATATTGGATGAAATGATTGTTCTTGTATGATATGTTGCATGATTTTCCATACTTATTGCTATGAACACATGAAACATAATATATCTGTTCCATTATATCTAAGCACTTCAACTCTTTGGTAGTAAAGTGCTGGAAATAAGTACTTCAACTCTTTGGTAGTAAAGTACTTGGAAGTGATCCAACCCTTTGGTAGTAGATCACATTGTGAAATGATCCAACTCTTTGGTAGTAGATCATAAAGGCCTTAATGCATTCAACTCTCAGGTAGTAAATGCATGGATGATATAATGGAAAATGTGCTTAAAATATGTGTTCTCTTTTGTTGATGAATATCTTTGTGCAAGTATATGTTTTTCTTATATTTCTTCTGTTACTGCCAAGTATATTAGTTTTATCTTATTGCCAAGATATGATGAGAGGTAAATAAAAAGACACGTAGGCGTACTCAGTACAATATTCTTGAAATATTGTGCTGACGTGTACCGCATGTAATCTTTTGGTTTAGGTTGTGGTTATGCTCTTGAAGATCCAGGATAGTTGAGAGTTATGTGGCGAGCTGATGTACAGGTGGACCTGTTGTCTTAAGATCCTGTAGTTTAGATGTAGTACATGTATATGTATAGTTTTGCTGTTCAATATGTAATATCAAATGTTGTAACAATTCATGTTGTAATTATATGTTGAATGGTGAACATGTGTGTATGGTTTTATTATTGTTCATGTACATGTGCTACTGCGTTTCCTTCTGACTTCCTTTGATTTTCTTCTTCTTAGCCTCATGTGGGATGTTTAAATTGGGATTCTCGCTGAGGTGAGGGTTTCAATTTGGACATCACACATCAGATTAAGTTTTAGAAAATCCGGGGACGTCACAGGTGGTATCAGAGCATGAACAATAGCAAAGCCTGACATTTGCCCATTATACAACACAAAACTAAAGAACCATGAATCTAATAATATCTTTAGGGTTAGATTAGTCGTCTTTTAGAGACTAGATCTGACCTAGCCTCTAGGTTAGCACCTAGATGTCTGAGAACTAGGTCTAGACTAGTGCTTGTTGTATGGCAAGTCCTTAGATGTCATTCTTTCCTTGTAGTGCAGCGGTATGGGATGTTGCACTATTTGGAAATGACGTGCATCAAAGGAAGAGAAACCCTAGACATATTGCACACATTGTCTAGAGTAGCTACACTAGTCTACCCCTTGTTCTCACCCGTTTCACTAGTTTTCATGACACTGGACTCTCTACTATGTGTGGGACACTCGTTTCCAGGATTTGGTTTTTGATTCCAATCAGATCGAGCCTCGATAGTTTTCTGTGACGTTTGTTTTATCGGAGAAAAACTATATAATATTTTATTATGTATATGTATTACAAAAATGTGTCCCCACACATGTACGAATAGGAGGTGGTCATGCAACCTAAGTGAAAGTGAATGACATCAGTCTAGCTAGAAGAGAGTGTAGTTCTAGATTAGATGTCTAGAGCCTTGTTTGGTATATGTGATAGATGGAATAGATAGAATAAGTTTGATGATATGATATAAGTCTTATATAGATGATATAAGATAGTTTGAAATGATCTATGTTTGTCTTTGAGGACTTAAGTTCAGTTTTGAGGATTTGAGATAAGTTTTGATGATGCAAGTATGAGTTCTTTTATGTGATAAGTTATGTCAAGTTAAGACAAGATGTGAGTCAGCTTTAGCCTCAAACTCTTTTACAAAGGAGTACCTCTAGTGTTAGGACCAATTTTAGGGTTAGCTCAAGAGAGAGCGAGACCCACAGGGAGAAGGTCAGAGAACCTAGACTCCACGATATGAGAAATATGAGATATGTGATATGATATGTCCTAAACTAGAATACTCCTGAGTGATTGAGTTGAGTCGCTTTATGCATGATTCCTATAGTTTTGTTGAACCCTAGATGTCCTTGGGAGGACCAAACTCTAGAGTCAGAGAGAGGCTGGTTATATGCACATGTGAATATGAATATGAGTACCTACCATCTGGGTGAGGGAGAGAGAGTCCCAAGACCCTGGAGGAGGTAACTGTGTTAGTTTCTGGACAGCCTCATGCTCGGGTTGGTGGTTTCCCACGTAGGAATCTAGTGGTGTATATAAGAGAGTTTTGGGTAAGCATGTTTCATGGGTATAGAATCTATGAAGAGTATGTCATAGCATGTTTTGGTTTGTGCTTATGTGGCTAGAGCTTGTAAGGCTATCACTAGTGCCAATGAGGTAATCCGAAAACCCTAGACTAAGAGAGGAAAGATAAGGTGTATGCATATGAGATACTCATAGAGTTGAGTTAGCTCAGAGAGAATGAGAAATGCAATATCTTCGTGATAAGGGTTGGGAGAACCTCATTTGGACTATATAAAGTTTTGATGCATGTTTGACAATCCCCTCCCATAAGTTGTTTAGCACAACCATGATATATAATATGTCGGGATGTGATATAATCTCGAGACGTGTTATATAGACCTGATATGATGGAAATCTAAAAGATGGTTTAATAGATATTAATGTATAGATGGTTAACCACATACATGAATAATGATGGTAATATGATAAAGACGGTTAACCTTGTGATGCAATCATTAATAAATGTTCCAGTTTAATATGAACAATGAAATAAGATCAAAAGAACGAAGCATGTTACATGAGATGTTAATCTAAGTGCTTAATAAAGATGAAAAGTATAGTTTGACAGTTAGCACGACAAAATGCTTATAGCACCTTGATATGGTCGAGATGGATAAAGTGGGTTAACAATAGTTAACACCCACCTAAAAGGCATATGTTAATGTTGAACATGTTCTAACAATGAGCTCAATAATATGTTGATGAAACCTTGATGTATGGATTAACTTTAGTTAACCCCTTTATGACATGATAATATGATGTGGAAACCCTAATGCATGGCTAAAGATAAGGAAACAAAGCTAACATATGAGATATGTTATGACCTAATCAGAGTTTCTAAACCCTTTTTTTTTAGCCTTCTATGAAGGGGTGATTCACCTTAGGTGTTTTAAAACCTCCTAATGGTAGTCTAGAGATGGATATGGAGCTTTGTTGTTGGATATGTTGCACCTAGACTAGTTCCTACATGTGGATGAAGGCAAGATAAGGTTTTCCTTGGAAATATGAGTATGGTTTACTTTCGAGGACGAAAGTTCTTTTAAGATGTATATGATGTGACAAAGTGGTTTTTGGCTTAATTTTCGATGATGAAATATCTTTTAAGGTGTGTAGGATGTGAAAGAGTGAAGTTTTGGATCTTTGGATAATCGGATAATCGAATTCATGTGTTCGAGTTATATTAAGAGTTCACAAGTTTCTCACCAAATATGGATGTTAATTGATGTATTTATTTGGACTGATCAGATGTTGAATTTTGACACTAGATTTGAGTAAAATATAGCTTGATTCGTGGAGAGCAGTGTCTCCATTTTTATTATCAAATAAGATGCTTTTTTGTATTACGCGGCAAGGTTTCTATTTTTTTTGGATCTTACGCGTTGATAAGCCGTGATATGTCACACGACTGGGCTAATCCCACGGATCGACATGTAGCTGAAATCAATCCAAGCCATTGGTGATGGATCCAGGGACCAACGTCTCACCTTCAACGTTTGAGTTGTGGGGGATGAGACGTGGAGCAGTTGTGGTCCGATCTCTAAGCCACAACCTAGGAAGATGTGGGGGATGGAGAGAACCGACCCTGGTAGTTTTCATGACTCGCCAAGAGTTAGCTCATCATTTCGGTGTGATTGGTGAGGATACAGTAGGAAGTGGGGGTTTGGGCTTTTCCCTTTCCATGGCTTGCTGTCAGTTTGGATATGGGAGAAGCTAGAGACTGCTAGCCGTGATGGTGATCTCACGGCAGTGATAGAGAAGCGTCACAGGACTCACGTAGGTGTCGGGCGATGAGCAGCGTAGTTGGCGGGTCCAGCGTCAAGCCCAACCCCAACGGTGGCGCTCAAGGCGCAACTGGAGAGACAGGTGACCCCGTCTCATTAGCAGGATGTGCGAGGTCGGCGCCGGTGCAGACTCGAAGTCTTGGAGTCTGTAGCGGTAGGCGGGGAAGACCATAGCTTGCATGAATACCCACCGGAGACTGGAGCCCGCGCCACACCGGAGGCGGCGGTGCCTGATGCAGCTGCGGTAGCAGTGTGGAGGCCGGCGGACGGGAGAAGATGATCACGATGCGTGCGGAACACCGGTGGTGCTGGCACATGGCATCGGGCAAATAGTTGGTTCCTGAGGCTCTGCTCATAACCGCCCTACGAGGAGGTCCATGGCGGCGGCCAAGTGTAGCTCACGCCGGACCAGATGGACGGCGGTGTAGATCGGGATGTCAGCCTTTGACCAGGAGACGTAGTAGCAACAATAGCCTATGGGCGACGTGTTCTAGAGACCCTGGCGTAGAAGGGAGCGGACGTTAGAAATATGCTGGAGGCTCAGCAGTGGTGGTCCGGATCATGGAGACCTGACGATGCACGGCGGCTGTGGGATGGAGAAGTCCCGCTGGGGACTCACATTGCGTGAAAACGAAGACAGAAAGAGTCTGTACGGGTCCGTGCTTGCCAACCCGACGGCTCAGGCCAGTGACCAACACACTCCATCCGGATCAACCTTGAACCGGGTTCATGGGACGTGAACCAGCCGCAGCAAGCAAGTGAGCTGCGCCAGCCCTGGAGCCACGTGGCGCCCGCCTATTGGCCATTCAAGGTAACAATGTTCAGTAATTCACAGATCGTGCATAATTGCTAGTAATTAGCTCGAGCATCAGAAAAATACAAGTAATATACCAAAATGTTCAGAAAAATGCGTAGAACAACCTGGAACCTTTATATCAGTCTTTTGATGCATTAATAACAGTGATATCATGGAAGATGTGAAATGCTCTTAGATGGATAATAAATATCAAACGATTCCCTAAAATTATGAGAAAATACTTATAAATCATATTTCATGTTTATAATGCATATGATGTCAGTTATGGTCATGATGATGTACGAAATCATGTAATTTGCTTAATATGTCTAATTATGACTTATAACCCTAAATAAAATGTATTAAATACTTACATGTTCAATAATTGATGAAATTTACAGAGAAAGCCCATATCAGTATACTAAACTTCATGTTTAATTATGAGATCATAATGATGAACAAAATCCATGTTATATGAAGATGAATCTTAATACGTGTTATAAAACCCTAATCTAGGTTAACGAGGTAACCTAGGGTTAATATGTGCACAAGAAGGGTATGGAACCAAATGTTCAGATGATGAACTTTAATAATAAGATGTAATCTAGAAAATGACATCAGTGAGATAATCATAAGATAAGAATACAAGTAATAATGAGTATATCATAATGAGATAAGAAAACCCTAATATGAACACGATTAGGGTTAAGATGAGATGTAAGAAGATGAGAACCTGATGATAGTATATGATCTTATCTTAATCAGGGTTGACCAAGGATATAGATGACATGAGGAAGATGTTTTTAGAATGATCTGTCTCTTTGGAAGGTACGCCATTACCTCTTACTTGGCTTATTATACAATATGCTTGTGTTATACGTGTAGTAAAATACTTGGCATATGATATTGGATGAAATGATTGTTCTTGTATGATATGTTGCATGATTTTCCATACTTATTGCTATGAACACATGAAACATAATATATCTGTTCCATTATATCTAAGCACTTCAACTCTTTGGTAGTAAAGTGCTGGAAATAAGTACTTCAACTCTTTGGTAGTAAAGTACTTGGAAGTGATCCAACCCTTTGGTAGTAGATCACATTGTGAAATGATCCAACTCTTTGGTAGTAGATCATAAAGGCCTTAATGCATTCAACTCTCAGGTAGTAAATGCATGGATGATATAATGGAAAATGTGCTTAAAATATGTGTTCTCTTTTGTTGATGAATATCTTTGTGCAAGTATATGTTTTTCTTATATTTCTTCTGTTACTGCCAAGTATATTAGTTTTATCTTATTGCCAAGATATGATGAGAGGTAAATAAAAAGACACGTAGGCGTACTCAGTACAATATTCTTGAAATATTGTGCTGACGTGTACCGCATGTAATCTTTTGGTTTAGGTTGTGGTTATGCTCTTGAAGATCCAGGATAGTTGAGAGTTATGTGGCGAGCTGATGTACAGGTGGACCTGTTGTCTTAAGATCCTGTAGTTTAGATGTAGTACATGTATATGTATAGTTTTGCTGTTCAATATGTAATATCAAATGTTGTAACAATTCATGTTGTAATTATATGTTGAATGGTGAACATGTGTGTATGGTTTTATTATTGTTCATGTACATGTGCTACTGCGTTTCCTTCTGACTTCCTTTGATTTTCTTCTTCTTAGCCTCATGTGGGATGTTTAAATTGGGATTCTCGCTGAGGTGAGGGTTTCAATTTGGACATCACACATCAGATTAAGTTTTAGAAAATCCGGGGACGTCACAGGTGGTATCAGAGCATGAACAATAGCAAAGCCTGACATTTGCCCATTATACAACACAAAACTAAAGAACCATGAATCTAATAATATCTTTAGGGTTAGATTAGTCGTCGTTTAGAGACTAGATCTGACCTAGCCTCTAGGTTAGCACCTAGATGTCTGAGAACTAGGTCTAGACTAGTGCTTGTTGTATGGCAAGTCCTTAGATGTCATTCTTTCCTTGTAGTGCAGCGGTATGGGACGTTGCACTATTTGGAAATGACGTGCATCAAAGGAAGAGAAACCCTAGACATATTGCACACATTGTCTAGAGTAGCTACACTAGTCTACCCCTTGTTCTCACCCGTTTCACTAGTTTTCATGACACTGGACTCTCTACTATGTGTGGGACACTCGTTTCCAGGATTTGGTTTTTGATTCCAATCAGATCGAGCCTCGATAGTTTTCTGTGACGTTTGTTTTATCGGAGAAAAACTATATAATATTTTATTATGTATATGTATTACAAAAATGTGTCCCCACACATGTACGAATAGGAGGTGGTCATGCAACCTAAGTGAAAGTGAATGACATTAGTCTAGCTAGAAGAGAGTGTAGTTCTAGATTAGATGTCTAGAGCCTTGTTTGGTATATGTGATAGATGGAATAGATAGAATAAGTTTGATGATATGATATAAGTCTTATATAGATGATATAAGATAGTTTGAGATGATCTATGTTTGTCTTTGAGGACTTAAGTTCAGTTTTGAGGATTTGAGATAAGTTTTGATGATGCAAGTATGAGTTCTTTTATGTGATAAGTTATGTCAAGTTAAGACAAGATGTGAGTCAGCTTTAGCCTCAAACTCTTTTACAAAGGAGTACCTCTAGTGTTAGGACCAATTTTAGGGTTAGCTCAAGAGAGAGCGAGACCCACAGGGAGAAGGTCAGAGAACCTAGACTCCACGATATGAGAAATATGAGATATGTGATATGATATGTCCTAAACTAGAATACTCCTGAGTGATTGAGTTGAGTCGCTTTATGCATGATTCCTATAGTTTTGTTGAACCCTAGATGTCCTTGGGAGGACCAAACTCTAGAGTCAGAGAGAGGCTGGTTATATGCACATGTGAATATGAATATGAGTACCTACCATCTGGGTGAGGGAGAGAGAGTCCCAAGACCCTGGAGGAGGTAACTGTGTTAGTTTCTGGACAACCTCATGCTCGGGTTGGTGGTTTGCCACGTAGGAATCTAGTGGTGTATATAAGAGAGTTTTGGGTAAGCATGTTTCATGGGTATAGAATCTATGAAGAGTATGTCATAGCATGTTTTGGTTTGTGCTTATGTGGCTAGAGCTTGTAAGGCTATCACTAGCGCCAATGAGGTAATCCGAAAACCCTAGACTAAGAGAGGAAAGATAAAGTGTATGCATATGAGATACTCATAGAGTTGAGTTAGCTCAGAGAGAATGAGAAATGCAATATCTTCGTGATAAGGGTTGGGAGAACCTCATTTGGACTATATAAAGTTTTGATGCATGTTTGACAATCCCCTCCCATAAGTTGTTTAGCACAACCATGATATATAATATGTCGGGATGTGATATAATCTCGAGACGTGTTATATAGACCTGATATGATGGAAATCTAAAAGATGGTTTAATAGATATTAATGTATAGATGGTTAACCACATACATGAATAATGATGGTAATATGATAAAGACGGTTAACCTTGTGATGCAATCATTAATAAATGTTCCAGTTTAATATGAACAATGAAATAATATCAAAAGAACGAAGCATGTTACATGAGATGTTAATCTAAGTGCTTAATAAAGATGAAAAGTATAGTTTGACAGTTAGCATGACAAAATGCTTATAGCACCTTGATATGGTCGAGATGGATAAAGTGGGTTAACAATAGTTAACACCCACCTAAAAGGCATATGTTAATGTTGAACATGTTCTAACAATGAGCTCAATAATATGTTGATGAAACCTTGATGTATGGATTAACTTTAGTTAACCCCTTTATGACATGATAATATGATGTGGAAACCCTAATGCATGGCTAAAGATAAGGAAACAAAGCTAACATATGAGATATGTTATGACCTAATCAGAGTTTCTAAACCCTTTTTTTAGCCTTCTATGAAGGGGTGATTCACCTTAGGTGTTTTAAAACCTCCTAATGGTAGTTTAGAGATGGATATGGAGCTTTGTTGTTGGATATGTTGCACCTAGACTAGTTCCTACATGTGGATGAAGGCAAGATAAGGTTTTCCTTGGAAATATGAGTATGGTTTACTTTCGAGGATGAAAGTTCTTTTAAGATGTATATGATGTGACAAAGTGGTTTTTGGCTTAATTTTCGATGATGAAATATCTTTTAAGGTGTGTAGGATGTGAAAGAGTGAAGTTTTGGATCTTTGGATACTTAATCGGATAATCGAATTCATGTGTTCGAGTTATATTAAGAGTTAACAAGTTTCTCACAAAATATGGATGTTAATTGATGTATTTATTTGGACTGATCAGATGTTGAATTTTGACACTAGATTTGAGTAAAATATAGCTTGATTCGTGTAGAGCAGTGTCTCAATTTTTATTATCAAATCAGATGCTTTTTTGTATTACGCGGCAAGGTTTCTATTTTTTTTGGATCTTACACGTTGATAAGCTGTGATATGTCACACGACTGGGCTAATCCCACGGATCAACATGTAGCTGAAATCAATCCAAGGCATTGGTGATGGATCCAGGGACCAACGTCTCACCTTCAATGTTTGAGTTGTGGGGGATGAGACGTGGAGCAGTTGTGGTCCGATCTCTAAGCCACAACCAAGGAAGATGTGGGGGATGGAGAGAACCGACCCTGGTAGCTTTCATGACTCGCCAAGAGTTAGCTCGTCCTTTCGGTGTGATTGGTGAGGATACAGTAGGAAGTGGGGGTTTGGGCTTTTCCCTTTCCATGGCTTGCTGTCAGTTTGGATATGGGAGAAGCTAGAGACTTCTAGCCGTGATGGTGATCTCACGGCGGTGATAGAGAAGCATCACAGGACTTACGTAGGTGTCGGGCGATGAGCAGCGTAGCTGGCGGGTCCAGCGTCAAGCCCAACCCCAACGGTGGCGCTCAAGGTGCAACTGGAGAGACAGGTGACCCCGTCTCATCAGCAGGATGTGCGAGGTCGGTGCCGGTGCAGACTCGAAGTCTTGGAGTCTGTAGCGGTAGGCGGGGAAGACCATAGCTTGCATGAATACCCACCGGAGACTGGAGCCCGCGGTGGCGCTTGAGAGCATGGGCGAGCGTAAGAGCTTGGAGACCGGAGGCGGCGGTGCCTGATGCAGCTGCAGCAGTAGCGTGGAGGCCGGCGGACGGGAGAAGATGATCACGATGCATGCGGAACACCGATGGCGCTGGCACATGGCATCGGACAAATAGTTGGTTCCTGAGGCTCTGCTCATAACCACCCCACGAGGAGGTCCATGGCGGCGGCCAAGTGTAGCTCACGCCGGACCAGATCGACGGCGGTGTAGATCGGGCTGTCAGCCCTTGACCAGGAGACGTAGTAGCAACAATAGCCTATGGGCGACGAGTTCTAGAGACCCTGGCGTAGAAGGGAGAAGACGGTAGAAATCTGCTGGAGTCTCAGCAGTGGTGGTCTGGATCATGGAGACCTGACGATGCACGGCGGCTGTGGGATGGAGAAGTCCCGCTGGGGACTCGCATTGCGTGGAAACAAAGACAGAAAGAGTCCGTCCGGGTTCGTGCTTGCCAACCCGACGGCTCAGGCCAGTGACCAACACACACCATCCGGATCAACCTTGAACCGGGTTCATGGGACGTGAACCGGCCGCAGCAAGCAAGTGAGCTGCGCCAGCCCTGGAGCCACGTGGCGCCCGCCTATTGGCCATTCAAGGTAACTATTTTTAGTAATTCACAGATCTTGCATAATTGCTAGTAATTAGCTCGAGCATCAGAAAAATACAAGTAATATACCAAAATGTTTAGAAAAATGCGTAGAACAACCTGGAACCTTTATATCAGTCTTTTGATGCATTAATAACAGTGACATCATGGAAGATGTGAAATGCTCTTATGATGGATAATAAATATCAAACGATTCCCTAAAATTATGAGAAAATACTTGTAAATCATATTTCATGTTTATAATGCATATGATGTCAGTTATGGTCATGATGATGTACGAAATCATGTAATTTGCTTAATATGTCTAATTAGGGCTTATAACCCTAAATAAAATGTATTAAATACATACATGTTCAATAATTGATGAAATTTACAGAGAAAGCCCATATCAGTATATTGAACTTCAGGTTTAATTATGAGATCATAATGATGAACAAAATCCATGTTATATGAAGATGAATCTTAATACGTGTTATAAAACCCTAATCTAGGTTAACGAGGTAACCTAGGGTTAATATGTGCACAAGAAGGGTATGGAACCAAATGTTCAGATGATGAACTTTAATAATAAGATGTAATCTGGAAAATGACATCAGTGAGATAATCATAAGATAAGAATACAAGTAATAATGAGTATATCATAATGAGATAAGCAAACCCTAATATGAACACGATTAGGGTTAAGATGAGATGTAAGAAGATGAGAACCGGATGATAGTATATGATCTTATCTTAATCAGGGTTGACCAAGGATATAGATGACATGAGGAAGATGTTTTTAGAATGATATTTCTCTTTGGAAGGTACGCCATTACCTCTTACTTGGCTTATTATACAATATGCTTGTGTTATACGTGTAGTAAAATACTTGGCATATGATATTGGATGAAATGATTGTTCTTGTATGATATGTTGCATGATTTTCCATACTTATTGCTATGAACACATGAAACATAATATATCTGTTCCATTATATCTAAGCACTTCAACTCTTTGGTAGTAAAGTGCTGGAAATAAGTACTTCAACTCTTTGGTAGTAAAGTACTTGGAAGTGATCCAACTCTTTGGTAGTAGATCACATTGTGAAATGATCCAACTCTTTGGTAGTAGATCATAAAGGCCTTAATGCATTCAACTCTCAGGTAGTAAATGCATGGATGATATAATGGAAAATGTGCTTAAAATATGTGTTCTCTTTTGTTGATGAATATCTTTGTGCAAGTATATGTTTTTCTTATATTTCTTCTGTTACTGCCAAGTATATTAGTTTTATCTTATTGCCAAGATATGATGAGAGGTAAATAAAAAGACATGTAGGCGTACTCAGTACAATATTCTTGAAATATTGTGCTGACGTGTACCGCATGTAATCTTTTGGTTTAGGTTGTGGTTATGCTCTTGAAGATCCAGGATAGTTGAGAGTTATGTGGCGAGCTGATGTACAGGTGGACCTATTGTCTTAAGATCCTGTAGTTTAGATGTAGTACATGTATATGTGTAGTTTTGCTGTTCAATATGTAATATCAAATTTTGTAACAATTCATTTTGTAATTATATGTTGAATGGTGAACATGTGTGTATGGTTTTATTATTGTTCATGTACATGTGCTACTGCGTTTCCTTCTGACTTCCTCTGATTTTCTTCTTCTTAGCCTCATGTGGAATGTTTAAATTGGGATTCTCGCTGAGGTGAGGGTTTCAATTTGGACGTCACACATCAGATTAAGTTTTAGAAAATCTGGGGACGTCACAATCTACCAAGATTTTGAAACAATTATTTGGTAGAGTTGATCTCACGTTAAAGTAATTACAACTGGGAACATATAGGATCACAATATCAAACTCCTCCCTAGTTGGTATTATGAGGCATGATTTTATTAGAAACTTTTTAGTTAGCATTAATATTATGATAGATGAATATCCAAGTATTACCACGAACCTCAACTAGAGAGGTACCAAGGTCTAGAAACCTAGCAAGATGTGATCTCCAGGTTATCTATATAAGTCATCCCTGACCCTCTCTAGGTAGGCACAAATAGGGTTCGATTGTCCTATGTTCCAGGTCATCGTTAACACACATTTCACCATGATGGAGATGATCACACAAATAGACCATGAAGATGACTAGATGAACATGCCATAAGACACAATGTATGTTCCCCTCAGCAGTGCAATGGAAGTCAACATATCCATATAACTAGCCCCCAAATTCATCTGAACCCCAATAGGCAAGGAGTGGCCGAGAGGACCCATGTGAAGAAAGCTCCACGACAACCTAAACCTAAATGGATGCCTTCCTTCATGTCAGCAGTGTTGCCCTAGAGGATCACGCTACACCAACACTTGCTTCAAACTTAGAAATCACAACTGTAGTTTAGGGGACATTCAAGGACTCTCAAGAGATTCATTATGGCCCCAAGTTCTGTAGTAAGGTATTTGTCTTCCCCTCCCTGATGGTCATGGATATGGAGAGAAAATATCACTCCCAAATCTCAATGGTGGTCACCAACTATTAGGCTGGGATGTTGTAGAGAGGTGCTAGTAGTAGCATATACAATTCTCGCATTTGTATCGAGCCAGGGACCCCAGCCCCATCACATAGTCACCAATCATTTTCATGTTGGAGGCGACACTCTATTCCAGAGGATAAACAGAGTTTCTCGCAACATAGGGGGTGGAAGGAACGGGTGCCAATTGGGTCTTTAGGAAATGGACCCTTCTTAAAGTACAGTTAGGCAAAGATGAGAAAAAGGAACGACAATGGGCATCTAGATCAGATCTGGACAACCTAGATTCATAGAACTAGGTAAAATTTGTTTAATTCATATCTTGAGATTGGGAACTCAAAATTTATCAAACAAGGTGTAAGTAAAAAGGGTATAATGTCTAGTATATTGCAAAAATATACCCAAATAGTGTTTTGGATGATTGATTATTATTATAATTTCATTAATAAAAGATATGAGATTTCAATGTTTTGGTCACTAAAATAGCAAAAGACTTTAGAAATTCATGAATTTTTAATAGTAAGCATATTTTGATATGTTTAATATGATTCCAAAGCATGATCGTTCATATTTGAAATTTTATTAAGATTTTTGATGTAAACCTTAATAAGGGTATTATGGATATTTCACCCATTGATTGACAATTAAATGATCTGAGATTTGTACCTAAACCCTAATGTATAGTGTTCTTAATGTTTCTAAAGTTTTGACGGAGTTTTAGGTATTATTATATTGCTATCTGATTTTGGGCCGAAGTGATAATTAGATAAGATATTTGATGATTATTTATGAGGAAATATGGGATATGCATGCATATTCCATTTGGGAAACTTGTAATTTGCATTTTACTCTGATGCCATAATTGAGTCAGTAAGATTTATGTATGGGATTATGTTCATGATTTATTCTCATTATATGATGTATATGCTCATATTAGTACATTATGTGATTATCATAGATTATACGAGTATGGGGGTTATAATGATTATATGATGTGGGTATTGATATACATTTGACACCAAGATTTTATCATGGTTTTATATCAGAGTTAGAATCACTCTAAACAAGAACCCAAATTTGGTTTAGGAGTTTAACCTGATGGGGGTTTGATTTTTTAAAAATAAAAAAGGGAACATACACATGGACTTATAGAATTTTGTTAATGCCCTAGTAAATATGTTGTGAACCAAGGAATCCAGACTATATGAATAATATCCTCACACAAGGTAAGTGGGAGATGTGTATTGAATTTCATTATTATTATGATTCAACCTACACCTTCTAAGTAACTTAGATATTAAGTTACTTTCAGACTTTAGTATTTCATATACTTTCATGCTTTGAGTAATGATATTTCGTTTAGCTTGAATTATGTTGCCAAACTGCCAAATTTCAAGTATTTGAGACTTATATGAAGTTTAAATACTTGGAATTTCTTTATTTAGTTCAATTCATTCTTCTCAAGCCTTTAGATACATATGTCATATATCTAATATTAGAATGTCACTAAGTCATCTATTAAATAAGAGTGCTATATTAAGATTAATTCAAACAATAAGAATCTAGATTTAAGATTTTAGATTTAGATTATTCAATGTGAGTAGTCATCAATTAGATCCATATACCTAATAAGAGTCTAAGATACAATCTCAGTTATTTAGCAATTTAGATATAGACTTAGATTCGGAGTTGAAAGTTTAAAGTTTGATTCAGTTTAGAATTAAAGAATAGAGACATAGATTCACTGATAAAAGATTAAGATTAAGAGATAAGAAATTAAGAAAATAGCCATAGATAATAGATTAAGATTCAAAAATAAGAAATTAAGAACATAGATAGAAAATTACATCAAGACATTAAATATATACATTATAGGATAAGTCCTCACTAGAGAGTCCCATATCGATTAAGAGGGTACACTACACCAGACATTGTGAGTGTCACAGAGGGAACATTGTGTCAGTATATGGTGAGTTGCATCATATCATACACTTCTATGCCAACAAAGGGTAAATTATGCCAACAGGGTGTGTGTTGCACCATAGAGGACACTTTAGTGTCAATAGAGGGCACATTGTGCCAACAGTGGGTGTGTTGCACCATAGAGGACTTGTCATAGAGGATGACCTATCATATAATAGTGACCATACATAGATAAAATACATAAATAAAAGACATGTCAATTCAATATAAGTTTACATCTTTCAGATATTAGTTTAACTTTCAGTTATGGTATATCTATGTTTATCATATTTGAAATTCAATGCCAGTTACTCTAACTCTAATCTTTCCTATTTATTCATGTCTGGGGACAAGATGTTTGCATGTACATGACTTCAGGAGATAGTCATGGCATGATAATGCAGCGACAATTTTAGGAGGTTTTCTTTCTGGGGCGCCATCTATATGGTCCCAATTTTGAGATGAGATTTGTATAAAGTAATATCATGGTATTAAGTTTATTTTATATATGATGATGTAATAGAGTTTCTTTCCTAAGAAATTATGAGAATGCATTTATACACTAGTCTGTGTTGGTTCTTGTCTATTATTATTGTTATCTATATCATGTTTGTGATACTCCATTTTTTTATTAGCTTTCTCTCATGTTATATGCAAAATTAGGGTGTTACAATATGGTATTAGAGCAATAATGTAGATGGACATTAGGAAAATTCTCATATTCTTAGTTTAGATTGTCCCATTAGAATCCAAATGAGACTAGATGGATTTAGAAAGATAGTTAGTAACCTTGTTTATAAAAGAAATGAGTGAAAAATATAGAATCTGTGTTAGAGGTTTAGTTAAGAAATAGAAGTTGAGATGTGTATTAGGTTTAGTGTCTAGCTGCTTTGGACTTTTTATGCTAACTTTAGATTGTGTATATCATGCCCTCTCTTTTTCCCACATGTTTGTGGTATGTCACACAAGTTTATGGGATTTTGAAGCGGGAATGTTATATGCATAATTATATGCTTATTATGCTTGTCTCACTCTTTCTAGTTCATATGGCATGGGACATCCGTATTGTCAGGAGAGATACATATGATAAGACATGACATCTTCAAATGTATGACCATCCATCATGCATTAAGAGGTGACAAAAAAAGGTTGACACAAAAGTTTGAGGTAGATGGTCACCTAAACCAAATTGCAGACCAATTCGAACCCCAAAATGCATACCAAAGATAGATGCATTTAATTGGATGAGTGACTTGGCTTTAAAGTTTAATAATGATTGAAGGGAGATGAGTTCTTTTCCTACTATACTTGATGAGAAGTATCGTGTCCTTAGGACCTTCATCCTAAGGATAAACTATAGCCTCAAGTCAAATCATGATGGTTGTTAAGAATATACTTGATGATAATAGAATTAATGTTATGAACTGATTTTAAGCTTAAGGTATGATGATATATAGAGGTATATATAAGTATTTAAGGTTGTACATGAGAATTCTTCAGCATATGGTGATACAATATATATGATAGTATTGATAAATGGTTTAGGATCACTACAATGTTGGGTTTTATGTGATTTTTACATGAGAAAGACCCTAGAGATGTTGCTTAACTAAGGTTTATATCAATATTCTTAGGGATAAGAATGGTTTCATGAGATAGTAGTGACTATTAGTGCCTTTTCACCAAAACTAGAGAACCATGATAAGATGAAGAAAGTCATTAGGAATAATAATAAGATAAGACATGCAAGTAATATTGTCATACTCTCATGGCTATATCCTTACTTGGCAGAAGATCTCAAGTAGAGACATGTTAATAAGATTTCTTAGAAAGATTATGATATAAAAAGTAAATACACGATAAGATTATATTATTTGAATTCATTTAGTATTGATTATGTTTCCAAGATAAGATCCATGTATTAAGGTTTAAGATCATGATATCATTAGGTGAGAATGCATTAAGATTCATATCATATCATATTTAATAAGATGAAATGAGATTATAGAGTTAGATCTAGCCCCTAGTGCAGGTCAACTCAAGAGACATGACCCAGGTACCAGAGTACATGTCTCTAGAGAAAGATACGTAAAGAGAAAGAATTAAGAGTAAAGAAAAAAAGTTATTTATGGTTATGCTTTTCCTATAGGTTTACATATTGTTTGAACATTCTAATTTGATAAGGTTGTTAGACCAGCAACCCATGAGAAGGTCATACTTTGTAGGTTCCTATGACGACTTGTGAAAAATGTCAAGAGTTAGTGTATGAAAGGTATGTGAAACCCTAATGTGGGTAGCCTCCTAAAGTTTATACAAATTTCAAGGAAAAAATTTCTGTAAGGTGGTTAGAATTGTAACACCCAAATTTCTAGGGTTTTATAACCCAATGAATTATGCTTGGATCAATAGATCTTGGGTTCATTAAATCCCTAGATGATATAAAATCAAGGGTAAAGGGGTATTGGACTTGAAATGAGAGACCATAGAAGATGAGAAAGAACCAGTCTCAAGTATTTGATGAGTGAGGAGTAAGATGAAGATCAAGTGATCAAATGGTACATGTGGAATTATTTGACTAGATACATATTGATACAGTTGAGTGGTCAATTCAATTTCTTATTACATATATATATCAATAGGTCTTATCTTAGTTATTAGAATCATATGGTTATAAGACATAGTGGGAAATAATTGGAGGTGTTTTGATTACCACTATTGGGGTATATGATCATGGTAATGAGTCTACTGGGAGTAATAAAATAAAATGGTTAAAAGTTTATGTACAAGGTGATCTATATGAAAACCAAATTTGACCTAGATAAGTGATATCATACCCATGGACATGAATTAGGGGATCTAGTATAAAATTAATGACCAAGTGCTATTATTCATGTGACCAGAGATTTTCTATATGTTATCTTCCTAATGGATATCTACCAAGATTTTGAAACAATCATTTGGTAGAGTTGACCTCATTTTAAAGTAGTCACAACTCGGTGCAGATAGGGTCACAGTATTAGACTCTTTCCTAGTTGGTGTTATGAGGCATGATTTTATCAGAAAATATTCAGTTAGTGTTGATACTATGATACATGAATATCCAAGTATTACTAGACACCCCAACCAGAGAGGTATCAAGGTCTAGAAACATAGAAATATGTGATTTCCATGTTATCTATATAAGTTATCCCTGACCCTCTCCAGGTAGGCATAAATAGGATACTATGGTCCTATATTCCATTTCATTGTTAACACAAGGTTTACCATGATGGAGATGATTAGATGAACATGCAATGAATATGACTATATGACAAGCCATAAGTCACAATCTAGGTCCCCTTAGCGGTGCAACAACAGTCAACATATCCATATACCTAGCCCCTAGATTAATCCGAACCCCAATAGGTAGGGAGTATGGCCCAAAGGATCTAGGTGGAGAATGCTCCATGATGAACTGTAACCAAAGGGGTTCTCCCCTTCATGTTAGTGGTGTTTCCCTAGAGGATGACTCTACCCCCAACACTCCTTTCAACCTTAGAAATCATGAATGCGGCTGAGGGGAGATTCAAGAACTCTCCAGAGAATCAGTGCAACCCTGAGTTCTAGAGAAAGGTATATGTCTTCCCCTCCCTGATGGTCATGGAGACATAGAGCAAAGCTCACTCAATGATCTCAACGGTGGTCACCAACTAGTAGACTGGGATGTTGGAGAGAGACACTAGTAGCAACATATATAATTCCCGCATCTATATCGGGCCAGGTTCCCCATATCCATCACGCGGTCATTGACCATTTTCCCACTGAAGGTGACGCTCTATTCTGTAGAGGAAATATAGTCTCTCACAAACACATGAGGTGGAAGGAGTGGGCACCAATCGATTCTTTGGAAATTGGACTTTGCTTAAAGTCCAACTAGGCAGACATGAGAAAAAGGAAGAGCACTATACGGCTAGATCAGAAAAAGTAGTACTACCACATTCTATTAAAGTTTAACAACTGATTGTATAAATTTTGATGAGTTTGTTTGCATGAGGGGGGCGAGATGAATAAAAGCCCCTTGACTTCCCCAAAAAAGAAAGATATGGATGGCGTATGTGATGACCCAAAACAAATCAAGCCATCACCAATAAATAATTGCAGAATTACCATAAACAACATATTAACAAAAATCACTAAGAATTAAAACCATTTTTGCAAGGAGATCCATTACCAGGAAACTCTAACTAAGAGATCCAAAACTTATATATATCATGGTTCACATAGTACATACACTGTTTTATCTCATCTCAAGGAAAACATATAATAGTTTGCTTTGTCAAAACATATACATATGCAACATAAAACCTCGAGGCATACAAGCCAAAATCTCAGATCGTTCATGAAACCATTATGTATTGACTCCAAGGACCTGAGAATATAGAGATGACACATAGGACTTCTATCTACAAGACACGATAGATAGTACACTCAACCTGAGATGTTACTGCTATCCCAGCTGTTGTTCTCCCTCTGCATTAAGGTCTCTACCTCCTCGTGCACGCCCACCTAAAATTGTGGATCCCACGGGGTGAGACAATTGTCCCAGCGAGAGATATAAATATCCACCGACAATATTATTATCACAGGTAAATAGTATAAAACTGAGCAGATGTTCCTTTTATATTAACATGCAGGATTATTCACTGCTATAAGCAGAACAAAGTAATTTCTTCTATTAAAAATAATGCATCTATCTATGGTAGAGAAATAAATCATCTATTCACTTTATAAATAATATGAAGAACATGTATAACATCTATTCAACTAAGATGTATAAAAAGGAATGTACATCAACCAATGCCTTCTGTATTTGATTCTTAAGTAAATACGCTACACATCTGATTACATATTACAATCACACTTATGCCCTGAGGAGATGAAGTATATAGTTCATGCTCCAACCGACCACTAGTAAGTCGAAATCGGTACCATACAAGGTCAATGGCAGAGTCGGCTATTAAGACCTCACCTGTCTTGGTCAGTAAGAGACCACTTAGATTTAGCAAGGCATCTCATGTCATCTGCTAGCAGGACATCTTGTGTCACCTGCAGTTAGCTATGCCGGGGTATAGTGACATCTTCGCTATAGAGTCACAGCCGTAGCATGTACTCTTTATAAGGAAAAAGGAATATTATACATCAATTCCTCACCTGGTAAGGATATTATCATCAATCCTAACAACACATAATAGTAATGAAGAAGGATTTACACATCAATTCCTTATTTGGTCGAGAGATTTACATCATCTTGAGATAAATAAGGAAGGTTCTACATCAGTTCTTCATTAGGACATTTGGATATACTTCATCCTTCACCCCCACATATTCAACAATATGCTCTCTGAGTTAAACTCGTTTCACCATTATCAATTTCTGAAACTGAATGAATCTATGGTCAGGGAAACTACATGATGAGATTTCACTTGATTAATTAAGTTCATTACAGTATTCTTTTAGCATCAACCAAGTTTCAAACATGAGTTATAACAGATGCTATACAGAAGGGTGTAGTTCTTTTAAGATCTTTGGAACATTTGGAATGTATATCACTCGGGATCTCAGTCCCTTATCACAATACTAGGAATTCTCACCCCTTCACATCATCATCATCATCATCATCATGATTACTGGATCTGGGTATTCAAACCCTTATATCATTGCTGAACATTGTTACATCTATAACATGTAACTATTACCTCTAGGTCCTCATACAAAGGCATACATCGTACTTGTATCACAAGTATTTCACACAGATCACATGGTTCATTAAATATCTTGTCACCTCTCACTAGGAAACAACTATCTTTTAAGATATCAAACTTTATATCATTATACTTTATTGTATAGATATTTAACATGGCTCACAAGGCTCATTTAAATATGTATCATAATAAGCATCATAGCTCATTCCTGTCTATGCTCATCATCGCATGATTCTTGAATAATTTGCACTTCATGATAAAAACTCTAGCAGTATATGACATTACTATGTAATTCAAGAGGAATACATCCTTCCCATTATTAGGGTTAGGATTGCCTATTTTAACCCAATAGGTTTCAAATTCACATCATCACTGGGTGATATAAGAGAAATACATCCTTCCCAATCTAACCAATTAGGGTTGTAAGTGCATACCATCACCCTTCATCAGGGTTAGGTTTTTCCCTTATTAATGAATTAAGAATTCAAGATCATGTTATCAAGAATCAAACCCTAATTCACACCACTCATTTTTAGGAGTATCAACATATATTCATTACACGATTGTTATTCAAATATAGGTTTCTCTTTCATCCTCACTAGGATGTTGATTGCACAAAACTTTTATTAAGTTGGCTCTATTCACCTCTTTGAGGTACATTAGCTCACCATTATCACATCAATTTATCTTTTATATTGCAATTTACACTACACACAACATATGTCACTCTATATGATTGAAGTATCCCCACCATATCAGGTATCAAAATGTATGTGTACTAAAATACTATGCTTAAGATACAATATTCACATCATATCATGTATCACTATCAGGCATGTGGTATAACCATATCACCATATCGTGTTTTAGGGTGTATCCCCTAACACCATCTCGTGTATCCATCTTTGGTTAGCTATCACTTAGTTCTTATCATCTCAGGTTATGCACATATCATGTATGAGCTAGATGCTTGACCTTATATCAGGTATAATGGTATTCTTGATACCATATCATGCAATAGATGTATACCATATCGCGCACAGAGTGTATGCCTCATCATGTATCGTTTAAATGGTATATACAAGGTAACATATCAGTTTCCCATCTTGGATTATCATATCGGGTCTCCATGTTGGGTAACATATCGGGTTACCATGTTAGGTAGACCCTTAGGATCATAACTTTTTATACCTTCAAGGATCAACTCTATCATATAGTTACATGACAAGCTAGCTAGGTATCTAGTTGAATTCTTTTACAACAATCCACTACACAAAGGATAGGGTATATAGGGTTTCAATCCATAATCTAGGGTTTTCCACCATATCCGGTAGAGTGTACCATATCATGCATGAGGTATGAATTTGACCTCATATCGTTCACAAGGTAGAAGTAGGTGTTATTCCTATCGTCCATGAAATATTAATCATATCGTCTAAGTGGTATCACTCACCACCATATCGGTTTACCCATCATCTTGGGTTTCATTTCGGGTTTCACATCACCATCTAGGTTTCAAACCATATCAGGTTATGATATAGACCTAACATCATATCGTGCATAAGGAGAATATATGACCCATATCTTGCTCAAGGGTTGTATGTGTATTACTCATATCACCAATCAAGTATACACTCCTTACCATATCTTGTTTATTGTGTGTACATATCAATATGTCGGGTTTCTTATCACCTAGGGTTTTGATATATCGGGTGGAGTGTATGCTTGACTTTATGTCATGCATTGGGTGTACACTTAACCTTATATTGTGCACACAGTGTATTCTTAACAACATATCATGCACATGGTGTGCACTTCATCATCATATCAGGAAAGAGGTACCTACTCATTACCATATCGAGTTAATGGTGTGTTCACTCCATCATATCAGATTTAGAGGTGCTTCAACCCATATCAGGTTAGACCTTGATGATGTCATCATCATAAACCTATAGATTCTTGTTCTTACTGTGACAAACCTAATTTTCTCACCCTCTGATTATACTCTCCCTTGCACTACAATGACCAATTATCTATTTTGGATGTCAATTTCCCAATTTGAGTGTTGTGACACTCCAATTAGATTTCTTTAATGCTCAATTTTGCAATGTGTGACATCATTCAACACCTTGACTTAGTATTATAGTTTAATACATCATCCCCTTGAACCCATTTTTGAACCCCATCACTATGATCCTCTTGCTCTCCATTGTGTAATATGTTATAGGGGATTCTAATTCGAGTTCAATGACACAAAAATGGCATCTTTTGGACCTATGAAACTCTAGGTATAATGTCTTGAAGATTTTATATTTTAGCCTTTTCCTTGGTGTGTTTTATGCTGCTTTGGGCTGATTTTGGACACTTTGGGCCCATTTTATTTTGGGGCCCATCCAATTGATCCCCCTTCCCTTTCCTATTCAGGAAAGTAATGAAGGGCAGTAACTTCCCTCCTTCGTCCCTTTCAAACCAAGAGATGGAGGCAACAGATGAAACTAGTCTTGTATACACACCCCCATCTAAACCCTAGGTCTCAAGCTTCTTTATAAGCCCCCTTGACCAATCCCTTATTCATTTCCTTCTCACTCCTCCTCCTTCACTGGTTCCTTACCACCTATGTTCCTCCCAGAACTAATGTCGCTAGTCGGCGGCTGGGTCTGGCAGCTAGGCTCGCCCATGCACAACCACTGCGGTGCACACGACAAGATAGAACGGCGGCCGACGTGCCTCAAACCCGCCCCATCCGCCCTTGCTGTGTCTTCCCCAGGCGGAGAGGGATCCATGGCTGTAGATCCTCGGGGCGGGGAACCCCTGTTCTTCCCCTGTTTCACGGGAGGAATAGAGGAATCCCGAGGAGGATGCACGCCAGGAGACAAAGGCCGCCGTGACCATCCGATATGCTGGTGACGGTCGGGGATGGGGACACACTGAAGCCAACCGCCACCGCCTTGACCACATTTGGAGTAGTGAGCACCGACCATGGACCATGAATTCTACTTTTTGGGGTGACTGTTCGATCGTGATCCAAGGGATCCGGCCCACAATGGAAATAAATGTATGTGTCTCATATCTTATCTCTATAGTTTTTCATATTGATCTTCAAAAAATGATATCTTGCTAATCCCTTAGCCAAAAATGTCAAACCAATATATCAAATTGATCCTCTCAGAAAGGTCTACAACTTGGGCATAGTTTCAGGACCTGAATATGATCCTAACTCTCCTGTTTTTACAAAAATGCTACCTTTTGATCCTCTTAACATATTTAATGCAATGTTATGTTGAATTTTGGAACTTTGATACATATATGCCCACCTAAGCACCAAATCAGTACATCTAATGTCTTTGTATCCCTAATGAAGGTCCTACTCTCCCTAATGCTCATACATGACTCCTTTCTATACATATGTGACCATATTGGACTATAATGCTATACATTGCTCTTTTGATGCTAACCTTGCTACCTAATGACTCCTAATGCTTAACCAATAATGAGTCAATATTTTTATGTTGTTGGGACCCTTTGGAAGTCTTGTAACCTTCCTTGTACTCTTGATGACATAAGTATGCTATTATGATAATTGCATGTATGAGTGAATGTTGGTACCCCATATTGGTGGTTTGATGCCTAGACCCTAGTGGACATCACCTTACTTTGAATGTGTTTGTTATGGTCTATTCTTGCTGATCTAAACCATCCCTTATGCTTGGCACTTATTCATTTATGATCTTTGACCTTGATTACTCTATTATGAGTCCTCATGACCTAATGCCTAAATCTTGTCATGTCCACATGAAACCTCGAAAGGATATGAAACTTGAACCACACTCTTATGATGGACCCTAAATCAATATGAGATCATATAATGAACCAATAATCAACTTGTAACCTAACTTGGCCAAAAACCTAAAATGCACCTAATTAGGGTTAATGATAAGAATCTAATGTGTATATGCAATATTGTTCTTAATCAGGTTTGGCATGTGGCTAGATGGTGAAGGATATGTTAGGTTATGAAATCTCTGAATCATGTACGAGCCTTATTTAGTTATATGACTAGCTTTCTTGTTTGAAATGATATGCATTGTATGCTTGTTTTCTTGCCCAATATTTCCATGTAGTATTTCTATGTCTTACTTGATGTTTGCCTCGTCAGTTTTATAACTTGAACACATATATATACAAAACTGCATTATAATATTGTTGATAAAGGGTTAGCTCTTAGCTATGACCTTGATGTCCCTCTTGTATAAAAGGGTTAGCTAATTTTGTAACCCTTACAGACCCTTCCGATGGGAAGATGGTCAAAGGCCTTAAACATGCTTGATATCGTCGATATGATGGAGTGAAATGACATAAAATATGGTTTCACATTTTGTTAACCAGTTAATATGTTTATTCTTGTTCATTTGATCTTGAAATCTTTTCAAATTATGCAAAGCTTATATATATGTATCTTTCTACCACGTAGTCAACACCTCGTGTGTTGACCCATTTCTCGTATGTTGTTTCTTTAGGTTCAGAGATGGCTAGAAAGATGATGGGCTTGGTGACCTATTCTAGGTGTACTTATTGTAAGATCCAAATATAGTGTACATGAGCAGACTTGTATAATTTGACCCTTGAATATGTAATTCAAATCTTATAATACAATAATGTTGCTTAATATATCTTGTTGATTGTTGAGATTATGTTGGTGCTTGTATCTTGTTATCTGTTCATGTGTGCTAAGCTTTACACTTCCACATGTTTCCTTTGGTATACGTTTGGTTCATGGGACTGGGATTCTGGTTCCGTGATAGATGGTATCAGAGCATGAAAAATAACTACACCAAACATTGCTCACATGAAACACAAACTAAACTCACCTTACATCTCGACCCTAGAAACTTAATAAGATGTCCTTTGTGGACTAGGTTGACTCAGCCTCTAGGTTAGAACCTAGATGTTCTAGAACTAGGTGTAGACTAGTGTAAATTACCTCCCTAGACATGATTCACGACATGTGCTTAGGATGTCTACACAAGTGTGCACCATGTTCTTTCTAGTTCTCTAGGTATCATGATACTAGACTGCCTAATGAGTGTGGTAACTCATTTTGGTTTTGGTTTTATTCAAATGGAGTATGGTGGTTTTCATTGAATGTTTCAACGTTGGACAAAATCTATTTCAAGTACTCGTATATGTAACTATGAAAAATGTTACCACACCCAAAAAGGATGTGAGTATCTATGTAACCTAAGAGAAAGAGATGTAACATCAAGTCTAGAGTTTAGATGATAGTTGTAGTATCTAGAGTTGTCTAGAGCCATGATAAAGGCTAGGCTAGTGAGTAACCTAGATAACCTAAGGTGATGATGATGATGATATTGTTGATGATGTTGATGTTGATAAAACCTGAGTTTTCCCTTGAGCAGGCCAAGTAGTTTGATGATATGAAATGTGTTTGACCATGCAACCCTAGCTAGACCTAGCACCTTGTTGATACATATGACTAGGTTGATGTGCTAAACATAGCTAGTGGGTTGGAATGTTTGCTTGTACCTAGTCTTGTGTGTGTTGAGATATGATATGTGACATATAGTTTGCAACCAATGTGGGCGTCAATCTCTTTACAAAGGAGGACCTCTAGCATGGGACAAATGAATAGGGTGACCTTTTGATATGAGTCGACCCACCTCGGGAGAAGGTTAGAGTACCTAAACTCCAAAATATTTGAAATGTTGAAAAATATGAATGAGGAAATACTTGATGATGAGTCCCTAGCTAGGATATTTCTAAGTATGTGAGATAAGTTGCCTAGTTCATGGTCCCTTGAAAATGTTGAACCCTAGATTTCCTATTAAAGATCTAACCTTAGAGAAAGAGGCAATTGAAAATTTGATGCTTTCTATATAGGTGAGGGAGAAGTCCCAAGACCCTAAGATGATGTACATGATGTGTGATATCTATGTTGAGCCTCATACTAGGGTTATAGTTGTATATAAAGGAATCTAGTGGTTACCCTTGTTTCTCAAAATATGGGTAGAAATTTTTGTTAAAGGTTGAAAGTTGTGGTTAGCATGTTTTTCCATGACATATATATATCTTAGATTGAGTGCCCTGAGCTTATGGAGCTCCTTTGAGATACAAGTGAGATGACTGTGAAAGCTCGATAGTGATAATATTGTTGTTTCTCGATGTAAAGCATGATATTGAATAATATCTCACTTACATTTAAAAACTTGAATATGCATGAGAAGCCCCTCTCATAAGCTAGACCTAATATGGAATGATACTATACATAAAATATGTAGCTTTCAAATCATGAACTTGATACGATGATGTCTAAAGATCTTGGCTTGAATAATCAGGGGTAACATGCCAATATCATACCCAAATGAAAATATATCAACTCGATATGATGATGATCTTAGGGTAATAACTCAAATAAAAAGATGAATAAATTGCTTATTTTTAGGTCCCAAAAAAAATATTGATGAACATAATTCGGTAAAGTTGGTAGAATTTTGGGGAAAAGCAAAACCATGCATGAAATCTAGAGTAAGATGAGATACAAACTCGATGATAGTCTCATTTGAAGCCACGACCATGAACATATTCGTTTGAGAATTGATAACATAGATGTTCATGATACCCCTTGGTCTCATATATGAACAAAAACCCTAATGTATGGATACTAGGTGATGGAAAACCCTAATGCCATGATGATGTCATAATATTGTGGGATAATAAGTAAATGTGTATATAATTGAGATTTGTACACCCTTGATGATGACAACCTAGTGTGCATCCCATTATGGAGAATGTGTTGACAACCATGGTTGAATACCCAGACTCGATGAATTTGACTTTGACTCTTGCTTATGATCTTGGATGAATTTCTAGGAAGAAATTTCTTATAAGGAGGAAAGGATGTGACAACCCTAATTTTCTCACCCTTTGATTATACTCTCCCTTGCACTACGATGACCAATTATCTAGTTTGGATGTCAATTTCATAGTTTGAGTGTTGTGACACTCCAATTAGTTTTCTTTAATGCTCAATTTCGCAATGTGTGACATCAATCAACACCTTGAGCTTAGTATTATAGTTTAATACATCATCCCCTTGAACCCATTTTTGAACCCCATCACTATGATCCTCTTTCTCTCCATTATGTAATATGTTATATAGGATTCTAATTCGAGTTCGATGACACAAAAATGGCATCTTTTGGACCTATGAAACTCTAGGTATAATGTCTTAAAGATTTTATATTTTAGCCTTTTCCTTGGTGGGTTTTATACTGCTTTGGGACGATTTTGGACACTTTGGGCCCATTTTATTTTGGGGTCTATCCACTTGATAACCCTTCCCTTTCCACTTCAGGAAAGTAATGAAGGGTAGTAACTTCCCTCCTTCGTCCCTTCCAAACCAAGAGATGGATGTTGCGGATGAAACTAGCCCTGTACACACACCCCCATCTAAACCCTAGGCCTCAAGCTTCTTTATAAGCCCCCTTGACCAACCCCTTCTTCATTTCCTTCTCTCTCCTCCTCCTTCACTGGTTCCTTACCACCTATGTTTCTCCCAGTATTGATGCCACTAGTTGGCGGCTGGGTCTGGCAACTAGGCTCGCCCACACACAACCACTATGGTGCACACGATAAGAGAGAACGGCGACCGACGTGCCTCGGACCCACCCCATGTGTCTTCCCTAGGTAGAGAGGAAGCTGTGGCTACAGGGGCAGGGAACCCCTGTTCTTCCCCTATTTCACAGGTAGAACAGAGGAATCCCGAGCAGGATGCACGCTAGGAGACAAAGGCCACCACGACCATCCGATATGCTGGTGACGGTCGGGGATGGGGACACACTGAAGCCAACCGCCACTGCCTGACCACATTTGGAGCAGTGAGCGCCGACCATGGACCATGAAAGCTACTTTTTGGGGGTGGCCGTTCGATCGTGATCCAAGGGCTCCGACCCACAATGGAAATAAATGTATGTGTCACATGTCTTATCTCTATAGTTTTTCATATTGATCTTCAAAAAATGATATCTTGCTAATCCCTTGGCCAAAAATGTCGAACCAATATATCAAATTGATCCTCTCAAAAATATATACAACTTGGGTATGGTTTCAGGACCTGAATATGATCCTAACTCTCTTGTTTTTCAAAAAATGCTACCTTTTGATCCTCTTAACATATTTAATGCAATGTTATGATGAATTTTGGAACTTTGATACATATATGCCCACCTAAGCACTAAATTAGTAACTCTAATGTATTTGTATCCCTAATGAAGATCCTACTCTCCCTAATGCTCATATATGACTCCTTTCTATACATATGTGACCAAATTGGACTATAATGCTATACATTGCTCTTTTGATGCTAACCTTGCTACCTAATGACCCCTATTGCTTAACCAATCATGAGTCAGTATTTTTATGTTGTTGGGACCCTTTGGAAGTCTTGCAACCTTCCTTGTACTCTTGATGACATAAGCATGCTATTATGATAATTTCATGTATGAGTAAATGTTGGTACCCCATGTTGGTGGTTTGATGCCTAGACCCTAGTGGACATCACCTTACTTTGAATGTGTTTGTTATGGTCTATTCTTACTGATCTAAACCATCCATTATGCTTGCCTCTTATTCATTTATGATGTTTGATTTTGATTCAGTACTACAGAATACTCCTTTGGCGTCGGTTGTTTAACCCCCTTTGGCGACGGTTTTCAAGCGACGCCTATGTGGGCGCCGCTAAAGGTCAAACTCTTCGGCGTCTGTTTTCTAACCGACGCCTATATGATCTATAGGCGTCGGTTATATATAGTTGACTGACATCTATAGGATTCACGCCACAAAAAAGGGCACCACCTAGGACACTTTCTGCGTCGGTTAACAACTGAACAACCGACGCCATACTCCTAGAAGACACGGATGTGCTTCGCTGCACGGCCGTGTTTAGTACTATAGGTGTCGGTTTTATACGAATAAGCGACAGCTTTTCCACCACGACCGTGCTTTCCTGCACGGTCAGTTTGTTTGTCATATTAGGCGTCCGTTTTTATCTAATAACCGACACTGTAGGCCTTTGATGACAGTGGTTTATAAATAACTGACGCCTATACTTTAATTTTTTTTTCTTATCAGTTTGCAGGCCTGCTGTGGCTGGTCAGCAGGATGAGAACCTACAGTTTAGTTTTCTGAACTGTAGGTTTACGACATCCATTGATATCAACCTACAAACAGGCCACAAACCTGCAAAATCAACAAATATTTTTTCACACAAGTAGATACATTCAGACATCAATTCAATTCTCACATTCACACATGTAGAAACATTCAAATACATGCAGAAACATCCAAACATGTATAAACATTTAGAAATATTCATTTACAAAATATCATTCAGCATCGCTATCAGCATCCCAATTATATCTTACAATCGCCACTACTTGTATGGCTTTTGCCCATTCTTCTTTTACTTCATTTAATGCTTCCATCGTATATGGAGCATGTACATTTTTTAAGCATTTACCTATAGTGTGGTAAGTTTTAAACACCTGCAAAGAGAATGATGTATATATATAAGTAATAATATAAAAATAAGATTGATATATTTCATACTAACTAATGAGACTATATATAATACCTCATGTATGGTATTAATATCCAATGCGGCATGTCAGATAATCATCTACATAAATCGCATCACATAGTATGTGCATGCCCAACCGTTGTCTTGTGTAGCGCACTATAAATTGAAACATACAAAATATAAAAAAATACAACTAAGCACAATTCACATAAATAATATATATATTGGAGTCGGGAACTTACTTTTACGTTCTCCCAAATTATTGGCTGATTCTTTCTCCTTGGGAAATTTCCTCCAGCATTTTTGAATGCATCTAAACCCCTACATGTTAATGTAACATAGTAAATTGCATAATTAAATAGTAATGTAATAACATATGTTAACGGATATAAAAATGAAATATTTCTCACTAGAATAATGGCATTCTCAATATGTGTCCAATTTTAGTGTTCAATGTACTTCCCACAGGATCTAGATAATAAACAGTGAATGTCCCGAGGGCAATAACTAGTAACTCCCAATGTCTACCACTATAGGTAAAAAAGTTAAAAATTAATAACTCAAAATGCACAGTAAAAATGGAATTTTCTTAAGTCCAAATTATAAATAAAGTAAACTTACTTGACATTGAATGGAGCTATTATTATCGTCTTCTTTTGCTGACCGAAAATTGTAAAAGAATCTATACAATATTGTTGAACACTATCAGGGTCTTTAGCTACCATACTAATCAATGATGGAATAAAAAATCCCAAATGATCAAATGCAAATTGTTTGCATTGATCTTTGACTAAGTAGCTGCAAAACATGTATTACATATGCATTAATATATAAGAAACCAGATCACCGGATCTTATACAAGGTATATGGATGTATAAACAAGATCTCACCTTATCCATGTCTCTATCATTGATGTATTCAGCCAATCATACATAAACAGCTCAATAATATCTTGTATAAATAAAGAGCTATCGTATGATTGACCTGCATAATCTTCTTCTAAAGAAACAATTATAGGGAAATGTATATTATGTGCCCGTAGCCAACATGCCATTCCCCTACAAGCAGGACCTAACAGGTATTTCAGGTCAGTTGGAACCCAACTTGGTAATGCAGGAAGTGGAGGTGGAGGCCTAGGTGCTCCGGGTGTCTTCTTTTTAACCTGTATATATAATTTCAGATCAGTTGACCTCATATATACACATTAACAATCTAAAGTAATGTAAATTTATCTTACAATTTCAGTAGTGTAGACGACATCTGCTTTGGGCCACAATATCACCCTGCCTTCTGCCTCACCAAGTGTATCAATATCTGGGTGGGCATATGGCAATGCAGCTTCCCTCCAATCAGGTAATACACATATTAGGCTCACACGAATGTAGCCCTGCGGCATTGGAGTCCCATGAAACGTTGCCCCAGGAAAGGACTGGTAAGCCTGTGCCTCTACAACAACATAGTCTTGCATTCTTAAGCGGCATGGCTTCAATGCCTACAAATTTACGTAAGGAATGTTATACATATATACATATCATCTTGAAAACATATCATCTTGAAAAGACTAGCTACAATGTCATAAACAATACTTACAGCAGACGTGTTAGGCAATGGGTCTCCAGGATTACTCACAGTCTGTGCATCAGGAGAAGAGTGGGTCGCCATAGGCTGATTGGAAGCCTGAGATGCCTGCCACCGCACTATTTCTTCCTTGACCTTCTCAGCAACTATATCATTGACCTTCTTAGCAACTATATCCTCGACTCTCTTATTCTCCTATACATGGATAAAAGAAACATTAGCTTCTGATTATTGAATTCCCTTTTGCAGTAACATTCTAAAAAAAGAATAGGTTACCTCTTCTTGTGAAAGTCCCGCTCTGGGTTTGCGCTAGGATGGCCCAAAGAATGCTTTGATGCCCACACCAGCGCCTGCACCCCTAACACGTCCAGGATGCTCTGGGTTACCCAGAGCAACTGTCAATTCATCCCTTGTGCCCTGAGGGATGAACGTGCCTTGTTTCCTCTGCTCGTGCAGCTCCCTCTAACCACCATCAACAGAAATTGGTAAGTTAACACCACAAATAATCAATATTCAAATGATTGCTCTAAGAGTTGTATTTTACCATTTTCGCAGCCGCCTCAGCAGATACGGGCTTCTTTATTTCACCCTTCTTATTTTGCCTCCCATCTATCCAGATATCATGGCGAGGCATGGGTGTGGTAGACTCCTGAGTAGCTGCAGACTCCGCCTGTAGTCTTTGGCGAACGCTTGCATAGCCCTTTGGACCCATAGTGTGGTCATGCACATTCAGTGCACGCCTTACTTTTTGCGCGTCACTGAGGGCCTAGTTAGTATGCACATTAATGATTTGGTTAGTAGAACTAAATGTTAATCTTGAATAGGTGAATACAATGTATATTAATTAAATTAGGAGTGACGCCTAATACCTTGAATTCTTCAAATTTTCTTGAAACAACAAAATTGTCCCAATCTTCTTTGTCTAAGAAGTTCCACTGTTCAAGGGCTGACTTCTTCTTCTTATCACCATCTTTTATGTATTCTCTGTTGAGATTTTTCCTATAGTTCCTAAGCATCTTTCCAGCGTGTTGCATCATGCTTTTACGATGTAGCTTCTCATCCAATGCAAACAGATTTTGTAAAATAGAATTCTTATTAACTAGTATCCAAAAATAGAATTTCAAATAATAATAACTCACGCATAAATCCTTCCATATCAAGTCTTTCTTCCCCTGAGGAACTTTATGCCAATTATCATACTTAACACCACAATGGCTTCGAGTGACACACCCAAGATAGTTTACAAAATTATTGCGGTTCACTCCAATTGCATTTCCTCCATTATCAAACTCCACAACCAATTTGGATCCACTACCACTTAGCGCTATTAACTTCTTCAGCAGAGTGACGCCCCTTTTCTTGTTAAGTGTTTGGTGCTGTGCATCAAGTTGCTCCAGTGCTTCAGTGGGTACATGTGCATCATCAACCTAAAATTTGACAAAAATAAACCCATTGAATTAGCACAATATAGAAATATGGAATATATGACATAACTAGAAGATAATGAATTTTATAGAAATACAGGATATGTTTTTAGAACTTACATCGGTATCCTCTCCATGCTCGTCATGGACAGCATCCTCATCATGGACTTCATGCTCATCATGGACATCATGCTCATCATGGTCAGGCATCTGAAAATGTCATTAAAAAGGCAAACATTTAGCATTTGTATTAACTAGAAAAAGGCAAACATTTAGCATTTGTATTAACTAGAAAAAGGCAAAAATTTAGCATTTGTATTAACTATAAAAAGGAAAACATTTAACATTTGTATTAACTAGAAAAAGGCAAACATTTAGCATTTGTATTAACTAGAAAAAGGCAAACATTTAGCATTTGTATTAATTAGAAAAAGGCAAACATTTAGCATTTGTATTAACTAGAAAAAGGCAAACATTTAGCATTTGTATTAACTAGAAGATAATGAAAAATCAAATCTGAAAATGATATTGATATTAAAAAAGCAAATATTTAGCTTCAATAAAAAAATATAAACATACATGCCTCTAAAATTGTGATCTTTTATCAATTAACAATCCTTCATTGTGATCTCTGCGCACATATAAGTCATCATTAGCTTCAATATTTTGTGGAATTGGCAACCCAACTGAGAATGGACTAGAGTCATCATACTTACCATAGTACTCTTCTTCATCTATAGGATCTTCAATGAACTGTCTTTTACCATGAAGAACAACTGACCATTTATCATTTGCAGGATCATCGATATAGAATATTTGTTTCGCCTGTGATGCCAATATGAATGGTTCACCCTTCTCGCCAATCTTTTCAAAGTTCACCAAAGTGAAACCCAATTCATCCACTATAACTCCTTTGGTGTTATCAACCCAATTACATTTAAAGAGCAGAATTCTGAAATCTATGTAGTCAAACTCCCATATGTCTTCAATGACACCGTAATATGACATTTTAGCTTCATGTGGACTCTTATCCTTTGCACTTGCAAAATACATAGTCGACGCTTGAAGAGTGACCCCACTGTTTTGGACGACACTCTTATCATCTTGGCGCTTTGTGTAATATGTGAACCCATTAATGTCAAACCCTTCAGAAGACATAACATTCATTTTTGGTTTAAAGGTGAGGCATTTGATAGTTTCTGTAATATCATTTGGTGTTTGAGATAGTTGATGTAAGACTTTATCTTCAAACCACTTAGTAAAAGTCTTATTATGCTCTCTAGCAAGCCACATTGAACTTGCTCGAGGATGTTGTCTCTTGATGAAATTGGTATGTTCTTCGATATAAACACTCACTTCATCCATGTTGTGTAAAATATACAAGCGAGTTGTTCCAACTGCTCACGGTTGATTACTTTCACCCGTGATCCCAAAATTCCTTTGCCCTCCTCAATATTCTTGTCATTAACAGGAGTGTTATTACCACTCAGAAAGTCATTGCAAAAATCCATAACCTCTCTCGCCATATAACCTTCAATAATACTCCCTTCAGGCCGATAATAGTTTCGAACATCACCTTTAAAAATGCTCATGTATCGTTCAAAGGGATACATCCAATGCAAGAAAACTGGTCCCAACATTTTCACTTCCCTAGTCAAGTGGACAACAAGATGTACCATGATATCAAAGAATGAAGGAGGGAAATACATCTCAAGATGACATAGGGTAACAACCACTTCTCTTTGCAAATTATCGAGAGTATCAGGGTCAATAACTTTGCTGCATAGACTATTGAAAAAGAAACAAAGTCTGGTGATTGCAAACCTTACATGCTTCGGCAATATAGATCGAATTTCCACGGGCAATATTTGTTGCATTAGAGTGTGACAATCATGAGATTTAAGACCTATCAACTTCAGATCTTTCATTGATACCAATCTACGGATGTTGAATGAGTAACCATGTGGCACCTTAACATTTACCAAGCATTCACAAAAAGCTTTCTTCTCCTTTCTAGACAAAGTGTAACAAGCGGGAGGTAAGTATGTTCTTTTATTACCCATTTCACGTAACTCTGTTAATTCTGACCTTATTCCCATTTCACGTAGGTCCAATCTGGATTTTATCCCATCTTTAGTCTTACCTGGTATATTTAACAGAGTACCAATGATGCTATCACAAACATTTTTCTCAACGTGCATTACATCGATACAATGCCTGACTGTCAAAGAACTCCAATAAGGAAGATCCCAAAATATTGACTTCTTCTTGAATGAAGAATTGTCACTCCGTGTGGCCATACTACATTGTGATTTCTTACCAAATTCATTGACAATGTCTTTTACTCTTTCATAAACAACATCCCCTAGTATAGGTTTAGGTGCACTCCGTTCATTATTCCATCCATTGAATTCTTTGCGCTTCCTACGATATGGATGGAATTTTGAAAGAAACCTTCGATGACCAAGATATACAGTCTTGCCGCCATGTTTTAGTCTTATTGAATCAGTGTTTTCTTCACATATAGGACACGCTTTAGCTCCTTTGACACTATATCCAGACAAATTCCCATATGCTGGAAAGTCATTAATAGTGCAAAACAACATAGTGTGCAAACGAAATGTCTCTCTTCCTGAAGCATCATAGGTCATCACACCTTCAGCCCAAAGTTTCTTTAAGTCATCAATCATAGGTTCACGATAAACATTGATATCATTTCCGGGTTGTTTAGGGCCCGATATCAACAACGACAACATAACATACTTATTTTTCATACACAGCCAGGGAGGAAGATTGTATATAACAAGCATGACTGGCCAAGTGCTATGTTGGTTGCTCAATGTCTCGTACGGATTCATCCCATCTGTACAAAGACCAAGTCTTAGATTCCTATCTTCTTCATCAAATTTGGGGTACAATAGATCAATCTTCTTCCACTGTGGGGAATCAGACGCATGTCATAGGATCCCATCATTATTTTTCTTAACATCTGCATGCCACCTCAAATTCTTCGCATCTTTCGGATTTGCAAACAAGCATTGAAACCGTGATATTATAGGTAGATACCACAACACCTTGGCAGGAGAACCAGTTTTGGACTCCCCCGAAGTCGTCAATTTATACCGTGACGCACCACATTTTGGACAATCTTTCAAATCTACATAGTCCTTTTGAAATAATACACAATCATTCGGGCATGCGTGTATCTTCTTGGCCTCCATTCCCATTGGGCACAACATTTTCTTTACCCGGTATATTGAGATTGGCAGCTCATTTCCTTCAGGAAGCATTTCTTTCAACAAAGTCAACAATGAAGTGAAGCTTTTGTCGCTCCATCTATTGTTAGCTTTCAACTTATACAATCTCAACACAGCGCTAAGCTTCGTAAACTTAGCACATCCTGTGTATAACGGTATCTCAACATCATGCACAATGTTTCTAAAGATAGGAGGTGGATCGGTGTGCTCTACCCTACAACTATTCAGCATCGCATCAATGATGTCTACTGGAACTGGTTCATTCACATCTATGTCATCGGAGGCAATTTCTTCTTCCACCCAAGCACTGCTATCGACATCTACTGGTTTCGGGTTTGAAATCTCTCCATGCCAGTGCCATTCTGTATAGCCTTGTACAATCCCGTTGCACATGACATGACTTTTGATTTACTCAGTAGTGTTGACTTTCAAGTTGTTACCGCAATGCCTACATGGACAGTAGAACCTATCTGTAGGTTTTTTCCTATGTTCCTCGGCAAATCTAATAAACTGATCAAGACCAGATATAAACTCTGGGTGCAACGATTGCGAATGGACATCCATGATCTATCCATTCTATGATCAAAGAGAAAACAAGTATATATTAGGACAAGATTAGGGTATACACTTACATCCTATCCAAGATTTACTCCTATTACAGTCCCAAACCGGGGACTATCCAAGATTTACTCCTAATGAGTAAATCTTGGATGGATTTCTAGGCCAAAAAACACATGTGATGTCATTCTTATATATAATAAATGTGTACCACCTATCCCATCCTTGAACACCTAATCTCACTAGTAAGTCTATAATGTGGATTGGGTTTTCAAGAAAATTTCGGCAGCATTTCCCCGCTATTCTCTAAGTACATATGTACTTAGAGAACAAACAGGGAAATGCTGCCGAAATTTTCTTGAAAACCCAATACACATTATACACTTACATCCTAAGTGAGATTAGGTGTTCAAGAACAGTCCCAAACTGGGAACTATCCAAGATTTACTCCTAATGAGTAAATCTTGGACGAGTTTCTAGGCCAACAAACACATGTGATGTCATTCTTATATATAATTAATGTGTACCACCTATCCCATCCTTGAACACCTAATCTCACTAGTAAGTGTATAATGTGTATTAGGTTTTCGAGAAAATTTCGGAAGCATTTCCCTGCTGTTCTCTAAGTACATATGTACTTAGAGAACAAACGGGGAAATGCTGCCGAAATTTTCTCGAAAACCCAATACACATTATACACTTACATCCTAAGTGAGATTAGGTGTTCAAGAACAGTCCCAAATCGGGGACTATCCAAGATTTACTCCTAATGAGTAAATCTTGGACGAGTTTCTAGGCCAACAAACACAATAATAGATATGTACATGTTAGGGTTTCATCACAATTAATGTTAGGGTTTCATCACAATTGATGTTAGGGTTTCATCAATGTTAGGTTTAATCAAATCAAATTAGGATGCTAGAATTGACAAGTTTAAATCTTATTTCAACATGCATCAAAATTTACTGAATTAAGTCAAACATTAGGATTAGAAGCACAAATATATGCAAGCAAAAAATTTGTTCATATCCTAGGATTTACATAAAGCATTACATAAAAATTTGTTCATATCCTTACCAACAGCAAGCACGGCCATGGCTGTGTTGGCCTATCACGGCCGTGCTATCCAGCACGGCCGTGGTAGGCCAACACAACCATGGCCGTGATTGCTGTTGGTAAATAGCTAGGGAGAAGGATGCAAAGAGGTAGGGCTACCTGGAGCTAGCGTGGAAAGCGCGGCGGCGAGCGGCGGCAGCAGTGGCGGCGGAAGAAGAGAGAGCAGAGCGGCGGGTGGTGAACAATAGTGGCACCGGGAATGAGCAGAGCAGCACGCGACACACCAGCAGTAGCGGCGACGGCGAGTAGAGGTGCACCAGCAGCAACGGCGCACCAGCAGCAGTGGCGGTGGTGAGCGGAGAAGCACCAACAGTAGCGGCGGCAAGCAGCAGCGGGGTCGTCGGGCGATTTCAGGAGAGCGGCGGCGAGCAGCAGCACAGCAATATCATGATGAAACAGGAAGAAAGGGGGAAGAGCCGGGTGATCAGGTTTATTAAGTTGGTCAACGATGTCGGTTATCTACAAAACCGACGCCTATTATGATTTAGCATCGGTTGATAGTAAACAACCGATGCCCAACTAGACAACCTTTACCCTAAATTATTTGGCGGGAACCATTATCGGCGTCGGTTATCGAAGGATAACTGACACTGAAAGTGGGACTTTTCGTGAAAGTTTTCATTTTAAATAGGCGTCGGTGAATAGTTAAAAAATCGACGATGTAGGTGACCTAAAATGTTTTTGCTCGGAAATTGGATTTCACGAGCGATTTTACACGTCGATCTGTTATAACCAGCCGACACTGAATACAAAGCAGTACCCGTGTCTGGCTGGTCTTTGAATATAGACATCGGTTTTCATAAATAACCGACGTCTAATATTATAGGCGTCGGTTTTCCTAAATAACCGACGCCCAGAAAAGCGACACTGAATGTTGTTTCTGTAGTAGTGATTACTCTATTATGAGTCCTCGTAACCTAATGCCTAAATCTTATCATGTCCACATGAAACCTCGAAAGGATATGAAACTTGAACCATACTCTTATGATGGACCCTAAATCAATATGAGATCATCTAATGAACCAATAAGCAACTTGTAAACTAACTTGGCCAAAACCCTAAAATGCATCTAATTAGGGTTAATGATAAGAATCTAATGTGTATATGCAATCTTGTTCTTAATCATGTTTGGCATGTGGCTAGATGGTGAAGGATATGTTAGGTTATGAAATCTCTGAATCAGGTACGGGCCTTATTTAGTTATATGACTACCTTTATTGTTTGAAATGATATGTATTGTATGCTTGTTTACTTGCCTAATATTGCCATGTAGTATTGCTATGTATTACTCGATGTTTGCCTCATCGGTTTTATAACTTGAACACATATATATACAAAACTCCATTATAATTATGTTGATAAAGGGTTAGCTCTTGGCTATGGCCTTGAGGTCCCTCTTGTATAAAAGGGTTAGCTAATTTTGTAACCCTTACAGACCCTTGTGACGGGAAGATGGTCAAAGGCCTTAAACATGCTTGATATTGTCGATATAATGGAGTGAAATGACATAAAATATGGTTTCACATTTTGTTAACCAGTTAACATGTTTATTCTTGTTCATTTCATCTTGAAATCTTTTCAAATTATACATAGCTTATATATATATATATATATGTATCTTTATGCCCCGTACTCAACACATCGCGCGTTGACCCATTTCTCATATGTTGTTTTTTAGGTTCAAATATTGCTAGAAAGATGATGGGCTTGGAGAGCTATGCTAGGTGTACGTATTGTAAGATCCAGATATAGTGTACATGAGTAAACTTGTACAATGTGACCCTTGAATATGTAATTCAAATCTTATAATACAATAATGTTTCTTAATATATCTTGTTGATTGTTGAGATTATGTTGGTGCTTGTATCTTGTTATCTGTTCATGTGTGCTAAGCTTTACGCTTCCACATGTTGCCTTTGGTATACGTTTGGTTCATGGGACTGGGATTCCAGTTCCGTGACACTATTCTATATTATTAAAAATAGTTCTAAGATACTTTTGGAACTCAAAGGAACATCAATTGTTTAAAGGAATTTGAAATTGAGAGTAGATCAAAAATTTCAACAATATTGAAGGTGAATAATAACATAGTTGGGTACAAGTTATATAACCTGCCTTATGAACAACTTCAAAGCTCCAAGCTCCAAAGCTTCACGTTCCTAATGTTGAAGACAAGCTTATCCAAGGTCCAAGGCTTGTTCACAACTCCTCCATATTCAAAGAATCACCATAGTTAAGAACTTGGTGAAGAAGAAAAGAGAGGAATAACTATAACTCGAGAATCATGCTTCAACCAAGGTTGAAGATGACCATGACCTTGCCTTAAGCTTGGTGCTCGAGCTTCCCTTGCTCCTTGAGCCACTATGCACAATATATAAGTGGTATGAACGATATCTTCCAAGAAAGAAAGTTGTGGGGTTCGTATACTTCCATAAGTAGGTGGAAGGAAAGGTATATATACTTGGGATTCATAAGAGAAGGTGTATAAGAGGTGTCTTCACCATATGTGTTATGACCCGTTCCAAAGTTTATTGGTAAAGCATTATGATTTGAGCCTAATTAAAGTTATTTGAGTTAACATATGTGCTTATGATGTGGTTAGTGATCATTAACTTGATTTAGTTGAATTAAGCACATAAAATTAATTAGTGCTTAATTAAGATGATTAAATTGAGTAAAGTGATAATTGGATGCAATTGGAATTTTGAATCAGCAAAACAGTGTAATTAGTTTGTTTTCATGCCTTGGGATTGTAGTGGGCATTTTTCTTGAAAATATGCAATTAAAATCACCTAAATTGGACTTTCGAGTCAAAAGTTATGAACTTTTCCGATTTCAGGGTTGAAATTGCAAAATTTCCTAATATTTTCTTTATAACCTTCGGTTATTTGTCTCTGTTGGTTATCCGTTCATTTCATCCTGTTGAAGGCGGCGCACAGGAGGTGCAGGCCCGCGGACGATCGCAAAGGCGATCTGTGGTCGACTTCCAGATTGGTTCCGATTCCCTTCTTCTTCTCTTCTTCTTCTCTTCTTCCTCCCTCCTTTCTTCTTCCCCCACCGCCCACTCTTCCTACCTTCTTAGCAAGCTGCCGCACAGCAGCTTGGCTGCGGCAAGCTGTAGTTTGGAGCTTCGGCCGTGCGTGGCTGGAGGGGTAGATTTGGGCGGCCAAAGCTTCTAAATCACGGTCTTGGACCTCGGCTAGGAGGTTTACGTTGGAAATTGCCATCAATTTGGCCCAAATCAACGCCTAGTAGCCGATTCCAGTTGAGCGTGAAGCAACTAGCCGTGAACAGTGGAAATTTCCAAGGAAGAAGATGATCCAAAGTCGCCCGGAATCAGGCCTTGGACGCATTTCCGGACAAATCCGGATAGTCCAAATCAATGTGAGTAGGGTTTCATTTATTTATCATTAATAAACTCAGGCGTTTGAATATTTTCTGTTTTGTGCGCGAATTATGCTGATAACAAGCGTTATTAGGCGTCGGGCAGCGCTTGGCGTCGCCCGACCTTTTTAGTTCATAAAATGCTTCTAGACACTGTTATATGATTAAATTTAGCATTTGAACAGTATGGATTGAATCAGTAGATTTATATGGTTCATTAGAACCTAAATTGTTCATTTGAATGTTGAAATTAGAAATTCATGTCTGAAAATGGTATGATTTGGGTATGAACCCAGACAATGAAGATTTCTGATAAATTATCAGATGTACGATTTCAAAGTTGATATGAATAAATAGAATATGCATGAAAACCCTAATTGCATATATCTTTTGACGTTAATATGTGTAAATTGATATTTACATGAAATGGCACATTTCTCTGAAATATTACCAGAAATTCTCAAGTATTGTTATTAAATTGTATTGTGATATGTAATTAACTCTTAATTGAGTTAAGTGATGCACAAACCAGGATTTGGGTTAATGTGCACATTTTTCGAGAATTTTAGAGAATTGATAATTGTTGAGTATGATTCTCATATGTGAAGTAAATTTCTTTAATTTGTGCAATAAGATGTTCAATTGCATAAATTTGCTATTTATGTGCCAAACTGAAATAAGTTGGGTTATTTATGCATTTCTAATTTGCCTGAATGCATGGTATGAGAATTTCTCAGAAATTACAATGATCTGAAATATATTGCTCTGTCGGTTTAGAATGACAGTGTATTGTGATCTGATATGAAATCAGTAAATGTGATTTTCCTGTTTAAATGTTTATATGTTAATCAGTTAATAGACTTAGGTGCCCCAACACCGTAGAACCCCATTGAGCGGTCTGTACCTTTGGGAGGAAACGATCGATCTAGCCTTGTGCCTAGATGATCGGTGGCTCGTGTTCAATAATAATCCGTGCGTGTGTCACGGTGGCATGAGGGCAGAGAGACAGTGTTCAACAATAATCCGTGCGTGTGTCACGGTGGCACTGGAGTAAATAGGGGTTATTCAACAATAATCCGTGCGTGTGTCACGGTGGTAACCCAGTCCCTCCGACTGTGCACTACAGGTTGCGGGAGGAGTCCAGAGCACTCAGAGTTAGTGCAGACAGGCCCTTGTGCGCCTGAGGCCCTTGTGCGCCTGAGAGTCCTGTGCAGACCAGGACAGACAGTCAGACTTAGCATTTCCCGGGTGTGTCGCTAAGTCTTGTATGGTGGGATCATAGTTCGCTACAGATCTTCATATATAGAGTGCGCTGCATATGTTTGTGGCATAATAATATAAATATGTAATCATATAGGATCACAGTAAATTAATATATACGAACTTTTGTGTCAATTCATTATATCTGTTTATTTGTTTAAATTATCTTTTGTTGTATAGAAATGCGATTATATTCTGTAATCTGCTATGCCATTAGAACTGCCCTGCTTGTATTGTATTTATGTTTATTTCAATTTTATAAACCTGATGAGTTGTTTAGTGATAGATAAATGAAATGCTATTCACTGAGCGAGTAGGCTCATACCTCTACTCAAAACATTTTCAGGTCATCATCAGCAGCAGGAAATCTGAAGGATCCTTTCATCCTAACGCTTAATCTGTAGAAGGTATATGTAGTTAGTTTAGTTAGATAGAGGTCTCTTAGTCCTTTCCCCTCGATCCTTGGGACATGGTGTGGGTGAGAGAGAGTGTGTATAAAGATGTAAATTAACTGTTATGTTTACTTTCTGTTAAACAATGTTACATGTTGTAAACTCTGTTTACGTACTCTAGCCAGTTTAATTGAAATGCTTCCGCAATAGTTTATTTTGTTTTAGTTTACAGCAATAATCCAGATATCATTACGAGGTTTTAAAAAAGAAAAAGTTCTCAGTGATTTGTTATGTGATAATCCCTCCGTCGCGCCCTAATCTCGTGATTAGTGGTTAGTGTGAGATCGGGGTGTGACAATATGCTAGTAGGTGACACATGGCCATTCATGGTTGACACATGTCCGTGCATGAACACATGTATATCTTTCCATGCAAAAGTCTACAGGATAATCTAGGGATAATATCTCGGCCATTCCTTATCTTATAGGATAAAATATCTCATCTTTATCTCACAAATAAAGCAAACTGATACACTTTTTGCAAGGAGCATCTTACCCATCATGGATTACCTCCCTGAGGTTCTTAGGTCGTCATGGCCTTTGTTAAGAGTCCACAAACTGATAGGGGACTCCGTCTATGGCCCCTTGGCCGATAGGGACTCCCATTCTAAGTCTACAACTCAAAATAGTTCATACAAACATTTCAACTATACAACTTCCATGGTCTTTTCATCACTAAGAGTACCATCACTTAAACATGGTTCAATCATAGCATCTCCTTCTTTATCTCCACTAAATAATGCATAGAGGGAGTAGGGACACACTAGAGGTGGTAATTTGCATATGAACTCTATATTTTGGGTAAATTATAATTTGTACCAAAATTGGTACACAAAGCACTAGCATTGTTCAAACAAGCTCAATACTTATAATTTTGGCTTTCCATAAGCCACCACTTAGCATCATTCTCTTTCTTATGATATTTAAAACACTTAGGACACATTCAACATGTGACATATTGCAACGTAACCCCTCATCTTGGGAAAATTTCACTTTACACTCAGACTATCAAATAATGCACAAATAGTTTACATTTAAGCTCACACTTGAAAATAAACTTCACAAAGAGTCTTAATTACTTTTCAAAAGATTAGAACAAGTTTATAATTAACTTTCTTAAGAAAAAATTCTAGGGTTAAACCATAACCCAGGTTAGTGATGTTACAATTATAAATCCCTAACAAGGATTTCATCCCCAAAATCTCAGATGAAGGAAGACAATCGTTATTCATGCATCATATCATCAAGTCTCCACATAACATCTCACTGTCATGAAGATGCTATAGAACTTGGACCAATACAAAGTCCTTCCACTCAGAGTTATCATATAATCTGCCATATAGGATACATACTCAACTGTCCTTTTCATTAAGGATTGTAGTGTCAATTTTGTGTTACGTAACACTTTCTAAGTTAGAGCAATACTTTTCATGCTTTGAATAATTCATGTGTCAAACCTTATTGACTTATCACCTTCTCAACTTACATATTTATGTAATAAGATTCTTGACCTTGGGATTCTTCCATACTCATCACTTAGTTTAGCATTTTTCTTCTAAGGAAATATTAGAGTTTCATTCTATCACTCATTTGGGACTACATGTCTTATCATACTTTTGTTGTGCCATTCTAATCTGCTAACACAATACTAAACTTTCTTATGACTTATTTTAGCTGTCTTATTTCTTTGTCATAAGAAGAGGCTACTTATCAAAGAAGAACTTATCTCAAAGGTATCTCTAGATGTCATGTATAAACTGCCTCAACAGATCTAGATAGGGATATTCTAAGGAATTATTTTTAGCTCGATAAGCTTTTTCCAAAATGATTCTTCAATTGTTACTTAAATTGATACATTCTTAATGATGTTATGTTTATGCAGAGCATAAACCCCTAACATATGATATCCATACTATAGTTATCTCAAAGATGGCCCTTCTAGGTAACCAAACATGATTCATCTTATTAGGAGTCATGTTCTTATTTTCTCATACCATTGAAAGTTCTTGGATACTAGGATTCCTTACCTTGATATCCGTTACATGTGTCAAAAACACATCATATCCTCCTCATATCCATATCCCTATTGTTATTACCAAAACCAAACATATAATACGGCCTTTCTTTCGTTTTGGGATATTACTTATCACATATAACTTTGTCTTGGAACCAAAAATCCAGGACTAGCTAATACTTTACAAAGTACCCATCTATAGATTATTTCTAATCTTTTCACACCAGGTGTCATAAGACTTACTTAGTTATCATGTCCCTATAAGGAAAGAACATATGGAAACATATTCCTCTTATCACCCCATCATCACCCTTGGTTGTTTATGAAAGAAAGAAGATTATCATTTTCCTTGATTATTGCATGAACTTTCAACTATTCATGAGTCATTTTCGTTACTTTATTTATTTCCACATAGTAAGAAAGATCTTCATTTCACACATTCTTTATTGAATAGAGATCATCTCCCTTGTTCCCTTTCTCCTATTATGAGGATTGTACTTTTTACTTCCTCATACACACAAACTTGTTTAAGATAAACTCAGTTTCTATTTCATTGCAATTGGGATGGGATAGAAATATCCATGCCATATTTTCAATTTCACTATGCTCTTTAGATTCTCTTAAAATGACTACTTGATCAGAGTAATCAGAAAGATAACAATCTAAGAGTCACATACTTACCTTGCCTTCAATAGTTGAATACCTAGCCAGGGTATACAAGTACTAAGGTTAGGTAGTATTCACCTTGTTTAATATCATATGCCCTACTTTTCATATCATCCAAAAACATAGGACTTAGTATCCCTGGATGTCTCCAGGCCTCTCTTTTATACCTCATCCTCTTTCACACAGATAAAAGAGATTATAAAGCATTTTAAAGATTACTAAGCAGAATGTAAGTTCTCATCTTCCTTGTGTCCTCATAGAACAAATCAAAGGAAGCTCAACAACAACAACTTTCTCATATTTAACAGTTAAAATTAGGAAAAGACATATCAGAATGACACAATTTCATCTGACCTGTCTCAATTGGTGGATCAATGATTGTCTCAGGATGATTCATAACATAGAATCCTATCATTACCTGATTCCAATGTTGTGCTCTATCATTTGGTACAGATGGACCTACTCGGGACGCCTTTCCAATTCCTCGCGTGCCACTGCTAAACCATTGCATTTGAGAGTCTTGTTGACTCTGCCTTAGTGGTTGGGTCATTCCCTTCATTCTATTCAGATAAAAGGATCTAATATGCCCAACCTGTCTACATTTACGACATTTCTTATATGCACTCCCTAATCTTGTCCGCCTTATTACCGATGTAGAAGCTAAATCAAGAGTTCTATCATGTCCTTATTACCGATGTTGATAGCATTGGTGGCACCAAAAACTTCCCCTTTTTAGGGCTACTGGGCATTGGTTCCCGAGTTTGGATAGATCTTGTTTTATTCCTACCTCATTATCCTTTCTTGGATAGTCCTTTATAAGATGTCCTGCCTACCTACACCTATAGCAGACTCTGATTTTGTGTCGTGTCCTAATCCTTTCAGCATTTTCCACTGTTCCAACATAACTATGTTGATCAGAAATCTTGTTAGAGCCTAGAATTTCATTATTGGGGACTGGTAATCTAGGTTGTGTTGCTAGTATCTGGTCCACTATATGCATTACTGTTGTCACAACTTGCCCAACAAGAGCATAAGAAGCAGGATTCTCTATCATGATTGGATCATCCTTGTGATGTGCCATTCGAATAAAACATATTTAACTAAGCGAAAGTTATCGTTTGCAGTTGATTACTGAAAATCACTAAAAATTAAAACCATTTATCAAGAGATCCATTCACAAGAAAACCCTTTCATTCAGAACTAAAGTAAAACATTACATCCTGGTTCATATATACATATCATGTATCATTGCTTCTCGAGGAATTACAAACATCAACTACTCTGTCTTAACTGTACACAGGTAGTATGAAACATCGAGGCATCAAGCCAAAATCTCAGATCGATTTGTTAAAGCATTAACTATTAACTCCTAGGACCTGAGAGTACAGAGACGACTCATAGGACTAACTATACACAACTAGACAGCTAGTATCTTCACTTGAAAACTCACTATTGTCCCTGTTGTTGCTTCTGCTCTTCCCCTTCGGTAGGGTTTCTGCCTTTTTGTCTGCATCTACCTAAAAATGTTGGATCCCACGGGAGTGAGACAATTATAAAAAAAAATTCCCCAGCGGGAGATATAACTTTCCGCTGAAAACATTATTATTGCAGTTTAATAGAAATAAACTGAGTAGTGGAATCAAAATAATCAACAACAGATAATTCACTTATTTAAAGCATATTAGAGCAACATTCCCACTTGAGCTTATTAGCTGTAACTTGATAAGCAGCATGTCTAATATTCAATAAAGAATTATAGGACATGTATAACATTTATCCATCTAGGATATGTTAAGCAAGATAAACATCAACCCGTGATTCTCGTATTTTAGTCTTATGCAAATACACTACACGGCTGATTACATTTTTACAAACATACTTAAGCTCTGAGGAGATGAGGTATACCACTCATACTCCAACCGACCATTGCTAAATTGAAATCGGTACCATACATAGGTCAATGGAAGAGACAGATTCCCATGACCTCCCACATCCTGGTCAGTACAGGACCACAAGTAGGACTATGTCAACTGCTCAATATAGCTTTCCAGGGTATACTAGAAACTTTGCTATAGAGTTCTAGCGTCAACTGCACTCTCATCGGCAATCGAGAGATTTAATGTTTATCTCCATCGACCTGACATTAAAATATCATTGGGAGATTAATGATACATCCATCCCAACCATCGGGAGATTTGTGATACATCCATCCCGACACATGAAGGATTGAGAGGTTTAATGTTTACCTTCCATCAATCTGTTCACCAGGACGTAAGGATATTTTCGCTCATTTACCCCCGCATATTCAAAATATGCGAACTCCAGGAAATCCCATAGGAAAACATGTTTCACCATCACCAACTACTGACGATGATGGATCTATGGTCAGAGCACTACATGAACAGATTTCACTTGATTAATTAAGTACATTATCATATTCTTTTAGCATCAACCAAGTTCTCAAACATAACTTATTATGATAATGCTATAAAGAAACATGTACTTATTTCATCAACTACTTTACAGTTCTCACAAGAGATTGGGATCTCAGTCCCTTTTTTTCAATACAGGGAATTCTCATCCCTTCACAATCTCATTACTATAATCATATGGTTCTGGGTATTCAAACCCTTAGCTCATCACTGAGCATTGTTACCACTTTCTCAAGTAACTATCACCTTCAGGTCATCTGACCAAGGTAAACATGATACTTGCTATTACAAGCATCACTCATGGTACTTGAGTCCCATTAACTCTCTTGTTACCTCTTATCAGGAAACAAGGTATATTATGGCACACAAGGCCCAATCACAATAGTGAATTAAACATCATATCTCATACCTGACCATGATCACCATTTCAGAATACCTGCATGGTTAGTGCAGATAATAATAGTAACTTCAATTACATATCAGTACCATGCAGAAAAAATATGGATTCACTATTCAAGGGAAACACAATTATTTCCTTACTAGGATTGGGGTTTCCCATTTCATGTCATTTGGGAACATTCATCCCATTACCCAGATCAAGGTTATGGTTTATCACCATATTGCCCAAGATTAGGGTTTCATAAAACATTACATAGCATCACCCTGGATTTGAGCTCCATATCACATCAAACATCAGGGTTTCTCATAAAACCACCCTAAGTTAGGGTCTCATATAATTTCACCCCAGAATAGGGTCTATATTCAATAACCCACAATTAGGGTTTACTATTCATCCCAATTAGGGTATCATGTTCCATTACCCATAATTAGGGTTTACTATTCATCCCAATTAGGGTTTCATGTTTCATTACCCATAATTAGGGTTTACTATTCATCCCAAATAGGATTTTGCATCACATTACCCTAAATTAGGTTTACACATATCATCACCATGGATTAGGGTTACATCCTTACCCTGGATTACGGTTTCACTTAGAATTTCCCTGAATTAGGGTTAGCGTTCAATAATCTTGTCAATTAGGGTTTATGCTCATGATTAGGGTTTCGCGATCTCTTTGCTAAGGATCATACCATTAATTACCACATGAATCATACTCATGTAGGAATTTCATTGTATCATCCTCTCAACTTTATTAGGTTATATCAACCCTTCAATCAAATACATACAACTATGATTGACATAGTGTACTAGGATATTGTTTGTATAAGCAATTAGGGTTTATCCCTTAAAGGTATTAACCAATTAGGTACTTTTGGGATTACACCTTTGTACCTATCATTGATTGTCATTACTATCAATAATTAGATCATTGGAACAATCATTACCTTCAATTTTCAAATGATTGAATCACAATTGACCTTCATTCGGTTTTGAAGTTTCATCAGCAAACAGTTTTGAAATCGTTTGATCCCAAATGGTTTTGAAACTGTTTGACCCCAAATGGTTTCAAGACCGTTTGGACTCAAACGGTCTCAAGACCGTTTGGGCCAAATCAGTCTCAAAACCGTAAGGGTTCATTAGGTACATTCATCAATTGGTTGAACATGATTTGATACATTGAAACCTTCAATCAATTGAGTTATTAAAGTTCAACAATTATTGGCTCTTGGATCTTCAATCCTTCAATCACCACCTTTGACCATACATGCGGTCTTGAGGTGCTTGATCTCATGTGGTCTTGTGGTGTTTGACCTCATTCGGTTTTGAAACTGAATCACCCATTCAGTTTTGAAACCGAATCACTTCAATCGACCTTGAAAATGATTCCAATCATTCAGTTTTGAAACCAAATCACCCATTCAGTTTTGAAGTGATTTATCCAATCAATATTGGGTACAATTACCCATTCCGTTTTGTGCATATTATCCATTCGGTCTTGAATGGAATTACCCATTCGGTCTTGAACTTAATTGGCCATTCAGTTTTGAAACTGAATCCACTCATTCGGTTTTGAAACCGACTTAGTTCATGCGGTTTTGCAAACCGTTTGCCCCTGTTCTTAGTTGAGTGTGTGCTTGTGATGACGTCATCACCATCAACCTTCAATCCCACGAAACTTACTGACATCTTCATGGTAATTGCATCAACTAATCAAAGGTATTGCAAGAAGAACAATTGAATCAATCAAATTGAGAAATTGAGTTCAATAACAATAGTTAAGGGTTCAAGTTATATAACCCACCTTCAATTGAGATTCAAAGCTTGGATCTTCATGTCAAAAATGGTGGAAGAAGCTTTTGAAACTCCGCCAAGGCTCGTCCTCAAGTTTTGGAGTGAAAAGATCGGCTAGGGTTGAAGATGGAGTGAAGAAAAGAAGAAATTATGCATTGATGTATGATTTCCACCATGAAATCAAGATGAAAGAAGGTCAAGTAGCTTACCAACATGTTGGAGGTCGTCCTCCTGGTCCTTCAAAGCTTCCTTGATCATTTTCCAAGCAAAGGGTGGAAGTGAATTCAGAATTACCCTTTTTACTGTATGGATAAATGAGCTTATATGTGAATTTTATTGAAAATTCAATTTGGAGAGAGAAAGTAGGAATTATCTCTTCCAAATTCTTGCCACATGCCCCTTTCCTTTCCTTAGGGACGAGGCTATCCTCTTTGCCTCTTATTCTTCTCAATTATCCATGTTTTAAAGAAAAGAAAATTAAGCACCTTAACCCTTTTTATATTAATATCCATAAGTGAGTGGATATTTCTTTTTCTTATAATAAGGTGAGTGGCATTTTCACCTCCTTGAGATATTTCTTGGCCCTTGCAAATCAAAAGGACGTCCACGCACATCTGAATTCAACCATTTCAATTTTGGTTGAAGGTCCTTTAATTATTTTATTTGGTTTAACATTAAATTGAATTAGGGTTTCAATTATGCTTAAATCTTGATTATTTTAATATCAAGATTCTCTCTCCTTCAAAGAGATACAAATGAGACGCCCCTCTCATTTTATTTGCTCCAGATAATCCCAAGAAATAGTAGGGATCATTTTGAAGTGGTAATTTGCATATTGAACCCTAGGTTTTGAATAAATTGCACATTACACCAAAACTAGGTCTTAATGCACAGACATTGCTTTATCAGCTCTTTCTCGGTATTCAGGCTATTACAAGCCATACCTCTGCATAATCTTCATTCTCATGATGCTTCAACACATGAGGAACATATTATCATGCACAATTTGCAAATAAACCCCTTAACATGTGTAATTTTCACTTTAGTCCAAAATAAGAAAAACATTGATTTCAACAATATTAAAAAAGGACTACAATTGCAATGTAAGTTCCTCTTGAGCCTTAATTACTTTTCAAAAGATAAGAGCAAGAATATAATCACTTTTATTAAACAAAACACCTGGGGTTAAAACATAACCCAGGTTAGGGATGTTACAATCCTGGGGATTCTCAGGCAGTCGTTCTTCTCTTGCCTGATCCCTTACACCTTCTCTTGGTGCAACCACATTGCTTTCAGCAATGTGTTCCTCATGTTCTCCAGACATATTTAAGCTTTACTCTATCTTCTGCATAAGAAGAAGTCACTATAAGACATATTGGAGGACACTAGAACAAACTCATCACTTTAGTCCTATGTCTCTATAGACTCAGTGAACCTTAAGCTCTAATACCAAACTTTGTGACGACCCAAAACAAATCAAGTCATCACCAATAAATAATTGCAGAATTACCATAAACAACAGATTAACAAAAATCACTAAGAATTAAAACCATTTTTGCAAGGAGATCCATTACCAGGAAACTCTTACTGAGAGATCCAAAACTTATATATATCATGGTTCACATAGTACATACATTGTTTCATCTCATCCCAAGGACAAGCCAACAACTCCATCTCACAACTTGAGCCTAAGAATGTCAAAGAATCTCTTGGTCATGAAGAATGGATCCTAGCTATGCAAGAGGAGATGGAACAATTCGAGAAGAATAAAGTTTGGACCCTTGTGCCAAGGCCAAGTGATAGAAAGATCATTGGCACCAAATGGGTCTATCGCAACAAGCTAGATCAAAGAGCTATGGAAGAGGTGGAGGTGATACTTGGTATTGGAATTGAGGTGAAGGGGAAATTGGAGGTTGGTAGGTGATGTTATTGGACTTATGAATATTCAGACTATAACAGTTCTGATGAAAACTCCCTCACTTTTGATAGTTATACAATTCCAGAAGATGATCCATAATTGGGTCAGCAGGGCTGAACGGTCAAATAAAATCCTTCCTCATTGGATTTTCTTCCATTTCTCATTTTCATACTTGAGAATTTCTCTTTTTCAGATTACCCCCCACCTGGGTCTCCGAGACGATTCGAGTGGGTATAGAGTTGATAGGACCTAAAGGCTCGAGCGTTAGCGAGGGTATTTTTCAATCCGGATTATAAACACTAAGTTATGAGTTGGGGGGGCTTGATATTCTCTATAGCCTTCACCAGAAGTTCGATGTAATCGCCTTCACTTCGAGCTAGGCGATGAAAATTTTCATCAAAAATGGCACGGTAGGGGAGAGATAAATAGAGAGAGCACAGATAGGAGCTAGCCAAAGAGTCACAAAAGACCCCAATTAATAACAACATATTGCAGTCAATTACAGTTTAACAACCAACTTTACGTTTTAAATTTAATTGTGCGATCCATACATACCCTATCCTCTGCGGAGTTTGAGTTAGGAGTTATGAATTTTGCTAAAAAAGCCTCAACCGATTACTAGTAAGTTGAAATCGGTACCATACAAGGTCAATGGCAAAGCTGGCTGTCAAGAGCTCACCTATCTCAGTCAGTACGAGACCACTTAGATTTAGTAGGACATCTCATGTCATCTGCTAGCAGGACATCTTGTGTCATCTACAATTAGCTATGCCGGGGTATAGCAACATCTTTTCTATAGAGTTATAGCCATAGCATGTACTCTTAATAAGGAAAAAGGAAGATTATACATCAATTCCTTACCTGGTCAGGAGATTATCATCAATCCCAACAACACATAATAATAATGAAGAAGGGTTTACACATCAATCCTTATTTGGTCAAGAGATTTACATAATCCTGGGATAAATAAGGAAGGTGCTACATCAGTTCTTCATTAGGATGTTTGGATATACTTCATCCTTCACCCATGCATATTCAACAATATGCTCTATGAGTTAAACTCGTTTCACCATCAACAATTTCTGACACTGAATGGATCTATGGTCAGGGAAACTATATGATGAGATTTCACTTGATTAATTAAGTTCATTATAGTATTCTTTTAGAATCAACCAAGTTTCAAACATGAGTTTTAACAGATGCTATAAAGAAGGGTGTAGTTCTTTTAAGATCTTTGAAACATTTGGAATGTATATCACTCGGGATCTCAGTCCCTTATCACAATACTAGGAATTCTCATCCCTTAACATCATCATCATCATCATGATTACTAGATCTGGGTATTCAAACCCTTAGATCATCACTGAACATTGTTACCTCTATAACATGTAATTGTTACCTCTAGGTCCTCAGACCAAGGCATTCATCGTACTTGTAGTAAAAGTATTTCAGACATATCACATGGTTCATTAAATATCTTGTCACCTCTCACTAGGAAACAACTATCTTTTAAGATATCAAAATGTATAATCATTATACTTTATTGTACATATATTTAACATGGCTCACAAGGCTCATTTAAATATGTATCATAATAAACATCATAGCTCATTCCTGGTTGTGCTCATCATCACATGATTCTTGAATAATTTGCACTTCATGATAAAAAACTCTAAAATTATATGATATAACTATGTAATTCAAGAGGAATACATCCTTCCTGTTATTAGGGTTAGGATTGCCTATTTTAACCCAATAGGTTTCAAATTCACATCATCACTAGGTGATATAAGAGAAATACATCCTTCCCAATTATTAGGGTTAGGATTTCTCAATCTAACCGATTAGGGTTGTAAGTTCATACCATCACCCTTCATTAGGGTTAGGTTTTCCCCTTATTAAGGAATTAAGGATTCAAGATCATGTTATCAAGAATCAAACCCTAATTCATACTCCACTCATTTTTAGGAGTATCAACATATATTCATTACACGATTGCTATTCAAATATAGGTTTCTCTTTCATCCTCACTAGGATGTTGATTGCACCACACTTTTATTAAGTTGGCTATATTCACCTCTTTGAGGTACATTAGCTCACCATTATCACATCACTTTATATTTAATATTGCAATTTACACTACACAAAACATATGTCACTCTATATGATTGAAGTATCCCCACCATATCAGGTATCAAGATGTATGTGTACTAACATACTATGCTTAAGATACAATCTTCACATCATATCGTGTATCACTATTGGGCATGTGGTGTAACCATATCACCATATCGTGTTTTAGGGTGTATCCCCTGACACCATCTCGTGTATCCATCTTTTGTTAGCTATCATTTGGTTCTTATCATCTCAAGTTATGCTCATATCGTGTATGAGCTAGATGCTTGACCTTATATCAGGTATAATGGTATTATTGATACCATATCATTCACTATATGTATACCATATCGGGCATAGAGTGTATGCCTCATCATGTATCGTTTAAATGCTATATACAAGGTACCATATCGGTTTCCCTTCTTGGATTATCATACCGGGTCTCCATGTTTGGTAACATATCAGGTTACCATGTTAGGCAGAACCTTAGGCTCATAACTTTTAATACCTTCAAGGATCAGATCTATCATTTGGTTACATGACAAACTAGGTATCTAGTTGAATTTTTTTACAACAATCCACTACACAAAGGATAGGGTATATCGAGTTTCAATTCATCATCTAGGGTTTTCCACCATATCAGGTAGAGTGTACCATATCATGCATGAGGTATGAATTTGACCTCATATCATTCACAAGGTAGAAGTATGTGCTATTCCTATCATTCATGAAATATTAATCATATCTTCCATGTGGTATCACTCACCACTATATCGGTTTACCCATCATCTTGGATTTCATATCGGGTTTCACATCACCATCTAGGTTTCAACCCATATCGGGTTAGGATATAGACCTAACATCATATCGTGCATAAGGAGAATATATGACCCATAACTTGCTAAAGGGTTGTATGTGTATTACTCATATCTCCCATGAGGTATACACTCCTTACCATATCTTTTTTATGGTGTGTACATATCAATATGTTGGGTTGCTTATCACCTAGGGTTTTGATATATCGGGTGGAGTATATGCTTGACTTTATGTTGTGCATGGGCTGTACACTTGACCTTATATCATGCACATAGTGTATGCTTAACAACATATCATGCACAAGGTGTGCACTTCATCATCATATAGGGAAAGTGGTACCTACTCATTACCATATCGAGTTAAAGGTGTGTACACTCCGTCATATTGGATTTAGAGGTGCTTCGACCCATATAGGGTTAGACCTTGATGATGTCATCATCATCAACCTCTAGATTCTTGTTCTTACTGTTCTAAATTATGAACAACAGTTCTAAGATACTTTTGGAACTCAAAGGAACATAAATTATTCAAAGGAATTCGAAATTGATAGTAGATCAACAATTTCAACAATATTTAAGGTGAATAAAAACATAGTTGGGTTCAAGTTATATAACCCGCCTTATGAACAAATTCAAAGCTCCAAGCTCCAAAGATTCACGTTCCTAAGGTTGAAGACAAGCTTATAAAAGGTACAAGGCTCGTTCACAACTCCTCCATATACAAAGAATCACCATAGTTAAGAACTTGGTGAAGAAGAAAAGAGAGGTATAACTATGACCCAAGAATCATGCTTCAACCAAGGTTGAAGATGACCATGACATTACCTTAATCTTGGTGCTCTAGATTCTCTTGCTCCTTGAGCCATTATGAACGATATCTAAGTGGTATGCACAATATCTTCCAAGAAAGAAATTTTTGGGGTTCGTAAACTTCCATAAGTAGGTGGAAGGAAAGTTATATATACTTGGGGTTCATGAGAGAAGGTGTATAAGAGGTGTTTTTACCATATGCTACTAGGTGACACGTGTCCATGCATGGTTGACACATGTCCATGCATTCACACATGTATATATTTCCATGGAAAAGTCTATAGGATAATCTAGGGATAATATATTGGCCATTCCTTATCTTATAGGATAAGATATCTCATCTTTATCTCACAAATAAAGCAAACGGATACACTTTTTGCAAGGAGCATCTAACCCGTCATGGATTACCTCCCTGAGGTGCTTAGGTCGTCATGAACATTTCTAAGAGTCCACAAACCGATAGGGGGCTCCCTCTATGGCCCCTTGGCTGATAGGGACTCCCATTCTAAGTCTACAACTCGATATAGTTCATACAAACATTTCAACTATACATCTTCCATGGTCTTTTCATCACTAAGAGTACCATCACTCAAAGATGGTTCAATCATTACATCTCCTTCTTTCTTTATCCTCTAAATAATTCATAGAGGGAGTAGGGACAGACTAGAGGTGGTAATTTGCATATCAACCTTATATTTTGGGTAAATTATAATTTGTACCTAAATTGGTACACAAAGCACTAGCATTGTTCAAACAAGCTCAATACTTGAAATTTAGGCTTTCCACAAACCACCACTTAGCATAAATCTCTTTATTATGATATTTAAAACACTTAGGACACATTCAACATGTGACATATTTCAATGTAACCCCTCATCTTAGGTAAATTTCACTTTACACTTAGACTATCAAATAATGCACAAATAGTTTGCATTTAAGCTCACACTTGAAAATAAACTTCACAAAGAGTCTTAATTACTTTTCAAAATATTAGAAAAAGTTTATAATTAACTTTCTTAAGCAAAACTTCTAGTATTAAACCATAACCTAGGTTAGGATTGTTACATCCTAGATTCAGAGAACTAGGTAAAAACTACTTAATTCATATCTTAATATTGGGAACTCGTATCAAACAAGGTGTGATAGAAAGGCTACAATGTCTAGTATCTTTCAAAAATATACCCATATAGTTTTTTAGAGATTGATTATTATTATAATTTTTTTACTAAAAGATATGAGATTTTGATGTTTTGGTCATTAAAAATAGGAAACGACTTTAGAAATTCATGAATATTTTATAGTAAACACATTTTGATATGTTTAATATGATTCTAAAGATAAGAATATTTTGATATGTTTAATATGATTCCAAAGCATGATCATTCGTATTTGATTTTTTCTTAATATTTTTGATGTAAACCCTAATAAGGGTATTATGGGTATTTCACCCATTGATTGACAATAAAATGATCTAAAAATTTCATCTAAACTCCAATGTATAATGTTCTTACTAGTTTTAAAGTTTTGATGAACTTTTAGGTATTATTATATTGATATTTTATTTTGGGCCTAAGTGTCAATTGGACAGGATATTTGATGATTATTTATGAGGCAATCTGGGATATGTATGCATATTTGTTTAGGAAAAATTTGTAATTTGTAATTTGTAATTTAATCTGATGTCATAATTGAGTCGGTAAGATTTATATAAGGGATAATGTTCAATATTTATTCTCATTATATGATGTATATGCACATATTAGTACAATATGTGATTATTATAAATCATACAAGTATGGGTATTATAATGATTATATAATGTGGGTATTGATATACAATTGACACCAAGATTTTATCATGGTTTTATATCAGAGTTAGATTCACTCTAAACAAGAACCATAATTTGGTTAGGAGGTTAGAGTGATGGGTGTTTGATATTTAGAAATAAAAAGAGGGAACATACACATAGACTAATAGAATTTTTTTAACGCCCATGTAAATGTGTTTTAAACCAAGGAATCTAGACCACGTGAAGAATCTTATCACACAATGTAAGTGATCCCTATGCATTGAATTTCATTATTATGAATATTCAACCTATACCTTCAAAGTAACTTTGAGATTGAGTTACTTTTAGACTTTAGTATTTCATATACTTTCATGCTTTGAGTAATCATATTTCGTTCAGTTTGAATTATGTTTCCAAATTATCAAATTTCAAGTATTTGATATTTATATGACTTTTAGACACTCATAATTTCTATGTTTAGTTATGTTTATTCTTCTCAAGACTTTAGACACATATGTCATATATCTGATATTCAAATGTAACTAAGTCATATATTAAATAAAAAAATTAGATTAAGATTTATTCAGACAATATGAATCTAGATTTCAGATTTTAGAATTAGAGCATTCATTGTGAGAAGTGATTAATTAGATATCCACATACCTAATAAGAGACTCAGATCCAATCTTAGTTCTTTATAAATTTCGATACATATTCAGATTTAGAGTTTAGAGTTTGGAGTTAGATTTAGTTTAGAATTAAAGAATAGAGATACAAATTCATTGACAATAGATTAAGATTTAGAGATAAGAAATTAAGAACAGAACCAGGGATAAGAGATTAATATTTAGAATAAGAAGTTAAGATCATGGATAGAAAATGACTTCATAATATTAACTATATACATTATAGGATAAGTCCTCACCAGAGAATACTAGGAAGATTCAGAGGGAACACTAGGCCAGGCATTATGGGTGTCACAGAGGACATGTTGTGCCAACAGAGGGTGTGTTGAATCATAGAGGATACTTCTATGTCAACAGAGGACACGTTGTGCCAACAGAGGATGTCTTGCACTATAGAGGACACTTTGGTGTCAATAGAGGACATGTGTCAACTGAGGGTGCTGCATCATAGAGGACACTTCGGTGTCATAAAGAAGGACTTATCATGTAATGATGGCCATAAACAGATAAAAGGCATAAATAAAAGAAGCATCAATTAAATATAAGTTTTAAAATTTCAGATATTAATACATCTTTCAATTATAGTATATCCATGTTTATTGTATTAGAAATTCAACGAGACTTACTCTAATTGTAGTTTTTCCTATTTGTGCATGGTTAGTGATGAGATGTCTGTAGGTACATAACCTTAGGAGATAGTCATGACAAGATGATGTAGCGAGAGTTTTAGGAGGTTTTCTTGTTGGGGAACCATCTACCCTGTCCCAATTTTGAGATGATATTTGTATAAAGCAGTATCATGGTATAAAGTTTATTTTGTATATGATGATGCAATAGAGTTTCTTTCCTAAGAATTTACGTGAATGAATTTTTACACTACTTTGTGTTGGTTATTGTCTATTATTATTATGTATATCATGTTTGTGACACTCCTAGAAAAAAATTATTAGCTTCCGCTCATATATATGAAAAATTGGGGTGTTACATTCCTATAAGACTAGTGAGAGTGAGAGTGAGAGTGAGGAGAGAGTGGTAGTGTCCGTTGGGGTTAATCTCCAGAGAAGTAGGGAATGAGGGTTAGAGAGGAAGACATGCTTTGCGATCAAGCCACATGAGTTTGAGGGATTGTATCAAACCCAAAGGAGGGGTTAATATAGAATGTGGAGGTGAAGAACTTTGGGTTTCATGGCTTGGGTTTGTTGGGTTGAGAAGGATTTTCCGACAAGAAAGGACACTTCAATTCTAAGGCATTATTTGCCTTCCATCCACCCACCAATTAATTCTGTTTGCAGTGAGGAGCCAATTGATCTAGCATCAGAGAGTTGGGAAGTTGACTAGAGAGAGAAGGAGAGAGAGAGGTTGGGGATTTTAGATAGCTACTGTGCACTCACTTTTGATCCCTAACTCAAGGTAGGAGAAGATGGGTTAGCCACCAACCTCAAATATGATGTCCATGCAAAGTGTGACACATAAAGGGATCAAGTTACTTCCTTCCCTATAGTTTTCAGTTGCAATGATGTGATTGCCTTGATTTGTAAATTTCCTAATCAATTAAAATGCGTATTTTCCCAATTTTCCCTAGGCCACTAGGATGAGAATAATTTGAAATTTTGGGAGATACTCATTATTAGTTTCCTCTACCTATAGAAAAATATGGGATTTAGTAAAGAAACAGACACATTCAAAATTTTCTCATCAAGTTAGACATATTCAGATTGTTCCTATTATTTTATGGGGAATTCCTATTCTAGCTTGATAACTATTGTTTTATGTGAACTCTACTATAATAGGTACTTGTCACATGACCCATTCCAGTCCAAGACACAAGCCCTTAACAAGTCTTCTAGAATCGAAATTGTTCTTTCATAATGTCCATCTACTTGGGTATGATGTGAGATGATAAACATTACTTGTGTACACAATTCCTCTTGTACTTACTTTCATAGCTTGGAGATGAACTTTGTTTCACAATTAGAAATAATAGATCTTGGTATTCCATGAATTTGGACAACCTTTTAGATGTAGATCGTCCAGGTGAAACACTTTTGTAGTGGTTTTTCAAGAGAAAACCTATGAAAATTTTGTTAAGAGACCTACTACTACCCAAACAATCATACCCTTTCATGATACTGAGGAATCCCATTACAAAATTCATGGTGATGTGACCCTATTTACATTTTGGAATCTAAAGTGATTGAAGAAAGCCACCAAGTTGTTGATGTCTGGCGTACACTTTCTAACAATTAGGGCATCTGGCAACAAACACATCTATGTCACATATCATATTCTACAACTGGAAGCATCAATGGAGGTCTTTACACATTTTTGTAATTCTAGGATGAACGATATACTTGGATTGATGGGATTCTTGTAAGATGCATGACTTAGTAAAGAATCTTTAGGGATCCATATAGTGTTGTTTTTATTGGATCCCCCCATCAATGCCCACATAAAGGTGGATTATTGAGTAAGGACTTCATATTCTCAAGGGTCAGGCCGTTCAATTGATTTGAAATCAAATCACTAAACAAGTATTGGATAATCTAACTATTAATAATGTAGATTTGGATAGATAGGGGTTTTGGAGTCCACCTATCAATCTCCTTGAGTCTCCTCCACTGTGTGGAAAGTCCGGCAGTATAGGTTAGTTGCTTACAATTGAAAGCATAGTGTACTATATTAGTCTTACTAGGATAATAGGATATGGTGTTGGCCATACAAGGATTGTAGGATATGGAATAATCATAGTCCTTAAGGTAATCCATACACCAACTTTGACGTGCCTTTGATCTTTTTGAGTTAGGAGGTGATTCAAACTTTTATGTTCAATGAAGGCATTAAAGGTGGCTCCGTATAGATGATGTCTCCACATTTAAAAGTGTAGATCATGGCATCAAGTTCCAAATCATGGGTCAGGTGGTTCATGTCAATGGGATTGAGTTTCCAAGAAGAAAAAGTGGCTAGATGCTTGTTCTATTCTAGTACACATCCTAGTCCCATTTTAAAAGGATAGAAGAAGATGAAATAATCATCCTTACCCAATGGTAGGGTCAAAACTGTAGAAGAAGTTAGCTTTTCCATGTAATGTTAGACCATATGAACTTATCATTTTTTCATGTATGCTTGGTGAGGGGAAGAGAAATCTTGGAGAAATAAAAAATGAAACACCGTTAGTAACCAACCAATCCAGAAAATGGCGAAATTCAATTGGTAACTTGGGTGCATTCTAATCATGAACTATGGTTACTTTGGTAGGATCCACTATAATTGTGAGAACTCATTACACTAAACAAGATTACTCAAAACATAAAACCCAATCAATCAAGCACTAATTAATCACATACCCAAAAATATGGGTAAATTAAAACCAATTTCAACGTCAGCATCCGCTCATAAACATTTGCATAAGAGCCCAAAATCTTTCTTATATCCATACTATGCCAAGAATTTGATACAAATTGTTCTATCGTCTTAGCCACCACATATATACACAGGAGAACAATATTCATATATGCCACACAAACAAGCATTAATATGCTAACAAAAGTCCGATTCGTTTGAAAAACCATATACAAACTTTTCTCGCCCAGGCCTGAGAGTACATGGATGACTCTAGGGCACATTAGACATCTAATCAGCTTTCTCAAAGATTCATTACTATAGATCCTCTTTGCTGCTACAAGTTTGTTTTTTTCACTATCGATTACCTAAAAAAATGTGGCAAACCACAAGGGTGAGACCCAGTCCCAATAAGAGATATAACCTCCAACAATGTTTGTTGATTACAACATTTTGAAGTAATTAAACAATTAAAAAATTTAATCAGATATAACAAATAAGATCAACAATATTGATGATTAACAAAATACATAAAGGAGCAGATAATAACTATCATTATTATCCAAACTATCATCCTTTATCTTGTTGACAATATAAGCAATTCAGTACCATATGCATATCTAGCATCATGTGCAAGTCTAGTAACATAGCATAGCTAAAAACATGAGCATGTCTAATTGGTTGAACATATCAACATCATAAGAAGAGCTAACAACATAAGCACAACTATCTGGATAAGCATGATTAGCAGTATATGCTTCTCTAGTTACAAAGGCATGGCTAGCATGCTAAACATAACTAACAACATGAGATAGCTAGCATCATGATTATAATCAGTAGTAGTATAGTTATCAACATAACCAAGGATACTGTATGTATGCATCTACAATCTTAAGCATATCCACAACATAAGCATATCTGCTATCTCTTAATTGCACTAAACATCATCTTTATGTAAAGATAACAAACAAGGGTTATCATCCAATGTGAAACGTTGTGTATAACCCTAAACAAATATGCTACATAGTTGTATTACATCTTTTGTTATTCCCTGGGGAATTAGAATTTTACCATTCAAAGTCCAACTGACCCCTGCGAAGGGCTATTCAGTCCCGTATAAGATCTAGGAGTGCCGATATCCTAAGATCTCTTCCCCTCAGTCAGTACGAGTAAAAAGGTAGTGACATATCCGTCAAAGATCCCACCACAACGACATATAGTCAAGATGCTAACCACTAGTCTGCCCTTGGTACAGGTCATGTCACTAGAAACCAGGGTATATAAATCCAATCACTGAGGTACAAATGCAGTTTTCGTCTAATCACATCATGTTATAATCACCGAGACACGACATCAGCCATTCTCAATCACATCAGATGTATGAGGCATGACCATAGCCAACCTCCACAATCTACATTTTGGATGATGAAGATATATCCTCAACCTACCACCCCCACATACTCAACGGTATGTTCTTTGAGTTTCCCTTAGGAATACTCATTTCACCATCCAACAAGTTCTGACACTGAAGATGGTTCTACGAAACTGGGCGCTACATGATTAGAGTTGTACTTGATTAGTTATGCCAAATGGGTGAATTAAGGCTTCATCAAACAAGTGGACATAAAAAGCCTAAGTCACTCCTAGAAAGCATATAAATATCACAACTTTGAAAAGATATACAACGTGTGAAACATAATTTCTCATCTCATCATCACATGGTACTATTCGCTTGCCATTCATGAGACCACACTAGTCATCATACTATCACAAGATATAAATCCTTTTCACAATATCACAGGGTATCAACCCTTATCAACACAAGAGTATTACACCTCATTCAGGGCTCAACCATGCCCAAAGGCCATTAAGACCATCATACTATTCCCCGCAAGATCATCATTATCTTTGCATGCCTTATAACAAGGATCAACAACATGACTTACATATAATACACCAGATCAACACAATATTGCATTAATGAGGTAGGAGATATTCATAAACAATCATAGTAGGGTTATATTAACATAAAGAACATTCCTTTATTACATCAACATGCAAGGAATCTAGATATGATTAACTCTCATCATATTCATAATGCACATGTTTAACATAAGAAAGTATCAACCATGTGGCTATGATAACCACAAATTAACATATCAAGGTTATGATCATATTAAGGAGGTTATTCCACCATCATTCCACCATATAAGAATGTTAAACATAAATAATCATCTTTATCTATTTGCATTAGAGTGAGGTTCACAAGATAAATTATATTAATGTTACTAATCAGCACTCATACCCAAACCCTAACTCACGACATCCCCATTGGATCATGGATGCATAAGGTGAAGAATCACCATCACATTCCATACTATTCTAAAGTATGAACCCATACATAAATCAAGGTGTAACCACTAGGTTATAGCATACTAGGGTTTCAACAACAGTAATAGAGTACTCCATGATTGTATTAGTCATTCAAGGACTATTTGTACCCAATTACCATCATTTAGTTATATTAAAGCTAGGTATAATCAGCTATACCTATTTAGGGTTACATATCAACAAAATATGATTATCATCCCTTCTATTCATATGAGTGAATAATTAAGACTGCCTTATTAAGGGTAACCCTCCATTTGTTCCATCATCAACCTATATCACCATACCACAATGTCACCCAGAACCATTGGATGTTTAAAAGGTAAGACCATTGATTGTTTACATAAGTAAACACCTTGGATAAACCACCTATGAAGTCCTTGAGTTGTGATCTAGAAAGATTCACTATTTAACCCTAGACATCCCTTGATTAACAACACAAATGTTCCATTGAGAGTAGGGTAAAGCCCACAATAGACTGTTCATTTAAAACAAGCCATCCATTGGAAACAAGTAAGCTCCTTAAGTTGATCATATAAAGGAAACCATCTAAATCACATTATTAGGACCAACATATTACATTATCCATCATTCCACTTTATTGGAGGAATAAACATTAGATCTTGACCATTGGGTCAAGTTCAAATGTTAAAACCATCAATTACAGTATAGGTCCGACCATTGCATCAAGTGACCCAAGAAACCATTGGTCTAAGGCTTAATTGATGGTACAACTACAATGATTAACTCACCATAGGTTGTAGAGACCTGATACACCATCATTAGTGATCATTAAATCACATAGGTTGTTAGATCAACACTATATTCATTAATCAACATCAAATATTAAGCTAATGTCATCATTGCTTGATAACATTGGTAGGGTACTTAATGGTTGATCATTAAACTTCTAAGTGATTCAAAACCTGACCTAAGGGGGTGACCATAGGTTGTCACCATCATCTGACACCTTTGATCTTGACCATTAGTTATTATGAAGACATTGTCGTAGGGTTGTTGCAATGGTACCATCATCGAGTCATGGGTTTATAGAAGAAATCAGCTTTAAACCCTAAAATTGACCATTGGTTGATAGGTGTATAGCACCATAGGTTGTCAAATAAACCTGATCCAAGTCATATTATACCTTTATAATAATGTACACTTGATCGAAGGTTCATCTAGAACTGAAATTAGAACAGGAAACATTATAAAAATCGAAGTCCAAGTCAAGCATAGCTTTTTAGTGCATAAATCATCATTTTCAAACAAGAACATGATCTAGAAAGCTTATGATAAGCAATAAATGCAGAGCAAGTTATGAAACTTGCCTCTAATGAGAAGATGAAACCCCACACATGATCGGCCTAAATCGCGCGTCCTAAAATTGGAGGCGTATTTGAGGTAGTCGAGCCTTCACATTTATAACCCAAATCCTTCTAGGCCCCCGCAACTTTGTTTACGGGGTCGAAGTAGTCATACGGGGTCGAACACAGGGACAAGGTGGGTCGTGTTGATGACTCTGAATCGACACTCTACACTCCGGTGGGTATAAAGAGATATTAAAGTTCCCCGAAGGGGAACAACAAGCTGTCACGATTAAATCAAAGAAAACTATCTCCAACTGGAGTTACAAGAAAGATTAAGGTTTTGTCATTTAGCAGTTTTTAGGAATTTTCATGCAACAAAAAATAGAAAGATAAACTGTAGTTTAAGGTGTAATGCAAGGGATAAGACTTCAGTAAGACAAGCGGTAGCAGTAACACCCTGCACCCCTCCTCTCAGAGCGGGTGCCTCTAACCAAGCTTCAACACCCCTCTCGAGGTTGCTGGGCTTAAGTTAGAGTGGAATGATACTAAAACAACTCCGTTCCGGGCACTCTCGTACTCCAGAACCGGACCAAACACTAGAGCCACAACCCAACTCTCGAAGTAGTTGCGACGGGAAAGACGATTCGGTAGCTAAGCGAAACGCAATCCAAAACATGCAAGCTAGAGTTCAGATATCCAACACAATAGTTACCCAATCATAAGGCACCAAGCATTAAACAAATAGCAATTAAGCATTTCTATTTCCATAAGCAATAAGGGTCTTAATACAATGCATAAGCTAAGAATTTAAATAACAGAATTAAAGATAGATTCACCTTCTTGATGTAGAAGAACGACATACTATTGTAGCTCTCCTGCCCGATACCGGTCAGGAGCCGAGCCCGATACGGCAGTGTCGGGCGGCACCCCCTCTCGTGCAGTGCCGACTGACGACTGATTGTATCGCTCAAGGACCCTGGCCGATACGCTCATGTCGGGTGGCACACCCTCTCGGGCGACACGCATGACGGGCGGAGCGTATCGGGTTCGATATCGTGTCGGGCAAAGAGTTACGAGTCTACTGTCGGGCACTCGTGTCGCTCATCTCCGCTGGCCGATATCGGCCCGCAGTGTCGCCCGGGACAACACTAAGTGAGCCATCCCTTCCCTCTCGGGATGAGGGAAAGCTCACCTAGTGTCGCCCGGCACAAGCACTGGGGCGCGATACTCTTGCTCTCACAGCTACCTTTGAGGGTGGCTCTCGAACTGTCTTGTCCGAATTCTCCAACTCTCCGACTAGTCTGACGACCACCTCTCCGACCTGTCTTTTTGGCTTCCTGTAGCTGCTATTTATACCGGCGGTTGAAGGAGTTATGGTGCTGGAAACGCCACGTAGCTCCCTTATACGCCGGTCGATGGATGTGGACGGCCGATACATGTATGTATCGGCGCGAGGTGCTGGCTATCGGTCACGTGGCTGGCGGCACGCCTGCCGGTGGGTGGCTGTGTCGCCCGACGAGCTTGGTCATCGATGCGGCTTTGGCTCCTTGTCGGGTAGACGGTATGTCGGCCGACACGTCCTTCTTGCGCAGCGCCCTTCTCCGCCGATCATTCTCGTGTCGCCCAGCCCCTGTCGGGCTGGGTTGTATCGGGCGTCAGGAAGGTCGAGACGGGCTTAGACTTATTGTGGGCCGGAATCGGCCTTATTGCACAAAAACAAGGGAAACTCTGTAGAAGATAGGAAAAATTGGAATAAGAGCGTTGCTTGGCCAATTATTCCGAAAATGCTAATAAAATAGAGGAAAATAGCAGAAAAGGGTAGTTTTGATAACAGAATAAAGGGCAAAAATGTCACAAAATTTGGTGTTATCAACTCCCCCAAACTTAGCTTTTTGATTGTCCTCAATCAATATTTAAACTAAACTATGTGTTGCTTCTTCTTGCACAGTAAAACTTTAAGGCTAAAGGGTAGCACAAGATTTGCGGTGTCTTGGAGGTAATGCTGTCTTAATGCGAACAAAAGACCTTGCCCTACTTGCCTTATTATTTAAGTAAAAATTTTCTTCTCCACAGCTTCAGTGAGACTTTGGTGTATGATTCCGAAGTTAGCTTCCACACCAAACAACTTTATTTTAGGGGCAAAAAGTTGTGTATAGGGTAGGCTAAAGCTTTTTGGGTTTTTCTTCTTGTTTCCCATCAGTCCATCCAGGTAAGGGTCCGTTAACGGGCAAGTGGTCCCTGCAGTCCAAGCCAGTTGGCCTTAGAGCAGTGATTTCACATCCTACGTACCACTGCCCCGGATCTACCATGCCTAAAGATGGGTACTTTTGGAAAACAAGTGTGTATATATATATATTTTTTCTTTTCTTTTATTGGGAACAACTCTCATGCTTTTATTCACGCTCATAAGGCTTCTTTCTCTTTTTGGGATTTTTGCTGGGTAAGGGAAAACAAAAGAGATTTTTGCTGTTTGGGCAGCTTTTTCCTTCTCCATACTCGTCTCTTAGCTGTTTGCGAGATTATTATTTTTCGAAAATTTTTGGATGGCAAGGCACAATCTTTTGTTTGTTTGAGACAGCATTATCAGAAAGATATGACAGAACTTGTAACTCGTTAAAATATTCAGAAAGTAAACTTTGCAAGAAGTCACAACAGGTTTTTATTATTATTACAGCAACTTTGTACATATGCATAGGGGCAGGAAATTTGCAAAGGAAAGATTTTTGAAAATTTTTGTATGGCATGCATGCGTACATCAGATATACAGGGAGCTATAAGGGCACATCAGGTAAAAGAGAATGAATATCGTAGAAAGCTTGAAGTGATAAAATTTTTATACCTCCCTCACTGGCATACCCCCCCAAACTTACTTTCTACTCTGTCCCAGAGTAGAGAAGAAAGCAAAAGTGAGGTAAAGCTTAGCCAGTGAGGGTTAGCTTTCTGATGTGCTACAAAATGCTCCTACGAAGTTGCAGCATGCCATTGGGAGGTTGTCTAGCGGGTTCGCTTCGGCGGTGTAGCAGTTGAGTGTGAGCGTAACCCTCAAAATTCACTTCTGGCCCACCTTTTCTTCACATCTCCGTTGTAAACATAAACAAAGGGATTGATTATCCATCCCTAGTTTAGTTCCCAGGAGTGTGTAGTCAGGGTGGGCCCTCTCCCTTAAGAGGACGGAACCGAGGTGCCTCGAGCTTGTTCGGAGGCCTTGGTTGCCACACTCTTGCTGTCTCTGGAGATGGTCCCAAGCCACACCAAAGACAGGCTGATAACTAGGTGACTCGCTATTGGAGCTACCAAATCAAGAAAGATCTTCCCTTCCATTGTTGTTTCCGTTTCTGCTCGACAGTTGTTGCTGATCCTCGCGCCGTGCTTGCTGGTGCGGTAGGTGGTTTGCTCCATACGAGCCATACCTGTTATTTAAAATTTATTTATTCATTCGTTAGGCAAGAAAGATGAAAAGAAAGAAAACTTATTAAAACTGGGCGATAGGTGATCGGACGACACGATGTTGTTGCGCGATATGACTCGACGCCCGACACAGGTGTGTCGGGCGATTCGAGGTCACATGAAGCAAAAACATGACATCGCCGTGAGAAGCATGACGCCCGATACGATACATAGGGAAAACGCTATCGACCGGTGTTACGCGCGAAAGCATGTCGGGCGATAGAAAAACTTGCAGGTCATGTAAACCCGATAAGAGGCTCGGTAACAGATACTGGCGTCGGGCGACAGGGTTATCGGCCGATAAACGTGTCGGTCTACAAACCTATCGGGCGACAAGCCATGTCGTTCGGTAAGAAAACAACAAGCCGGCCGATACGCCTCACAAGATACAAAACCTGTGTCGGGCGAGAGATAACATGTCGGGCAAAATGTGTGTCGGGCTATACCTTCGCTCTCAGGAGGCATCGCCCGATACCAGGGCGAAGGCAAGATGGCCGACACACGAGCAAAAGGGAGGATCACTGCATGCGTTCCAAGTGGCAAAAAGGAGAAAATGATAGTCCGACACGAAGAAACCTCCACGCTATTTATAGAGAACCCAGCTGGGGGTAAAACGGGCAAAACATGGCGCGCGTCGGGCGTTTTAGTCACGCTATTCCCGAAACGCGCAGTCCCATTGGGTAGTCCAAGGGTCATCTGCTGCCCTTGCGACGCCGGGGGCGAGGCTGCCCGATACAAGTGGTTCTGCGCCCAGCTGGTCGACACGGTAGAAAAGCGGGCGGTCAAAAGGCCAAAACTAAACCTGGGTGAAGTAAAAGGCCTTTGCAGGGTAAAACATCATTGGTAAAGAGAAGGATCTCCTACCTCAGATGACATTACTCCTCAAAGTTCCGTAAAACACAGCGGTGGCCCATAAAACAAAAGGAGTCAGCACACGTGCGCATGCACTGACTTGGGCCTTATTACAGTCCATAATGTGTGTTTTTACAAAGAAAAGAAATGTATCCTAATCTATGACTCGGGCTGCCTCCCGAGGAGCGCTGAAGTTTCCGTCGCCAGCTCGACCGGTGTAGGCTCTTCGGTTGTACCCACATCCAGCAAGTCAATCTCTGCTTTCCTGACAAAAGCTTCATCTTCATAAAACCTTTTCACTCTGTGCCCGTTCACCTTGAAGATCTTAGTCAGGTCATCCTTGTCGCGGAGCTCCATCATTCCTGATGGGTATATCTTTGACACAGAAAACGGTCCCGACCATCTTGTCTGTAATTTCCCAGGAAAAAGACAGATGGAGGACTTGAATAACAAGACCTTATCCCCTTCACTCACATCCTTTCTCCTAAGGTGGGCATCATGCCACATTTTTGTTCTTTCCTTGTAGATCTTTGCATTCTCGTAGGCGTGAATCCTCAGCTCTTCGAGCTCTTGAAGCTGCAAAAACCTCTTTTCTCCTGCTTTGTCTAGATCCATATTTAGGAACTTGATCACCCAAAGGGCCTTGTGTTCTAGTTCCAAAGGCAGATGGTAGGATTTTCCGTGTATAAGACGGTAGGGGGTGGTTCCAATGGGCGTCTTGTAAGCAGTACGGTAGGCCCATAATGCGTTGTCAAGTTTCATAGACCAGTCTTTCCGCGTGCGGATGACAGTCTTTTCTAAGATCTGCTTGATCTATCTGTTTGAGACCTCTACCTGCCCCGACGTCTGTGGGTGGTAGGGCGTAGCGATCTTATGTTTTACTCCATACTTACGTAGGAGCGCTTCGAACTGCCTTTCTCCGAAGTGTGACCCGCCGTCGCTTATTACGGTGCGCGGTACACCGAAACGGGGAAAGATGGTCTTCTCAAAAAGCTTGATAACCGACTTGGCATCGCATGTTTGGGTGGCTGCCGCCTCTACCCACTTCGATACATAATCTACTTCCACTAGTATGTATTGATACCCTTGGGATGGGGGAAACGGCCCCATGTAATCAGTTCCCCATACGTCAAATATTTCCACTTCGATCCAGCTTGCCATCGGCATTTCATTCCTCCGCCCTATATTTCCCGTTGACTGGCACTCTTTGCAAACCTTTACAAATCGTGCAGCATCTTTAAATAAGAAGGGCCAGTAGAAACCTGATTGTAGCACTTTCACCGCTGTTCTTTCGCTACCCAGGTGTCCACCATAGGGGGAGGCGTGGCATCCCTTCAGGATACCAGCGGTTTCTTCTTCCGGGATGCACCTCCTGTACAAGTTATCTGCGCATCTTCTGAATAGGAGAGGATCATCCCAGTAATAATTCTTGGCATCCGCGAATAGCTTCTTATTTTGATTGTAGGTGATGTCAGGAGGCATCTCTCCACAAGCAAGGAAATTGCAGATGTCTGCAAACCAGGGCAAACCTTCTTCTTGAGTTTCAGCCATCATAAGAGCTTCGTCGGCAAAGTCGTCGTCGATTTGTGGCCCTCTCTGTCTCTCATCCACTATCCTCGATAGGTGGTCTGCGACCACATTTTCTGCGCCCTTCTTGTCGATAATTTCATGATCGAACTCTTGGAGCAACAAGGCCCATCTCAACAACCTGGGCTTTGCGTCTTTCTTTTGCATTAAGTATTTTATTGCCCCATGATCTGTGTATACTTTGACCTTGGATCCGATGAGATACGACCTGAACTTGTCAAACGCGAAGACTATCGCGAGCATCTCCTTCTCGGTGGTTGTGTAGTTTACCTGTGCTTCGTCCAACGTGTGACTAGCGTAGCAAATCACATGGTGCTTTTTATCTTTCTTTTGCCCCAGGACTGCTCCAACTGCGTAGTCTCTAGCGTCGCACATTAGCTCAAAGGGTAAACCCCAATCTGGCGCTTGAAGGATAGGTGGTGATACTAAAGCATTTTTCAGGGTCTGAAAAGCACTGAGACAATCGTTAGAGAAAACAAATTCAGCATCTTTTACTAGAAGATTGGACAATGGCTTGGAAATCTTTGAGAAGTCCTTGATGAATCTTCGGTAATATCTGGCGTGCCCGAGGAAGCTTCTTATCCCTGTGACGGATTTTGGTGGAGGAAGCTTAGATATAGCTTCGAATTTCCTGGTATCCACCTCGATCCCACGCCTTGAGATCTTATGCCCTAGAACGATGCCCTCCCGCACCATGAAATGACATTTTTCCCAGTTCAGGAGCAGGCTGTTTTCCTCGCACCTTTGAAGTACCAACGACAGATTCTTCAGACAGCTATCGAAGTCCTTTCCATAGACGGAAAAATCGTCCATGAAAACTTCCACGATGTCTTCTAGAAAATCTGAGAACATTGATATCATGCATCTTTGAAAGGTGGCGGGAGCGTTGCAGAGTCCGAAGGGCATCCTTCTAAAGGCATAAGTGCCGTAAAGGCAGGTGAACGTCGTTTTCTCTTGGTCGTCGGGTAAGATGGGTACCTGGTAAAATCCTGAAAATCCATCAAGAAAACAAAAATAATCGTGATGCGCTAATCTTTCAAGAACTTGGTCAATAAAAGGTAGCGGAAAATGATCCTTTTTTGTAGCCTGATTTAGCTTTCGGTAATCAATGCACATTCGCCAACCGGTGACGGTCCTTACCGCCACCTCGTCACCCTTCTCACCTTTAACCACAGTCATTCCGCCTTTCTTGGGTACTACGTGGATCGGGCTTACCCAATTGCTGTCGCTAATTGGGTAAATGATCCCCGCGTCCCTAAGCTTTATTACCTCTTTCTTGACGACCTCCTTGAGCATCTGATTCAGCTTCCTCTGGGGTTGGGCCAGAGGCTTGGCAGACTCATCCAAGTTGATGCGATGCATGCAAAGGGCGGGGCTAAGGCCTTTGATATCATCTACGGAATATCCTATAGCCCCCCTGTGGAGTCTTAACTCCTCAAGGAGCCGGTCTAGCTGATTGCTTGAAAGATCGGCGTTTACGATGACTGGGTTCTTCTGTTCTTCATCTAAAAATTCATATTTCAGTCCTTCAGGCAATGCTCTTAAATCCGGCTTTTCTCGGGGTGTCTCCTCCAGAGGTTCTCCCTCAAGGGAGGCATACTTCGCAGAGTTCACCTCCTCCTCTTCTTCTTACAAGTCTTTATCAGAAAGGTTGAAAAGGTCGAGATGCCTCACGACATCAGGATCTTCGAGGTCGGGATCCTGACAGCTTATTGCCCTTGCGAGGGGGTCCACTGTCCAGATATCCTCCTATATTTCCTCACAGAATTTATTGTAACTATCCGCAAAATAGGCCGATTCAGACAGGGATCGACCTCTCATGATCTCCTTCATCTTGAAGTCCATGTGGTTGTTTCCAACCCTCAAGGTGATTATCCCTTCAGAGACATCAATCAGCGCTCTCCCTGTTGCCAAGAAAGGGCGTCTGAAGATGATCGGACATCGGGGATCTTCAGCTGTGTCGATGACGACGATGTCGCAGGGAATGAAGAAATCACCGACCCTAATCGACACATCTTCGACAATGCCAACAGGTCTTTTGAAGGAGTGATCTGCCAGTTCAATCCGCATATTGGTTTGAACCATGTCGGTCAAACCCATCCTTTGTGCGAAACTTAAGGGCGTGAGGCTGATGCTTGCTCCCAAGTCTGCTAGACCCTTTCGCTCGACATTGTCCCCAACGGCGAATGGGATTGTGAAAGCTCCGGGATCCCTTCTCTTAGTTGGCAAGTTGGGCTTTACAAAGGCAGAGGAAGTAGAGGCTAGGTACACTGTCTCTATCCTTTCCCCCCTTCTTTTCTTCATTATTAGATCTTTGAGAAACTTGGCGTATGTGGGCATCTCATCCAAAGCGTCAAGGAAGGGGACTTCAAGATGCAGCTTCCTGATCGAGTCCATGAACCTTTTGTGCCGCTTTTTCAGATTTGCCTTGATCAGCTTGTACGGGAACGGTATCCTGGGAGCATAGCGATTCCTCCCACCAGATGGCTCATCGGACGGTCTCGGCGCAGGCTCTTGGGCTTCTGCAGGCCTACCTCCGCCTCCTGCTGGAATAGCATCCTTGGGCCCTTGCTCAGGTTCCGGTGGGACTTCATCAGCGCGCTCTACCATCTTTCCTGATCTAAGCACTGCCATTACTGCAGTTTCAGGGTGAGGGAGCATTTTTCCTGCAAGGTTCTTCATTAGAGCAGCCATCTGAGACAGTCATTGATCGACCTCCCATTGGCGCATCTGCAGACTCGCCATCTGGTGTTGCATGGAAATCAGAGATCCAGGGTTGGTAAACGTCCCCTGTACCAACTGGTTGATAATGGTGTCCTGTCTTTTTATGTAGGTGGAAAGTTGACCAACCCAATTAGGTCGGGTCGCCCTCTCGCTTTGGCTCTGACATTCTCCCTCAGAAAGGGGTTGCTCACCACGAGGCATGGTATCAAGGCTCGGTGGAGTAGGTTACAGCTTTGCAGGGTACCTGAAATATCACGAGAAATCAAGTTAGAACACAGAGTTATTTGGTTCCGGCAAAGAATAATGCTTAAAGAAAAAGAAAAAGAAAAAGAGAGGCGCTGTCAAGCCTATTTCTAAGCTTGAGGCATGGGAGTGTAGTTAGTGGCTTCGGATTCGTCAACAATGCCATTTGCCTTGTCCCCGACAACGGTGCCAGAAAGTTGACCGGCCTAAATCGCGCGTCCTAAAATTGGAGGCGTATTTGAGGTAGTCGAGCCTTCACATTTATAACCCGAATCCTTCTACGGGGTCGAAGTAGTCATACGGGGTCGAACACAGGGACAAGGTGGGTCGTGTTGACGACTCTGAATCGACACTCTACACTCCGGTCGGTGGGTGTAAAGAGATATTAAAGTTCCCCGAAGGGGAACAACAAGCTGTCACGATTAAATCAAAGAAAACTATCTCCAACTGGAGTTACAAGAAAGATTAAGGTTTTGTCATTTAGCAGTTTTTAGGAATTTTCATGCAACAGAAAATAGAAAGATAAACTGCAGTTTAAGGCGTAATGCAAGGGATAAGACTTCAGTAAGACAAGCGGTAGTAGTAACACCCTGCACCCCTCCTCTCAGAGCGGGTGCCTCTAACCAAGCTTCAACACCCCTCTCGAGGTTACTGGGCTCAAGTTAGAGTTGAATGATACTAAAACAACTCCGTTCCGGGCACTCTCGTACTCCAGAACCGGACCAAACACTAGAGCCACAATCCAACTCTCGAAGTATTTGCGACGGGAAAGACGATTCGGTAGCTAAGAGAAACGCGATCCAAAACATGCAAGCTAGAGTTCAGATATCCAACACAGCAGTTACCCAATCATAAGGCACCAAGCATTAAACAAATAGCAATTAAGCATTTCTATTTCCATAAGCAATAAGGGTCTTAATACAATGCATAAGCTAAGAATTTAAATAACATAATTAAAGATAGATTCGCCTTCTTGATGTATAAGAACGACAGACTACTGTAGCTCTCCTGCCCGATACCGGTCAGGAGCCGAGCCCGATACGGCAGTGTCGGGCGGCACCCCCTCTCGGGCAGCGCCGACTGACGACTGGCTGTATCGCTCAAGGACCCTGGCCGATACGCTCATGTCAGGCGGCGCACCCTCTCGGGCGGAACACATGACGGGCGGAGCGTATCGGGTTCGATATCGTGTCGGGCAAAGAGTTACGAGTCTACTGTCGGGCACTCGTATCGCTCATCTCCGCTGGCCGATATCGGCCCGCAGTGTCGCCCGGGACAACACTAAGTGAGCCATCCCTTCCCTCTCGGGATGAGGGAAAGCTCACCTAGTGTCGCCCGACACAAGCACTGGGGCGCGATACTCTTACTCTCACAGCTACCTTCGAGGGTGGCTCTCGAACTGTCTTGTCCGAATTCTCCAACTCTCCGACTAGTCTGACGACCACCTCTCCGACCTGTCTTTTCGGCTTCCTGTAGCTGCTATTTATATCGGCGGTTGAAGGAGTTATGGTGCTGGAAACGCCACGTAGCTCCCTTATACGCCGGTCGATGGATGCGGACGGCCGATACAAGTATGTCTCGGCGCGAGGTGCTAGCTATCGGTCACGTGGCTGGCGGCACGCCTGCCGGTGGGTGGTTGTGTCGCCCGACGAGTTTGGTCGTCGATGCGGCTTCGGCTCCCTGTCGGGTAGACGGTATGTCGGTCGACACGTCCTTCTTGCGCAGCGCCCTTCTCCGCCGATCATTCTCGTGTCGCCCAGCCCCTGTCGGGCTGGGTTGTATCGGGCGTCAGGAAGGTCGAGACGGGCTTAGACTTATTGTGGGCCGGAATCGGCCTTATTGCACAAAAACGAGGGAAACTCTGTAGAAGATAGGAAAATTGGAATAAGAGCGTTGCTTGGCCAATTATTGCGAAAATGCTAATAAAATAGAGGAAAATAGCAGAAAAGGGTAGTTTTGATAACAGAATAAAGGGAAAAAACGTCACAAAATTTGGTGTTATCAACACAGAAGAAAACTTGTGCAGGTAGGGTAGAAAATCCAAGAATAAGTTATGAATTCGTCCATCTATCACCTTTCTTCATCAAATGAGCAAACCCTAAGCATAATGAGCAAGAAATGTAGGGTTTTAAAGATTTAAAGAAATGTCTACCATGGAACAGAAAGGTTATGACTTGGAGAAAGGTAGGAGGAAGGATAAAAGAAATAAATGTAGGAAAGAAGGGAATTCTTACTCTTTTAGGTCAAAATCACTAGAAGGAAGCTTTTTCAACCCTAAAATGAAGTCAATTGCAACCCTAGATCCTTTTTCCAAGAAGATCCCCACTTTCTTCTTCCTTGGACAGAAAAATTCGTAGAAGCACAGAAGGAAAACAAAGGTTGGGAGAAGGAGGGAAGTGGTGGAGAGAAAATGGCTCGTTTTGGTGCTTTGGGATAAGTATATGAAACTTTAAGATGTAGAAAAAGAAAAAGTTGATGTTCTAGTATCTATCCAAGTGTCCATGGCCTTAATTTATTACGAATATACAAGCACACACACAAGAATATCCCCCACCATATTTATAGACATTCTTAGATTTCCTTTGTCAAAGTTCCCAGCCAATCAAATAATTCATTAGTTGATAGCTACTAAAGGTAGCTCATCCATGAAGGGGTAAACCCTAAAATACCCTTAGAGAAAACACCTTCAAACAAAGGTTTAAATAGGTTCCCCATGGATCAACAAACTCAATAATGATGATATAATACCCAAGTAACATAATTCAAGTGATAAATTGCAAAGAAAACCTCTCAATTGGGTAAATTGCATAAAAGTCCAAAATGTGCATAATATTGCATAACTTGCTCAAACAATGTCCAAATTGGACCAAATTTGAAACTTAGGCTTGTATTATGATTTAAAAGCATATCACATGGTTATATTAGGTTTATAAGAATTCAATTATGATAATTAAGCTCATTCAAATCATTAAGCAAGTTTAGGGGCCTTACAACTATAAACCCCTAATAGGGATTTTGCCCCCGAAATCCAAGGTAAACAAAGATGGGTACTTCCTTTGTACCTCATCCTATTACCTTCACATGGATACTTACATATCATGGTGATGTCACATCATTCATACATATATCATCTTGGGTCAACACAAAACCCCCCACCTAAGAAGACATTCTCAATATGGAATGTAGAAACTTGTTGTGTCATCTGTACAACTCTAGTAGTAATGTTCAACTTTAAATTCTAGCTATCATCCTAAAATTATATATATTGTATCAACAGATTACTCAAAAGTCATACTTTCTAAATTTTTACCAATTACGGCATGTATCCCACACCATTCCTTGAAGCATAAAAAAAGGTGATGTATACATCCTTTTTTTATACACTAACACTAGAACTCTTGTCAGTTCTTTTTTAGGATAAAAAGAAATGATGACGCTGGTAGCTATCATTCCATAAAAGGAAACATCATTCCTAGTCAACCTTGTTAGGGGTGAAACAACAACACTATCTTCACCTTACTAGGATTTACACAACTTACTTCGAAGACATATCATGATCCCATAAAGACATTTAATCAACCCCATCTCACTCTTGTTCAACTTTTTCTCATAACTATTTCTTCTTCAGCAACCCTAATGTGTTTGAAGAAATATTGATCATATTTTTGACCATATTTGAAATACTTTTACATGTAATCATTTAAAGCTTGATATAACTCATATGACATGACTAGAACACTCTATTCTTCCTATTCATAAATTCTATTTGTGCATTGGTTAGTTTAAAGGACATAACTCTAAACTCATCATGGTCATGTGAATTATGTTATCCAATCTAAATCTTATGAATTGATATTTGATCATAGGTTAATCTTAAAGGAACACATATCACATATCTATTGACCAACAAACCATCTATCCTTGATAGTGGTCTTGCCCAACTATCACTGAACCATACACAACATTATTGAATCACTTTTGTTTTTCCTTCCAAACAACATTTATAAGATCATCATCAAATCTCTCTCTCTATATATATATATCCCTACGGGAGAGGAATACTTGGAATGTTGATTTAATAAAAATCTCCAACCTTCACATATTTCTCATACTGTTGATACATCTTGGATACCAGGATTCATTACCTTGGTATCCACCTCATGTGGTTTAAGGAACTTCCATCCTTATCTCATCTACTTTTACCAACATAATCAAATCTCATGACAAATAAGAGGATTCTTCCTAATTATTGGAAGGCTCAAAAGCAAACTCATCACAAACTTTATGATCTTGGAACCATAGTCCAAGCAACCTTATGCTATAATAAGCTATCCACCCTCATGTTTGCAGTGAATCCACATGTACCAAGTGGCAATGATGCACTTGAAAGTTGTGCCCTAGAAAGGAAAGACACAAAGGGAAACACACTTCCCACATCATAGAAACATTTTTCAAGGGTCACTAGCAAAAGGTAACCAATTCTATTTTCATTATGCATGTTACAACTTCTTATGTGTCATTTTACCCTTTTCATTTTGGGTTCCTTGCCATTAGCATAGGAATAATCATGATTAACATATCTCATTACTCATTCCTTGATGACTATTTATCACACTTGGGTATGTTTTCTTATTTTATTATGTTTTTCAACCACTTATCAACAAGTAAATCATCATATTCAACATTTTCTTCATTAAACATGGATAATCTCCCTTAATTTCTTTCACATGCCATGCTGATTTTTCATTAAATTTTCTTACATACATAGTTTGGTCTGAGATTAACTCAGGTTCCACCTTAATCCTTTGTCATTGTTCCCATTCATCTTCTCATTTTGTACTTGTTATAGGAGTTCTCTCCATCTTATGTGGATTTCATACCTTTATTCACTTTATAAGCATTGACTTATCTGTCTGTTACTTTATTATCTTCTTGAATCACATCATCAAGAACTTCTCTTTTTCTTATTTGTATTCAGATTTAGATACCATGGTGTTTTATCTTTCTCTTATAGTTACCAAACATTCAAAGTTTTGATAGATAATGATGCAATTCTCATCTTCTTTAAGGTAGGATTGAGATATTCACACCATGATTTCTTATTCATTATGCCCTTTAGATTGTCTCAAAATGACTACATGATCAGAGTAATCAGAAAGATAACAATATAAGAGTTCCATACTTACCTTTCTTCAATAATTGAATACTTGGCCAGGGCATCCAAGTATTGAGATTAGGCAATATGCACCATGTTTTTGTGTCATGTTCCTAACTTAGACATCATCCTAGTCTTAAGTCCTAGTGTCCCTGTAGACTCAGTGAGCCTAAAGCTATGATACCAACTTGTGAGAACCCGTTACACTAAATGAGATTATTCAAAACATAAAACACAATCAATCAAGCACTAATTAATCACATAACCAAAAATATGGGTAAATTAAAACCGATTAAAACGTCAGCACCCGCTCATAAACATTTACATAAGAGCCCAAAATCTTTCTTATATCCATACTATGCCAAGAATTTGATACAAATAGTTCTATCATCTTAGTTACCACATATATACATAGAAGAACAATATTCATATATGCCACACAAACAAGCATTAGTATGCTAACAAAACCCCGATTCGTTTGAAACACCATATACAAACGTTTTCTCACCCGGACATGAGAGTACAGGGACGACTCTAAGACACACTAGACATCTAATCAACTTTCTCAAAGATTCATTATTATAGCTCCTCTTTGCTGCCACAAGTTTGTTTTCGTCACTATCGATTACCTAAAAAAATGTTGCAAACCTCAAGGGTGAGACACAGTCCCAACAAGAGATATAACCTCCAACAACGTTTATTGATTACAACATTTTTAAGTAATTATACAATTAAGTAATTTAATCAGATATAACAAATAAGATCAACAGTACTCATGATTAACAAAATACATAAAGGAGCAGATAATAATTGTCATCATTAGTCGGTCTATCATCCTTTGTCTTGTTGACAATATAAGCAATTCAGTACCATATGCATATCTAGCATCATGAGCAAGTCTAGTAACAAATCATAGCTAACAACATGAGCATGTCTAATTGGTTGAACATATCAACATCATAAGAAGAGATAACAACATAAGAACAACTATTTGGATAAGCATGATTAGCAGTATATGCATCTCTAGTTATAAAGGCATGGCTAGCATGCTAAACATAACTAACAACATGAGATAGATAGCATCATGATTATAATCAGTAGTAGCAGTATAGTTATAAACATAATCATGGCTATTGTATGTACGCATCTACAATCTTAAGCATATCCACAACATAACTATATCTTCTATCTCTTAATTGCACTAAACATCATCTTTATGTAAAGATAACAAACAAGGGTTATCATCCAATGTGAAACGTTGTGTATAATCCTAAACAAATATGTTACACGGTTGTATTACATCTTTTATTATGCCCTAGGGAATTTGAATCGTACCATTCAAAGTCCAACTAACCCCTACAAAGGGCTATTCGGTTCCGTACAAGATATAGGAGTGTCAGTATCCTAAGATCTCTTCCCCTCAGTCAATATGAGTAAAAAGGCAGTGACATATCAGTCAAAGATGCCACCACAATGATGTATAGTCAAGCTGCAAACCACTAGTCCGCCCTTGGTACAGGTCATGACACTAGAAACTAGGGTATACAAACCCAATTATTGTGGTACAACCGCAGTTGTCCTCTAATCACATCATGTTATAATCACCAAGACACGACCACATCCGTTCTCAATCACATTAGATGTATGAGGCTTGACCATAGCCAAACTCCACAATCTACATTGTGGATGGCAAGGATATATCCTCAACCTGCCACCCCCACATACTCAACAGTATGCTCTCTGAGTTTCCCTTGGGAATACTCATTTCACCATCCAGCAAGTTTTGACACTGAAGATGGTTCTGCAACATAGGGCACTACATGATTAGAGTTTCACTTGATTAGTTATGCCAGTTGGGTGAATTAAGGCTACATCAAATAAGTGGACATACAAACCCTAATTCACTTCTAGCAAGCATATAAATATCACAACTTTGAATAAAATGTGTGAAACATAATTTCTCATCTCATCATCACATGGTACTATTCACTTGCCATTCATGAGACCACACTAGTCATCATACTATCACAAGATATAAATCCTTTTCACAATATCACAGGGTATCAACCCTTATGAACATAACAGGATTACACCTCATTCAGGGCTCAACCATGCCCAAAGGTCATAAAGACCATCATACTATCACATGATATAAATCCTTTTCACAATATCACATGATATCAACACAAGAGGATTACACCTCATTTAGGGCTCAACCATGCCCAAAGGTCATTAAGACCATCATACTATTCCCTGCAAGATCATCATTATCTTTTCTAGTCTTATAACAAGGCTCAACAACATCACTTACATATAATACACCAGATCCACACAATATTGCATTATATGAGCTAGGAGATATGCATAAACAATCATAGTAGTATTATATTAACATTAAGAACATTCCTTTATTATATCAACATGCAAGGAATCTAGATATGATTAACTCTCATCATATTCATAATGCACATGTTTAGCATAAGAAAGTATCAACCATGTGGCTATGATAACCACAAACTAACATATCAAGGTTATGATCATATTAAGGAGGTTATTCCAACATGTTTCCATCATATAAGAATGTTAAACATGAAAGTTCATCTTTATCTTTTTGCATTAGAGTTAGGTTCATAAGATAAATTATATTAATGTTACTAATCAACACTCATACTCAAACCCTAACTCATGGCATCCCCATTGGATCATGGATGCATAAGGTGAAGGCACCACCATCATATTCCATACTATTATCAAGTATGAACCCACACATAAATCAAGGTGTAACCATCGAGTTATAGCATACTAGGTTTTCAACAATAGTAATAGAGTACTCCATGATTGTATTAGTCATTGAAGGACTACTCATACCCAATTGCCATAATTTAGTTATATTAAAGCTAGGTATAACCAGATATACCTCTTTAGGGTTACATAGCAATACAATATGATTATCATCCTATAATGCCTGGGCCCATTGCCCTAGGCTCTAGTAGAGTTTCAGGAATGACGACTGTCCCCATAGACCACCACTAGCCTTAACTGTGTGCTTTGTCCTCACTCACGCGCATGCCAGGATCAACTTACTGATAGGTCACCCATCCCAGTACTACTCCAAGCTGATCACGCTTAACTATGGAGTTCTTAGTGATGGACTCCCACAAAAGGAGGTGCACCTTGGTGATATGGGTAGTCCAATCATTCCTTTTAAGATCATTATATCCAAGGCCTCAAATCCTGGGATGTTACAATCTCTCCCACTTAGACTCTTGACGTCCTCGTCAAGGCTCAACTATATGGCCTCATAATCTGACCCCATTTCAGTGCAGACCCACAATGGCCCATGGACACCTAGCTCCCGATCATGGAATACCAACACAGGGGTGGCTACGTCAACCATGGACAACCCTTTCCTACCTTCCTGGACCATACGGCTCAATACTGGCATGCCACATGCCCATGTGGGCCCCACCTACTGGAGGGGTTATGGCTCTAATACCATATGTAATGTCTGGGCCCATTTCCCTAGGCTCTAGTAGAGTGTCAAGAATGACGACTGTCCCCACAGACCACCACCAGCCTTAACTAAGTGCTTTTTCCTCACTCACACGTATGCCAGGATCAACTTCTCGACAGGTCACCCATCCCAGTACTACTCCAAGCTGAGCACGCTTAACTATGGAGTTCTTAGTGATGGGCTCCCGGAAAAGGAGGTGCACCTTGGTGATATGGGTAGTCCAATCATTCCTTTTAAGATCATTATATCTAAGGCCTCAAATCCTGGGTTGTTACACATCCCTTCTATTCATATGAGTGAATAGGTAAGACTACCTTATTAAGGGTAACCCTCCATTTTTTCCATCATCAGCCCATATCACCATACCACAATGTCACCCAGAACTATTGGATGTTTAAAAGGTAAGACCATTGGTTGTTTACATAAGTAAACACCTTGGATAAACCACCTATGAAGTCATTGAGTTGTGCTCTAAAAAGATTCACCATTTAACCCTAGACATCCCTTGATTAACAACACAAAAAGTTCCATTGAGAGTAGGGTAAAACCAACAATCGACTATTTATGTCAACAAGTAAGCTCCTTAAGTTGATCATATAAAGGAAACCATATAAATCACATTATTAGGACCAACATATTACATTAGGCCTCATTACACTTTCTTGGAGGAATAAACATTAGATCTTGACCATTGGGTCAAGTTCATAAGTTAAAACCATCAATTACAGTATAGGTCCAACCATTGCATCAAGTGACCCAAGAAACCATTGGTCTAAGGCTTAATTGATGCTACAACTACAATGCTTAAGTCACCATAGGTTGTAGTGACCTGATCCACCATCATTAGTGATCATTAAATCACCATAGGTTGTTAGATCAACACTAAATTCATTAATCAACATCAAATATTAAGCTAATGTCATCATTGATTGATAACATCAGTAGGGTACTTAATGGTTGATGATTAAACTTCTAATTGATCCAAAACCTTACCTAAGGGGGTGACCATAGGTTGTCACCATCGTATGACACCTTTGATCTTGACCATTATTTATCATGAAGAAAACTCGATAGGGTTTTTGCAATGGTACCATCATCAGGTAATGGGTTTATAGAAGAAATCAGCTTTAAACCCTAAAATTGACCATTCATTGATAGTTTCTTAGCACCATATGTTGTCAAACCAACCTGATACAAGTCATATTATACCTTAGGAATAATGTAAACATGATCATTGGTTCATTTAGAACTGAAATCAGAACAAGGAATATTATAAAAATCAAAATCCAAGTGAAGCATAGCTTTTTAGTGCACAAATCATCATTTTCAAGTAAGAACATGATCTAGATAGCTTATGATAAGCAATAAACGTGGAGCAAGTTATAAAACTTGCCTCTAATGAGAAGATGAAACTCAACAAAGAAGAAAACTAGAGCAGTTAGGGTAGAAAATCCAAGAATAAGTTATGAATTCGTCCATCTAGCACCTTTCTTCATCAAATGAGCAAACCCTAAGCATAAGGAGCAAGAAAGGTAGGGTTTTAAATCTTTAGAGCAATTTCTACCATGGAACAGCAAGGTTCCGACCTGAAGAAAGGTAGGAGGAAGGATAAAAAAGAAATAAACGGAGGAAAGAAGGGAATTCTTACTCTTTTAGGTCAAGATCACTAGAAGGAAGCTTTTTCAACCCTAAAATGGAGTCAATTGCAACCCTAGGTCCTTTTTCCAAGAAGATCCCCACTTTCTTCTTCCTTGGATAGAAAAATAATCAGCATCACAGAGGGATAACGAGGTTGGGCGAAGGAGGGAAGTGGTGGAGAGAAAAAGTCTCGTTTTGGTGCTTAGGGATTAGTATATGAAACTTTAAGATAAAGAAAAAGAAAAAGTTGTAGTTCTAGTATCTATCCAAGTGTCAATGGCCTTAATTTATTAAGAATATGCAAGCACACACACAAGAAGCTCCCCCACCATCTGTATAGACCTTCTTAGCTTTCCTTTGTCGAATTTCCCAGCCAATCAAATAATTCATTAGTTGATAGCTACTAAAGGTAGCTCATCCATGAAGGGGTAAACCCTAAAATACCCTTGGACAAAACACTTTCAAACCAAGGTTTAAATAGGTGCCACATGGCTCAAAATGCTCAATAATGATGATAGAATATCCAAGTAATATAATAAAAGTGATAAATTGCAAAGAAAACCTCTCAATTGGGTAAATTGTAGAAAAGTCCAAAATATGAATAAAATTGCATAACTTGCTCAAACAATGTCCAAACTGGACCAAATTTGAAACCTAGTCTTGTATTATGATTTCAAAGCATATAAAAAGGTTATATTAGGGTTATAAGAATTCAATCATTCAACTCATTAAGCAAGTTTAGGGGCCTTATAACAATAGTTCCTCTTGAGATGATGAGTTTAGCGAGCATTACACAATCAATCCAAAATTCACACTTTAATAATTTTTCAATAGAACTTATACTCACTAAGGATGTTAATAGATTGTTTCATTCTATACAAATAAACAAGGATATAGACATTGAAGACAATGATGAAAGCAACTAAGAAAGGTGGCAACACACTAAACATTGAATTTATAAATATGACAAGTGCATTAGATAACCCAAACATGATAACTACTAACTCATTATGGACACATTGGGTTGAAAAAGTGATTTTTAGAATATCATTTTTTTTACTAATGCACTTTTGAATGTTGGTGATATCTAGAATGTAGGTCGTTCCATGAAAAAACTCATGCACTTTTGAATTGATCAAAATGGTCAACAATATTGGGTAGGGGATACTTTTTCTTAATAATATCTTGGTTCAAAATTTAATAATTGATAAATAGGTGAAGGGTAAAAAAGTGCATGGGGGATCCCCAAGGGGATGTACTAGGTCATCTAAACTCTGTCTAGGAGTTCATGAAGTTAATTTTCACAACGTAGCGACTTCCATCTTTATGGGCTAAAGATATTGGGTTAGTTTTAGGAGCTATCACTATGGAGAACTCAACATCTATTTTTGGATGTATGATAGGAAAATCATCTATAACACATTGGTGTTGTCCCAAACCTCCTCTATTTCCTCAAATCTTGTGCACCTTGTATTCATTTACTAAAACAAGTAATGCCAGATAAACCTTAGCTACCATCTCCTTGCCTTTCAAGGTCGAGAAAAACAAAGTAGTGAATGCATCCTTTCTACCTATAATGGTAAAAGGTGGATACCCATCTCTCTCTATTCCTATTTTCTTTTATCTACAGTCAATTTTTTGCATGCTAATTGTAATGAAAATCCGTTCCCTCAATCACATAGAAATCTTTCATGCTATAGAGATCAAAATTTTAAAGAAGGCCATACTCCTGATGTTTTATTGCTTCAATTGGTGCGTCTAGAAATGGAGAGAAAATCTTTAGACTAGAGTTAGAGACAAAAATTAAAATTTAAACTAATAATTTTTGCAAGATTTGTCAAATCAAAGTATTTATGGATCCAAAGTCAAATAAAACTTTCACTGGTTGTCCCATTATATCAAGCAAACCTATAGTTTCCATGCAATGTAAATTAAGTCATAATTTATTAGAGTCTAAAAGAAATCAAGTTTCTCAAATTTTAAAAGATGATACCTTCTATAAGCTTGTTTACATTAGCCTAATCCTCCTAATTCTTGATGTTCAAAGATTTGTAATGTCGATAGTAGGGGTAAGTTGAACCACTACAGGTTGAGCTTCTACCATGAGTTGATCCTGAACAAGCTTGTTCCTCCACGGAGGTGGCATGGGGTAGTTTTCTTGGAGGTGTCCTTCTAGCTTGCAACTATACCATATTGGCTTTTCTGATCTACACTTGTCAATGTATCTCCTTTCACAACTACGATAGCATGGGGGTGATTCATGGTTGCGGGTTTCATTATGAGGCTTCCCATTCCCCTTGTTTTTCAACCTACTATGGTTGTGTTCTTGAAACTTTCTTCCATTGGGATTAGAGTAGCAAGACCTTTAGTGAATCCTAAATATCCCAAGGGATGGTTTTTGGGGATCAAGACAGTCTTTTCCATATTTAGGATAAAATCAAAGGTCGTGGTGAAGTTGGGGGGCTTTCTAGAGATAAAATGAGTTGGAAGTCATAGTTCTGCATTCCACAAAGTGCTCCACACATCATTCCTCATAGAGCACGTAGGAAAAGTGCTATAGGAGTCTAAACCTCTTGGCATAGTCTATAACAAATGTATCTTCATGATATAGATTCATGAAAAATTTCTCCTTCTCCTTATATGAAAATATGGGGACAAAATGGGGTTTAAAGATGACAATAACATCTTCACACAACATTGGGTCTTAATTTTTTTGTAATGTAGTTGTCCCTCTAGATCTTGGAGAATCCTTATAAGATATGGGTAGAAAAGATCACCTTCTTGTCCATTGGAACCTCTAGGATGTGGAATACATTCTATACTTCTAGTAGCCTAGCATCATTCTTATCTACTACTTCACATTTATATTTTTCCCAAAACTTCTAAATGTTCAACTTGACCAAGCAAATGATAGTATCTCCAAGGCAAGGGTGGACATGGTTAGGAGCATCGTTCTCATCATTGGATAAGTTCCTTAAGTCTAGGGAGCTAATGGAATCATTTTATACCTTCCAACGTTCCATCCAGATCATATCAACTATCTTAACAAATTCATCATCATGAGGGTTGGTATGACCATTAGGGATTTTTACTTCAATAGGTTTTGGGCCACTGTTTGGGTCAAAGATCTCATCAAGGTCCAGGCCAACATCGACACTCTCTTTTGGTACCTTCCTCTTTTTGGTGGACTCACCAACCTAGCCTTCCCTTTGTCCATAGGATTGAGCCTCTTCTTGGGAAAGGCTCATCCTTGGGTATGCATGATAGCTCTAGACCCATACAAAATAACGATTTTCTAGTGCTGGACATGTTTTATAGGAAAAATATGCCTTCATATTTCTAAGTATATATATAATAAGCAAGGTTTACGTACACTAAACCTTTATTACATAAGTTATAACTTATTGGCAGAGGATATTGTAACCTTAATTATAATGAAACCCTAATTTAGAAAAGAAGGGTGTAATGACTCCTTATAGTTTAAGGGGATCAATAGGCAGAGGAAAGGATAGCAATGATAGATGAGAAAACCAAAAAGTATGTGATTTTTGATATCTCTTAAATCTTTGTCCAGGAAGGAACCATAGTGGTTTGGGAGTCTTGGAAAACCAACTAGTGGTGTTGATGAAAGTATTGCTATCCCCTAGGTGGTGAACCATTATCAAAACAATTAAATTTCAAAGGATACCCTAGCACATAACCTAGATCTCTATGGAGTTTTTGAAATTAGTACTTAATAAAAGTCCTTTACATAAATTTGGAATGTAATACCAATTATAATAGCCTCCTCCTCTCCAAATCCCCATTAAAGGTGGCCTAGGAGCGAAGGGATATTATCCATACATTTCTAAGAATATAGATATAAATAAATATTTCACAGATAATAATTATTTCAAACTAAAGTATTTTTGAAAAGTAGAAGATAAATTTCCCCAAAGGAGTTATAATATTCTTTAATTTGAAAAATATTAGAGCTTATGAAACTAAAGATAGAAATAAAATATCTAAATCTCCTTTGTTTTCTTCTTGAGCATTGTTCCTTTATATTGCAACGTGATCTGCATTTTCAATTTAACATTCCTAACCTAAAAAGGTCACAAACAATAAATTTTGTATATATCTATATAATTTAAATGGGTACATCCAAAATGTATGTATACACTTAACAACATATTTGAAAAGCAAGTCAAGTAATTGAAGATAACAAAAATTCCACATTTTGATTATATGCAACCATAATCTTTCTTATCCCACTTTGTGAATCAATAACTAATCTATGAATGGATATGGAAGTGTATGTCTTGTCATCAGGATCTTTGGTGTGTATACTACGATCTAAATATTTCACCTCACTTTATATTTTTTTGGAACACCCTATTGGTGATTATTCTACATTATAACTCAGGAGTGGGATTCTAACAAAAACACCATTGTGTGGTATCAATTACTAGGTTCCATGTTATTAACCAGTGATATACAAAGGAATTTATAACTTTTAGGAAGTAAATCATCAAATAAGTTTATCATGTTAGTCAAGCATTTGAAAATTTTCATGAATTTAAATGCATGATATTTGTGATTAATCATAAGCAAGCTACAAACATGTTATGTAGTGCAATACTTGATAAACCAAACAAGCTATTGTATTCCAAGTGCTAATCTAAAAATGGCAAATAACTTCTAATGTTTTATTATTGATTCAAAACATTCCTTGTTAAGGAACTAGTTATCACTAAGATTATTTTTTAATTAGTTGGAAATGTAGGGTTCTCATATGTTCAACTCTAAAATTTTGGGGAAGAACCCAACTTTCAAACATAACCATCATTCTCAAGATTAGGGTTTCTATTAAAAACAACAAGATTTGTTAGATAATCTCATTACATTTTTCCAGTCCTTATACCAAATAGTTTTTAGGTTGGGGCAAACAACATTTATAAAAATTTCATGCTTTTACTTATAATATGCAAAGATGATACTTTTGGGTTTCAAGAGGTGCGAGAAACAAAATCTAGTTATGAATATATGTTTATCGCATTCCTCTTATTTTTCTGATAAATATCGACTACATACTTGCAATTTTTGTTCAAATATTGTATTTTCTATCAATTCTATAATATATGATTTTGGGGTCAGAGAGGAATTATTTACCTTAATGGTAGAAGGGATTGGAAGTTGATCCTTGGTGATTGGTTGACCAACCCAGATCGAGTATGTTTTGTTGATCACAACCACTCAAAAAAGGAGACTCATGCATGTAGGGTGGTGTGGCGTAATCTATGCCTCTTGTTTACAATCGTACAGAGGCTCCGCTCCGTGTTAGGTGAAGTTTGGGTCATGCACTTCCACTATTGGATCATTGAGTAATTGCATGGATCAGTTCTTACCATCTAGTAAGGGAGAGCGGGACAAGATGAGAGAGTAATGAAGTTTGGAGGTGTTAGTCACCATAGAAGTAGGATGCAAGGGTTAGAGAGGAACTCAAGCTTCATGTTTAGGTTATAGGAGTTCAAGGGATTGTATCAAACCCAAAGGAGGGCTTAGTAGAATGAGGATGTGAGGTACTTAGGGTTTTTGGCTTTGCATTTTTGGGATGAGAAGGATTTACTGGTAAGGGACAAAACTTTGAGTCCAAAGCATCATTTTCCTTCAATCCACCACCACCAATCAACTTGGGTTGGGGTGGGAAGAATGGGAGAGGTGGGATGTTGAATAGTGAGAGAGGGAGGTTGGATATGTCATGCAGTCATTGTGCATCTACATTACAACCCTAACTTAGGGTAGGAGGTGATGGGTTAGCATTCGATCTTGGGTTTGATGGTCACGAGTGTAAAACATCAAGGGGCTATGTTATTTCATTCCCTATAGTCATTGATCACAACAAATGTGATTGCCTTACCTTTTATATTTCCTAATCAATTAAGAGGAAATTTCTTCCTGGTTTTTCTTGCCCACTAGTAAGAGTCAAAAACTTGATATTTTGGGAGATACTCATTATAACTTTTGTCTATCATAAGAAAAAATATGGTATTTAGTTGAGCAACTGATATGTCTAAAAATTTCTTCTAAATTAAACATATTTAAATCCATAAAAGGATAACTAATAATACAAACCACATTAGACATGATTCAAATTTTGTATATGGATTTTATAGGCAACAACTTGATTAAAGAAACTGTCTTTGGTCAGTATTTAGATTAAGGAGTTACTTGGTTACCAAAATTTCCCATAGGACTAGAACTCAAAAGTACAACTTATACTCCTTTAATGAAATGCTTTATGGCACTATGCAATCTTTTGATAAGTGAGTATAGAAATACTACATGCTCTTATAATAGTAGTTTTTATGATATTAACAAGTGGGTGAGTTACCATAGAATGTTTATTTGTGAGAACATGAACATGTAGGTAGATAAATAGTTTTACGATGTATCTAGTAGTCACGATGGTTATGTAAGTAATTTAACTAGTTTAAACGCTCACTGTGCTTCATTACATTTCTCCAGTGTCCTAGCATATTAGAATTGTCATTCTATAAGAAGGATCTTATAGACAATCTTTAGTTTGCAGTTGGATCAAGAGGTATTTCTCTGTCTGACTTCATGAGAGAAAATTGTTATATAGTTTGATTATATATAAGAGGTAGTTACAAATTTCTTAGGGTCATAGGATTCAGTGTCAAGATAGAAATTTTGTGAACAAAATTAAATTTTGATCAAGAAAAGGATTTTGTACAATTGAGACTATCCTGTTTATCTATTCCATGGAGAGGTCCACTGTAGGGATGCCACATTCTACCACATGACACATTGGTAGAAAGAAGCATCTATTGGGTTTCCCTAGATAGGAAATCATGGTTTTTCCTTAATATCAGTGGCCCATCAATATTGCCTAAAATCATAAATTCAAGACTCACAGACAGTGCAAAGGAAAATATATGTTATCAAAATAATATAGTTAAATTTTCAATAATAAGTATGCTTGGATGGACTTATAAAATAATATTTGATGTTTTGAACAATAATTAAGTCATTATAAAAATCCTTCATATTTGTTCATAATTTCTTCCATTTCTAAATTAACAAGTCTCATAATAAGTTATAACAATTTCCAAAAAAGTGCAATCCAACAAATATATGGCATATTCTTAACAAAGAGAAAAACTTAGCCCCTTTTCAAGAAGGCGATACTAGCTACTTATTCAACAAGTGCGAACCTAGACACTTACATAAGAAGTGTGATCCTAAAAAATAATTGAAGTTACTTTATTTTTATGTTCCAGATTTGATACACATATGTGTATGAAATATGGAAAATTATTTGTAGGTAACAATAAATCAAACAAATAAGTAGCCAAGACGAACAAAAAAGTTACATATCATGCAATATAAGAAATACCATAATTAGGTCAAATATGAGGAAAGTGTACCTTAAATTATTGATTAAGTGTGATAGGATTTGTTTAGACCTTTTCAAATATATTTCAAGTAACAAATTCCAGACTGAGTAGATCAAGGAATAAATTTAGGTACTGTGAAGGAGTTGGACAAGAGGTGCACTACTGTAGCTGCTTTATGGATATTTGAAGCCATGATTTTGAGAAAAATGAGAGACAAAGAGGACTTCACACAGTTGCAGTATCTCCTCGACACAATATTGGGGTAAAAATGTAGGAGATATGTTGAGAGTAATTCAATTTGTTAGTTATGTAGAAGGATAGAGTCAATAGGATCTATATATGTGGGGGATAGAAGTGGATATGTGGTGGTCAACCTTCCTTTATCATTTAATTGCATTTTGCATAACAAGGAACTCATAATTACTTGGTTTGACCATTCAAATAACTTCTGATCAAGGCATATATCCCACAATGTAATTAATACTTTCCATAAAAATTATTTTGATATAAAAAATTATCTCCACCTCAGTGAATACTTTATGTGGCCTAAAAAAATTCCAATGATGTCACTAACATATTAGTATTCCATACAATCTTTGTATATGATGTCTATTACCAACTTATTATTAAATTAAATTTACTCCTTAAAATAAGCATTATGTACTTCTATTCTTTCTTTTTTGAAATATTGTAACCTTAAAAGCATAATATACAATCATATGAAATGTTGAGCATGTCTTCCTTATTATGTAAACCTCCATTTCTCTTTTTGGGCGCTAATAATAAAAGGAGTAACACAGAAAAATTTGGAGGCCTAAATAATTTTTCTAACAAGATATATGTTTAAAAGATATTATTATCATTAAAATTTACAAAACTATCAAAAGGTATTTCTATAATATTAATTGGTTTCCAAAATTAACCCTTGTTACAATTTTTTTAATAATACTAAAAGTAGATGACACAATGTTGCAATAATATTTTATTTTTCTTGAGCACTTTCAAAAGTATTTCAAATCACATCATACACTAAACATGATCTCAAACACTATTTATAACATATATACTCAAAATAATTTATCTATCATTCCTCCTAAATTTATAAAAATCCAAATTTTACTCAAAAGGATCCAGTCAAAATTTCACCTTATTCAGACAAGGGAATCCGGAGATTTTAAAGTTTACTATTTCGCAAAAATATTATAAATGACTTGAACCATTAAATCTAGTTCCAATATGGTTCCTTCATAATTGTTTTGAACCATCAAGCAAGCTCCTATTTGTCTGAATTTTTTTATCAAGATTAAACACCATCATATCAATTTTTCCACCAAGTGTTATAAAAAAAATCCATTTAGCTATCTGACTAAAATATCTTTAGAAGTTATCATTTTTGGCCCATATGAATATATCATTATTTAGATGATATACAAAAATCCTCAAATCTATATCGTAGGTCTAATTCATAATAATAAGATTCATGGAAAACTTATGGGTCATTCATATACATAAAAATGTCAAATTTATGAACAAGTCTACGATTGGATCCTAATAAAGCATAGACTACTTCATCACATATTTTTCCCTTATACTTTTGTCCACATATCTGTACTATTCTTGGAATACCATTAGTTTTTCATCATAAGGGCCTAATTACATAAGTAGGGGAAACCTCAAAGACATATATTGGATTATGAAACCTTGAAAATCAAGTTTGTCACATCCTTCCCACCTTAAAGGGAACTTTGTCCCCAAAATTTGAAAATATCATCAAAATACTGAGACTGTATACTTCATATCATATTTTCTTTCATACTTATAATTGTGACAAAATAAAAAGTCACTCATAAACTTGTATTGATCAATTAGAGGTGAAAAGATCATAGAAGATTTATTTATCTTATATAGAGTTAAATTTCATGTCATATCATTATCGAATAAACATTGTGATTGAGAGTCAAGATTAAACATCATGAATTATATCAGGTCTTGATCAAGTAAAATTGTGATTCAAGAGGCAAGATAATATCAAATATTTTGGGTCCAAACATTCAAGTCTAGGTTTTCAATTCCTAGTTAGACCGTAGTTTTGGTCATTCATACATCAATAATGTCTAGCAATATTTCAAAATTTGAACATTGATTTCTTCATCAAGTATATTCTAGGTGGATAAATGATATGTGCCTAGGTCATTTTTAGGAAATTAACCCTATGCATGTAGTCATCATTATCATCTTCAAGGTTATCATCAAGTCAAGAATTCAAGATCTAGGTTTTTTTTTAAATCAAATATAAATGGAGGACGCCCAACATAATAAGGCATCATATTTAACACTTTAAAAAATATGGTGATTCTATCATCACATAGTTGAGTGAAGAGTATATCAGATCATAGTATGATATTGGTCTATATTTTACAAATTTTATTTCATGTTTTAATTGTTCCTTAAGATATCTAATATAGTGAGAGTAAGATCAAGTCAAGATTCTAGAAAGATAGATAAGAGATGGAAAGCTACCCTACTTCAACTTGAGGGGTAATCTCAAGGTTTCTTAGAGGAAATATGAGATGAGGAAGGACACTCTAGGATTTCAAAGGATAACCTTTAGATCCAATTTTGGATTGACTAAAGCCAGGTGGAGTGGGTTTCCTCAGACACCATTGTGAGATGGATAAGAGGTGAATAATAGTCATAATCCTGAGCCTAGGCATCTTAGTTTTCATCATTGTGGTCTTTGAATGTTTCCTAGGTTCAAGAGATTAGAGAAATTATCTACTTAATGCATATGGGAGTGTGTTAGCTCAGATACCAAACTTCATAGAACTTTTATTAGCCAAATTCGAATTCTAGTACCTAGATAATATTATGGTGATTGAAGCGCATGTCCCTGGGAGGCCCGAAGGAATTCACACACCTACATATACAAAAAGGTAATAAATCAAAGACAAAATATTTATAAGAATTAGCCAACCCATTGTACGATTTTGTGAACATGTTCAATCTTTATCATCAGAGTCCTATATTCAAATGTTGATGCATGATCTTGATGGACCATCAATATTGCCTAAAATCATAAATTAGGACTTGCAGTAAGTGTAAAGGCATATGTAAACTGTCACAATAATATAGTTTGATTTTTAAGAATACATGTGCTTGGCGGGACTTACAAAATAATATTGACATTTTTGAAAAAAAAAACAATTCATTGTAAGAATCGTTTCATGTTTTATCATGATTTCATATATTTCTAAATTAATAAGTATTAGAACAAGTGACAACAATTTCCAAACAAGTGTAATCCAATAAATATATGTCATCTTCTTAATGAAGAGAAAACCTTAGTCCCTTTTTCAATGAGGCGATACTAGCTACTTCTAGAAGAAGTGTGAATGTCATGACCCAAAACAAGTCAAGCCATCACCAGTAAATAATTACGGAATTACCATAAATAGCGGATTAACAATAATCACTAAGAATTAAAACCATTTTTGCAAGGAGATCCATTACCAGGAAACTCTCACTGAGAGATCCAAAACTTATATACATCATGATTCACATTGTACATACACTATTTCATCTCATCTCGAGGACAACATATAATAGTTGCTTTGTTAGAACATATACTAAAGCAACATAAAACCTCATGGAATACAAGTCAAAATCTCAAATTATTAATGAAACTATTACGTACTGACTCCAAGGACCTGAGAATACAGAGACAACACATCAGACTTCTATCTACAAGACACGACAGACAGTACACTCAACCTGAGCTATTACTGTAGTTCCAGGTGTTGTTCTCCCTCTACAGAAAGGTCTCTACCACCTCGTGCATTCCCACCTAAAAATTGTGGATCCCATGGGGTGAGTCAATTGTCCCAACGAGAGATATAACTCTCCACCGACTATATTATTATCACAGGTAAACAATATAAATTTGAGCAAAGGTTCTTTCATATTAATAAGAAAGATTAATCACGGTTATAAGCATAACAAAGTAATATCATCTCTTATAGTAATGCAGCTGTCTATGTTAGAGCAATAAATCATTTATTCACTATACAAGGGAATATAAAGAAACATGAATAACATCTATCCAACTAAGATGTCTAAAAAGAGTGTATATCAACCAATGTCTTCCGTATTCGATCCTTAAAAAAATATGCTACACGACTGATCACATATTACAATCACGCTTATGCCCTGAGGAGATGAAGTATATCGTTCATGCTCCAACTGGCCACTAGTAAGTCGAAATCAGTACCATACAAGATCAATGGCAGAGCCAACTGTCAAGACCTCACCTGTCTCGGTCAGTACGAGACCACTTAGACTTAGCAGGACATCTTGTATCATCTGCTAGCAGGACATCTTGTGTCATCTGCAATTAGCTATGTCGGGGGTATAGCGGCATCTTTTCTATAGAGTTACAACTGTAGCATGTACTCTTTATAAGGAAAAAGGAAGATTATACATCAATTCCTCACCTAGTCAGAAGCTTATCATCAATCCCAACAACACATAATAGTAATGAAGAAGGTTTACACAACAATTCCTTATTTGGTCGAGATATTTACATCATCCCAGGATAAATAAGGAAGGTGCTACATCAATTCTTCATTAGTATGTTTGGATATACTTCGTCCTTCACCCCCGCATATTCAAAAATATGCTCTCCGAGTTAAACTCATTTCACCATCTGCATTTTTTGACACTGAATGGATCTATGGTCGAGGAAACTACATGATGAGATTTCACTTGGTTAATTAAGTACATTTTAGTATTCTTTTAGCATCAACCAAGTTTCAAACATGAGTTATAACATATGCTATAAAGAAGGGAGTAGTTCTTTTAAGATCTTTGGAACATTTGGAATGTATATCACTCGGGATCTCAGTCCCTTATCACAATATTAGTATTTCTCATCCCTTCACATCATCATCATCATGATTACTAGGTCTGGGTATTCAAACCCTTAGATCATCACTGAACATTGTTACCTCTATAATAGGTAACTATTACCTCTAGGTCCTCAGACTAAGGTATTCATTGCACATGTGGTACAGGTATTTCACACAGATCACATGGTTCATTAAATATCTTGTCACCTCTCACTAAGAAACAACTATATTTTAAGATGTCAAACTATATAATCATTATACTTTATTGTATAGATATTTAACATGGCTCACAAGGCTCATTTAAATTTGTACCATATAAAACATCATAGCTCATACCTGGCTATGTTCATCATCTCGTGACTCTTGAATAGTTTGCATTTCATGACAAGAACTCTAAAAATATATGACATCACAATGCAATTCAAGAGAAATACATCCTTCCCATTATTAGGGCTAGGATTTCTCAATATAATCGATTAAGGTTGTAAGAGCATACCATCACCCTTCATTAGGGTTAGGTTTTCTCCTTATTAACAACTTAAGGATTCAAGATCATATTATCTAGAATCAAACCCTAATTCGTACTCCACTCATCTTAGGAGTAGCAATGCATACTTATTAACATGATTATCACTTATAAACATATTTCTCTCTTATCCTCATTAGGATGTTGATTGCACCATACTTTTGTTAAGTTGGCTCAATTCTCCTCTTAAGGTACATTAGTTCACAACTATCAATACTTGGAATTTAGGTTTTTCACAAGCCACCACTTACCATCATTCTCTTTCTTATGATATTTAAAACACTTAGGACACATTCAACATGTGACATATTGCACTGTAACCCCTCATCTTGGGTAAATTGCACTTTACACTCAGACTGTCAAATAATGCACAAATAGTTTGCATTTAAGCTCACACTTGAAAACAAACTTCACAAAGAGTCTTAATTACTTTTCAAAAGATTAGAACAAGTTTATAATTAACTTTATTAAGCAAAACTTCTAGGGTTAAGCCATAACCCAAGTCAGGGATGTTACAATTATAGACCCCTAACAAGGATTTCATCCCCAAAATCACAGATGAAGGAAGAAAATCGTTATTCGTGCATCATATCATCAAGTCTCCACATAACATCTCATTGTCATGAAGATGCCACAGAACTTTGACCAGTACAAAGTCCTTCCACTTAGATTTATCATAGAATCTTTCATACAGGACACATATTCAATTGTTCCTTTTCATTAACGACTATAGTGTCAATTCTGTGTCAGGTAACACTTTCTAAGTTAGAGCAGTACTATTCATACTTTGAATAATTCAAGTGTCAAACCTTATTGACTTATCACCTTCTCAACTTACATATTTTTATGTAATAAGATTGTTGACCTTGGGAGTCTTCCATACTCCTCATTTAGTTTAGCATTTTTCTTCTAAGGAAAGATTAGAGTTTCATTCTATCACTCATTTGGGACTATAAGTCTTATCATACTTCTATTGTGCCATTCTAATCTGCTGACACAATACTAAACTTTCTTATGACTTATTTTAGTTGTCTTATTTCTTTGTCATAAGAAAAGGCTACTTCTCAAAGAAGAACTTATCTCAGAGGTATCTCTAGATGTCATGTATAAACTGCCTAAACAGATCTAGATAGGGATATTCTAAGGAATTATTTTTAGTTTGATAAGCTTTTTCCCAAAACAATTCTACAATTGTTCCTTTAATTGATACATCCTTCATGATGTTATGTTTATGTAGAGCATAAACCCATAACATATGATATCCATACTATAGTTATCTCAAAGATGACCCTTCTTGTAACATCCCTGACCTGGGTTATGCTTTAATCCTAGTTGTTTTGTTTAAGAAAGATAATTATATGATTGATATTATCATTTGAAAAGTAATTAAGGCTCAAAAGGAACTTATACTTCAATTTTAGTCCATTTTGAATAATGTTGAAAGTAATGTTTTACTTGTTTGGACTAAAGTGCAAATTACCCAAGTTAAGGGGTTAAATTGCAAATATTACATGATAATATGTTCCTCATGTGTTGAAGCATCATGAGAATGAAGATGATGTAAGGGAATGGCTAGTGAAAGCCTGAGTACCAAGAAAGAGCTGATAAGCTATGTTTGTGCATTAAAACCTAGTTTTGGCGTAATATGCAATTTACCACTTCAATAAGGTCCTTAAAATTCTTGACATCTTGTAGAGTCAAGAAAATGAGAGGGGCATCTCATTTGAGCTACTTTGAAGGAGAGAGAATCTTGATATTAAAATAATCAAGATTTAAGCATAGTTGAAATAATGCAAAAATAATTATATTAAATGGGTTGCCCTACAACCAAAATTAAGTTGGTTGAAATCCACAATAATGGACGTCCTTGTGCCTTGATTAGGCAAAGTAAAAATCAACGTGAGTGGAGAACCCACTCACATTAAGAAACTAAAAAGAATTATCCACTCACTTATGGATAATGATATTATAAAGGTTAAGGTGCTTAATTTCTTTTCCATTAATTCATGGATAATGGAAGGGAGTTCGGTGGTGATAAAGTTTCCTTTGCATGCAAGGAACCAAGGGGGAAGAGGTGGCAATAATTTCAGATTTTAAAGGATTTGCATGAGGCATTTTCTCTCTCATTGATTTTCTTATAAAAACACCCTTTACCATTCAAATCAAAGACTTTTTCGAATCCACTTCTTCTCTTTGCTTGCAAAAACAATCAAGGAAGCTAGGGACAGAAGGAGGACGACCCCCAACCTGTTAGTAAGCTTCTTAACCTTCGTTCATCTTGATTTCATGGTGGAAATCACAAATCAATGCATGATTTCTTCTTATCTCGATCCCATATTCAATTCTAACCATTCCTTTTCACTCAAAAGCTTGAGGAACGAACCTTGTGGTGAGAAAAAGCTCCTTCCACCATTTTTGATGTGAAGCTCCAAGCTTTGAAGATCAATTGGAGGCGGGTTATATAACTTGAACCCTATTCATTGTTATTGAATTCGATTTCTCAATCAACTATGTTCGAATTGCTCTTCTTTTAATTCCTTTTATTAGTTGATGCAATTACCATGATAATGGCAGTAGTTTTCTATGGACTAAGGCTTGATGATTATAGCATCATCTTAGGCACACATTCCAACAGGTTTGCATTGCAAATAGTTTCATGGACTTTGGTCCAAACGGTTTCACCAAACCGTTTGGAGATCAAATGGTTTCCAAACCGTTTGGAGGTTTGGATCCCAAACCATTTAGACTAGTTGACCGTTTGGATAGGTCGATTGTTTGAGGTCAGGACCCTAGTACATGTTGGATTATGATCCAAAGGGTCCAATTGATTAACTCAATATGTGGACAATCCTCCAATTAGAAACCCTAATCGGGTTAAGTGCTACATTATATTTGTTTGACTTAAAGTTTGGGTTGATTAACCCAAACAGTCTCAAGACCGTTTGGAGGTCAACCAAGACTGTTTGGAGGTCTAGGTTGGAATATGGTTAAGTAATTGAAGAGTTAAAGATATCAAATTGAAGTACAATCCATAGTTAATTTGATGATCAATCCAATGATCTAAACCCTAATTGGTTTTCACAAATTTTAATGAATGATGAGGCAAACAGTCTCAAGACTGTTTGAAGGTTATCCAAACGACCTCAAGACCATTTGAGGTCAGGTCATATCATAAGTTGATGGTAATTCATTGATTTCAATTGGGTTATTTCCATAATGATAATCATTGATGGTTCCTCAAATTCAAAACCCTAATTGATGGCTTCTTGATTATAAATCCTAGTTTAATTGGGTTCAAAACCCTAATTGATGGTCCAATTGAAGGATGATTCAATAGTTCAATTGATGAATAAATCAAGAAGTCAATTGATAGGAAGTTTATTGTTGGAAACCTTGAATTGGTTAAGTGTTGATAGACCTTTTTGGTCCATTCAATTTTGAGAGGGTTTGGGACAAACGGTCTCAAGACCGTTTGGGTCAAAATGGTCTCAAGACCGTTTGGGGCCAAACAGTCACAAGACCGTTTGGGTCCAAATGATCTCAAACAATTTGGAGACCCAAGCCCATTCAGTTTCAATACTTTCTTGCTTAAACAGTTTCAAGGGCAATGTGCCCGTGATGAAGTGAAATTTAGCAATTAATATGAATTAATTCCAATTTTACCCTCCTTATACTCACACATGATGAAAAATCATTTTTCCTGGCTTCATAATCATTTTGAGACTCAAATCCAAGATATGGTGTCCAATGTGGATTTTATACACATTATAACACTTCAAATTGGATTCTTTCATCACTTTGTCCAAAGAATCAAATTGATCTATCAAACTTCATATTTTGGTCTTCAGACTTTTTATACAGGTTCTCCACGTTTTTGTGAGGCTTTGGTCCAAATTTGAGGTCAATTGGGCATTCCTATAAATTTCTATGAATTTTAGAAGTTTTTGTGCTCAAAATCCCTTTATAATTGCCTTTTATTGGCTTTTCCATGTCAGCAATCCCAGGGAAAGTATCCGGGGGCGATCTCATCCCTTGGATGCACCCTCCTGCGGATTAGGGGCCGATCTAGTGGCCCAGGGGTTATCTTCAACCTCCCACTGATTGCGGGAAGGTGTAATTGCGGCCCAAAGAGGCAATCAGCCCCAAGAGGGCTCGATTCAAAATTCTGAGCGGACAAAAAGGTTTGCCTCACGATTTCAAACTTGTCCAGCCCTACTTTGACCATCTTTACTGTACCATTACTCCCTCCCCATGAGTTTCTTGTTTTCCCCTCTTACTCCGGCGGCTAGGTCTGCATCTAGATCTCGTTTTACCCTAAAATCCTAGCCCCAACTCTATAAAAAGGACCCCCCCCCAAGGTTCAAAACAAGTGCTCCTCTCTCAGACCTCAGCCTCGCGTGCCATCTCGGCCTCAACACTCTGTTTTTGCATCCCCGACTTTCCTCTGCTGTGCGACATCGTCGAGCAGCCCAGTGTGGGCGTCCTCCCTTCTCAACCTCTCTTCCCATTTAACCACCCTCTACTGCTTCGCAAGGGAGAAACAAGCACGGGCGGCACCTTTACTGCCTGTGCGGACGTCTGCTTCCCCAAGAACCCACACGCCGGTGAGCATCCCTCCGCCTGGTTCGTAGGCTCGCGAGGGAGTGCTGAGCGAGGAGAAACAGAATCGAGAATCGCTGGTCCAAGCCGAACCAGGCAGCTCAAACGACCCATGTCAAACCGCTAATCAATTGACAAATTGAAGTTTTGAACCGGACCTTGAACCAAGCAAGCCACCTCGCCCATGTGGCTAAATCTTGGCCATCCATCATGCATCGTACGGCCAACCTTTTTTGCAATTAAGTTATTTATATCCCCTCTTTGCTTAAAAATTCACCTAAATGATCAGATCTTGTTTTAATTGTAGAAAATGCATCCGAACTCCAAAAATGATGAATAAATAGTCTATCTTGATCAGAAAAATCCAGTGAATCCATTAAAAATACTCCTAAACCCTAATTCAGAATGATGCTCACTGATATATTTAAATCAAGATATCTTACTTACATAATTAGTCTAAATAACTCTATTTGTGGTTAATCTTGACTAAATGCTGAAAACCCCAGATTTTGAATCAGATGATTATCTTGTAACCTAGATCTAATATATTGGAATCATCTACTTTTGAATATGAATCATTTAGTGATCTAGATCTTTTACTGGATTCAATCTTGGTTATAATCTTTATAATGAGTAATCTTGATCCTAATCTTGCAAAAGACTTGAGATAGTTTTGACCCATCAATCTGATTTTGATCCTCAATTATATTAAGTACCATGATGATGATCTAAAGATTTGATGATTACTTGGATAACGATCATAAATTAGGGTTTACACATATAATCCTAGAAAACCTAGGTAAGTCATTCACACTCGAATATGTTGTATACTTGAAATAATGTTGGACATATTGGAATATTGATTATAAGTGAATGACCCAACCCTAAGGTTGACATAGGAAAAGTGTAACCCTAATCTCAAATATTAAAACATGATTTTCTGAACATCATGATCTTGACCTTTGATCCAATCTTGATGATTTAGGATCTGACTCGAAGGATTGACATATTGATTCAAATATTGATCATACTCAAAATCTTTGGTGAAAGGTACACTATTTATATAACTCCTCCTTGATTGTATTGAAGATACTTTTATGTATCTCTTGACAGTATGCTTGGCTAGTTATTTGGATAAGCTATTGTTCCCTATGATTAGTCTTCTGTTTTTCTATATTATATTTTGAAAAACATGAAAACATAAATTGAATGCCCATTATGACTGCCCGTATATTGATAATGATGATGATATTGATAATGTTGATAATGTTGATATTGAGTACAACAACCCCCTCATTTGGAGGTGGGACTTGTACATTGGCTTCCTATGTTCCTATGGTGAAAAGGGGCCTAGTGACCTTCCCCATCGCGTTGGGGTAATAGAGTCATACAAAATATATAAGCATGCTTCTTGAATTATAGCATAATGGGAACTCGTAATAAAAGTTGAATTGCTTGAAAAACTTGTCGAATAAATGTTGGTTTTGCAAATTGCTTATTATTCTTTTGAATATAAGTCATGCCAAGTATACTATTTTGTTATAAAGCGCTTTGCTTGATTTTGATAGCGTACCGTGCAATTGCATGATTGTGTCTCGATTTACTTGATTTTAGGCAATACAAATGGAATATTGAATAAGATCGCTTCCGCACTCATTCACTCTGATGACAAAGATATTTTGGTGAAATCTCCATATTGGGTTAGTTTGTTCTTTAATTATCCAGTTTTTGAGTTATTTATTTCTTATTCTATATGCCAGTGTGATAGATCCTATTGGGCCACTCAGGGACGGGCACTTCAATCCTTTTACTACTGTCTAGGCAGTAGGATTGGGATTGGGGTAAGAACGGTTCCGTGATAGTTGGTATCGGAGCTTACACACTCTCATATACTTTAAGTAAATAATTTCTCAAGTCTCTTACACCCAAGAAACCTAAAGTCCCTAATGGTGAAAATTGAGGTGTCTAGGCTCGGGGTCCTGGCATAATTTCTCCTATCCGTCTTCACGGTGGCTGAGATCCCCCGCTCTACCTGGCCTCAATTGATCTAGAACTGGACCTAAAGGTTCTCTTGTGAAACCCTAGAGAGTCTTCTAGCATCTCATCTCTTCTCTAAGAACTATCCTAATCCACCCATGTAGATGAAGATTAGGTAGTCATCTCATCTCATCATGTGGTCCTTTCTTGTGACTTTTTACCACATGATGTCTCGATTATGGGTAACTTATGAATGGAAATAATGAATATTGTTAAATCTTAAAAGTTGATACCATGATCTGATCTAAAGTTGAAAACTCAAATTTTTTATCAATGCAATCAAATACTCATGCTTGACTCTTCATGAAAACTCGATTTAACCAAAACTCAAATATATGTTTTCTATGTTTGAGGTAAATCTTAATTTGGTGAAATAAGAAGGATTCATACCTTGTTGTTGATAAGGTCCCTATTTGATTTAAGCCTATGTTGACCTATTGTTGGTTAAACCTAAAACATAGTTAAGCAAACTCGTATCCTATTTTATACACATCATGACTATGCTATCAAATTGACTAATTTAGGATTCACAAAATCATGAGGTAAGAACATGATGCAAAAAGCAATTTCTCTATTGACTATTGACGCCTTTTGCAATCTCGATTTTGATATGATGCTCTAATTCCTCGAATGTCAAATTCAAATCCTCGATTTTCAAATCTCGTCACTACCTTGATAATGAAAGAAAGAATTGCAAATCTTGACATTATTGACCTATTATCTTGAATTTTGATTTTATGACCTTGTAAACCATGCTTTGATCATTGATACTCTCCCTACTTGAATAAACTTGATTGGATAATGACTAATGTTGGTAATGTGCCAGATTAGGGTGGTAGTTGACTCATGACTCCCCTAACCTAGGTCACATCCCCATCACGACTACCTCTAAGTTTTCATCCTATTGATTATTTAGAGTTTGGAAAGGTATCTCCTTTCACCCAATTTTGGATTGGTTGAACTAAGCCTAATAGGTCGAACCCATGGTTGATACTCGATCTTGAATATTGACTTGATAATGATCTTGAAATATGACAATGTTGACTATAGCTTGTGGTTTATTTCCTAGATAGACCTAGGTCTAGATCATTCATCAACCTTGGAAACATGATAATGAAATTATGATATGTTGCTCAAATATTGAATAATGTTGCTCGAAATTGGATATAGATGAATGATACCCCCTAAGGTCTAAATAGGAATATAAACCCTAGCTTTGAAATATATATACATATGATCAAATTTCAGACCTATAACTTTTGATGCTTAAAATCTCGACTCTTGATATTGATTAATGAACTTGTGACTCATGATTATCAGATATCAATAATGATACAAATCCTATGATCACACTATTTGGACATTGATATATATGACTAATGACTTCAAAATCCCAAATCTTGAAAATTTTGAAATGATGACTAATTTGAATCTTTCGATTTATGGCTTAGGGTTTAGCTCTCATTAGGACTAGGGTGGGAACTTCCCATTGATTTTGAGCTCGAAATAATGATATTGAAAATATGATGTTGTCACAAAGTATTGAAATATGAAATCTCAAATCATGAATATATAACCCCACCTAGGCCAATGTAGAGGCTAGAACCCTGAGATTTTGGGATTGAAAGTCACCTCGTACACTTGAACTCTATTTGTTTGACCTAAAATATGATCCCTCCAAATTTGTGATCAATAGGATGACTTTCATATAAGTGACTCATATAATGATTTTGGACAATATATGTGCTGATTTTGATACTCAATTGCTCGATGATGAAATAATGTTAGTACCAACTTGGTTATGAAATGGAACATGGAATCCCAATTATGATGAATGTATTATTGAACCTTGAGAACATGATTTTGATTATATAATTGAGAATATTCAAGTATTTGAGGATATGATCTGAATTTAGATAAGTCCCAGTTTTGAGGATGCTTTTGAATTTTGGGGACAAAATTCCTTTTTAAGGAGGGAAGGATGTGATGAAGTGAAATTTAGAAATTAATATCAAATTAATTCCAATTTTACCCTCCTTATACTCACACATGATAACAAATCATTTTTCCTGGCTTCATAATCATTTTGAGACTCAAATCCAAGATATGGTCGCCAATGTGGATTTTATACACATTATAACACTTCAAATTGGATTATTTCATCACTTTGTCCAAAGAATCAAATTGATCTATCAAACTTCATATTTTGGTCTTCAAACTTTTTATAAAGGTTCTACACGTTTTTGTGAGGCTTTGGTCCAAATTTGAGGTCAATTGGGCATTCCTATAAATTTCTATGAATTTTAGAAGTTTTTGTGCTCAAAATCCCTTTATAATTGCCTTTTATTGGCTTTTCCATGTCAGCAATCCCAGGGAAAGTATCTGGGGGAGATCTCAGCCCTTGGATGCACCCTCCTGCAGATTAGGGGCCGATCTAGTGGCCCAGGGGTTATCTTCAACCACCCGCTGATTGCGGGAAGGTGTAATTGCGGCCCAAAGAGGCAATCAGCCCCAAGAGGGCTCGATTCAAAATTCTAAGCGGACAAAAAGGTTTGCCTCGTGATTTCAAACTTGTCCAGCCCTACTTTGACCATCTTTACTGTGCCATTACTCCCTCCCCATGAGTTTCTTGTTTTCCCCTCTCACTCCGGCGGCTAGGTCTGCATCTAGATCTCGTTTTACCCTAAAATCCTAGCCCCAACTCTATAAAAAGGACCCCCCAAGGTTCGAAACAAGTGCTCCTCTCTCAGACCTCAGCCTCACGCGCCATCTTGGCCTCAACACTCTGTTTTTGCATCCCCGACTTTCCTCTGCTGTGCGACACCGTCGAGCAGCCCAGTGTGGGCGTCCTCCCTTCTCAACCTCTCTTCCCATTTAACCACCCTCTACTGCTTCGCAAGGGAGAAACAAGCACGGGCGGTACCTTTACTGCCTGTGCGGACGTCTGCTTCCCCAAGAACCCACACGCCGGTGAGCATCCCTCCGCCTGTTTTGCAGGCTCGCGAGGGAGTGCTGAGCGAGGAGAAACAGAATCGAGAACCGCTGGTCCAAGCCGAACCAGGCAGCTCAAACGACCCATGTCAAACCGCTAATCAATTGACAAATTGAAGTTTTGAACCGGACCCTGAACCAAGCAAGCCACCTCGCCCATGTGGCTAAATCTTGGCCATCCATCATGCATCGTACGACCAACCTTTTTTGCAATTAAGGTATTTATATCCCCTCTTTGCTTAAAAATTCACCTAAATGATCAGATCTTGTTTTAATTGTAGAAAATGCATCTGAACTCCAAAAATGATGAATAAATAGTCTATCTTGATCAGAAAAATCCAGTGAGTCCAATAAAAATACTCCTAAACCCTAATTACGAATTATGCTCACTGATATATTTAAATCAAGATCTCTTACTTACATAATTAGTCTAAATAACTCTATTTGTGGTTAATCTTGACTAAATGTTGAAAACCCTAGATTTTGAATCAGATGATTATCTTGTAACCTAGATCTAATATATTGGAATCATCTACTTTTGAATATGAATCATTAAGTGATCTAGATCTTTTACTGGATTCAATCTTGATTATAATCTTTATAATGAGTAATCTTGATCCTAATCTTGCAAAAGACTTGAGATAGTTTTGACCCAATAATCTGATCTTGATCCTCAATTATATTAAGTACCATGATGATGATCTAAAGATTTGATGATGACTTGGATAACGATCATAAATTAGGGTTTACACATATAATCCTAGAAAACCTAGGTAAGTCATTCACACTCGAATATGTTGTATACTTGAAATAATGTTGGACATATTGGAATATTGATTATAAGTGAATGACCCAACCCTAAGGTTGACATAGGAAAAGTGTAACCCTAATCTCAAATATTAAAACATGATTTTCTGAACATCATGATCTTAACCTTTGATCCAATCTTGATGATTTAGGATCTGACTCGAAGGATTGACATATTGATTCAAATATTGATCATACTCAATCTTTGGTGAAAGGTACGCTATTTATATAACTCCTCCTTGATTGTATTGAAGATACTTTTATGTATCTCTTGACCGTATGCTTGGCTAGTTATTTGGATGAGCTATTGTTCCCTATGATTAGTCTTCTATTTTTCTATATTATATTTTGAAAAACATGAAAACATAAATTGAATGCCCATTATGACTGCCCGTATATTGATAATGATGATGATATTGATAATGTTGATAATGTTGATATTGAGTACAACAACCCCCTCATTTGGAGGTGGGACTTGTACATTGGCTTCCTATGTTCCTATGGTGAAAAGGGGCCTAGTGACCTTCCCCATTGCGTTGGGGTAATAGAGTCATACAAAATATATAAGCATGCTTCTTGAATTACAGCATAATGGGAACTCGTAATAAAAGTTGAATTGCTTGAAAAACTTGTCGAATAAATGTTGGTTTTGCAAATTGCTTATTATTCTTTTGAATATAAGTCATGCCAAGTATACTATTTTGTTATAAAGCGCTTTGCTTGATTTTGATAGCATACCGTGCAATTGCATGATTGTGTCTCGATTTTCTTGATTTTAGGCAATACAAATGGAATATTGAATAAGATCGCTTCCGCACTCATTCACTCTGATGACAAAGATATTTTGGTGAAATCTCCATATTGGGTTAGTTTGTTCTTTAATTATCCAATTTTTGAGTTATTTATTTCTTATTGTATATGCCAGTGTGATAGATCCTATTGGGCCACTCAGGGACGGGCGCTTCAATCCTTTTACTACTGTCTAGGCAGTAGGATTGGGATTGGGGTAAGAACGGTTCCGTGACAGTGCCCAAACGGTTTCAAACCATTTGAATCTTGAAAGACCAAGACCGTTTAGGGTCCAAGTAACCAAAACCGGTTGAGGTTCAACATGGTTAATCCATTTGGATATTTAATGTAATTGAAGATGTAATTGGTCAATTCAATTGGATACCTCATGTAATTGAAGGTTCAATTGATCAAATCTTCTGGACATCCTAGAAGAGGATGAGAGAGAGATTCATACATAAAAAATAATCTTGCAGCAATCAAGCTTAGCACATTCAAAATGAGTAAGGTATACAATTAGGGTTTGATCCTTGAGGAAGAGATCATAAAACCCTAATTGAGTTAATTGATGAACTCAAACCCTAAATTAGGGCAATTCCGAGTGAAACCCTAATTTAGGAGGATAATGTGTTATTAATTTAGGGTAATGACATGAGTAACCCTAATTCAGGGTATTTTAATGTGAAACCCTAATTGGGATAGTAAACCCTAATCATGGGCTATTGAATACAAACCCTAATCTAGGGTGATGTGATGTGAATAGTAAACCCTAATTCTGGATTATACTATATAGTGTGAAACCCTAATCTAGGGTGATGTGATGTGAATAGTAAACCCTAATTTTGTATTATACTATATAATGTGAAACCCTAATCTTGGATAATGAAATGATGATTCATTGGTCCTAATTGAACAAAAGGGGATGAGTAACCTTGATTAAAAGGAAATGGGAAACCCTAACCCTAGTAAGGGAATAGTGGTGTTATTTTGGAATAGCATGGAACTGAAACATGATCGATATATCTATTATTATGTGTGCTAACCATGTAGGAATCCTGAGATGATGAACATAGCTAGGTATGAGCTATGATGCTCTAATCATTAAAATTATTTCTTGGGCGGGCCTTGTGTGCCATAATATGCCTTGTTGCTTAGTAAGAGGTAATAAGAGAGTTAATGGGCCTCAAGTTCCAGATGAGATGCTTGTGTAGCAAGTGGCATGTGTACCTTGGTCAGATGACTTGGAGGTAATGTTTACCTGAAAAAGTGGTAACAGTGCTCAATGATGAGCTAAGGGTTTGAATACCCAGAACCATATGTTTATGGCATTGAGTTTGAGATGAGGGATTGAGATCCCAATGTCTTTTAAAGATTGAAAAGTAACTGATGAAAATAGTACATGTTTCTTTATAGCATTTGTCGTAATAAGTTATGTTTGAAAACTTGACTGATGCTAAAAGAATATGATAATGTACTTAATTAATCAAGTGAAAGCAATTTATGTAGTGCTCTGACCATAGATCCATCATCGTCAGTAGTTGGTGATGGTGAAACAGGTTTTCTTACGAGATCTCCTGGAGTTCGCATATTTTGAATATGTGGGGGTTGATGGGAGAAAATATCCTTACGTCCTAATGGGGTAATTGATGGAAGGTAAACATTAAACCTCTCAATCCTCCATTGTATGTTCCGGGATGGATGTACCACTAATCTCCCGATGATGTTAATGTCAGATCGATGGAGGTAAACATAAAATCTCTCGATTGCGAAGAGAGTGCAGCCGTCGTTGTATCTCTATAGTGAAGATGCCACTATACCCTAGCAAGCTATGTAGCAGAGACACAAGATGTCCTACATGTTATCTCGCACTGACTGAGATATGGGAAGTCATGGAAGCCATCTCTTCCACTGACTTTGTATGGAACCGATTTCGATTTCGCAATGGTCGGTTGGAGTATGAGCGGTATACCTCATCTCCTTAGAGCTCAAGTGTGTTTGTAAAACATAATCATCTATGTAGCATATTTTCTGAAGATTGAAATATGAGAACCATTGGTTGATGTTATCTTTCTTAGCATGTCATTAATACATAAATGTTACTTATGTTCTTTAATTCATTATTGAATAAGAGACATGATGTCTTGTCAAGTTATAGCTGAAATACTTGAAGAGGAATGTTTCTCTAATCTGCATAGATATTGATGTATCTGCCATTAAAGTACATTATCCCACTGCTCAGTTTATTTCTATTAAACTGCAATCATAATGTTTTCGGCAGAGAGTTATATCTCTCGTTGAGGCAATTGTATAATTGTCTCACCCCCATGGGATCCAACATTTTTAGGTAGATGCATACAGAGAGGAAGAAACTCTGTAGCAGGGGAAGAGCAGCAGCAGCAACAACAAGGACAACAGTAATCCTACAGGTGGAAATACTAGTTGTCAAGCTTTGTACATATTTCAATAGAGTCCTATGTGTCATCTCTGTACTCTTAGGTCCTAGGAGTCAGTAGATAGTGTTTTATATCGATCTGAGACTTTTGGTTTGATGTTTCGAGGATTTTTTTACTTTTGCTTTTTTTTAGCAAATAAATGATGTATATGTATTCCTCGAAAAGAGATGGTACATGGAATGTACAATGTGGACCAGTATGTAAATATAATATTGTGGTTCTTGTTTATCAGAGTTTTCTGGTAATGGATCTTTTTATAAAATGGTTTTAATTTTTAGTGATTTTTAGTAATCCGCTGCTAACAATACGCTTCCGCATTAGTTAACCTTGTTATATTAGTTAAGACCGGTTTGTACGCCACACTTCTAGGTAACCAAACATGATTCATCTTATCAGGAGTCATGTTCTTATTTTTTGATACCATTGAAAGTTCTTGGATACTAGGATTCCTTACCTTGGTATCCATTACATGTGTCAAAAACACATCATATCCTCCTCATATCCATCTCCCTATTGTTATTACCAAAGCTAAACATATAATAAGACCTTTCTTTTATCTCGGGATATTACTTATCACATATAACTTTGTCTTGAAACCAAAAATCCAGGACTAGCTAATACTTTACAAAGTACCCATCTATAGATTACTTCTAATCTTTTCACATCAGGTGTCATAAGACTTACTTAGTTATCATTTCCCTATAAGGAAAGAACATATGGAAACACATTCGTCTTATCACCCCATCATCACCTAGGGTTGTTTATCAAAGAGAAGAGATTATCATCTCCTCTGATTATTGCATGAACTTTCAACTATTCATGAGTCATTTACTCTTGTTTCATCCTAGGTTCCTTGCCATCAGCATATGAATTATAATTATGATTATATGTCATCACTCCTTTCTTTGTTATTGTCTAACATGTTCATGAACATTTTATGATTTTATCACATTTCTCATTTTCACATTATAGAGAAGATCTTTACTATTCACACTGTCTTTATCGAACATGGATGATCTCCCTTGTTCCTTTTCTCTTATCATGAGGATTATACTTTTTACTTCCTCATACACACAGATTGATCTGAGATCATCTCAGATTCCATTTTATTGCACTTAGGATGTGATAAAAATATCCATGCCATATTTCTAGTTTCGTTATGCTTACTAGATTGTCTCAAAATGACTATTGATTAGAGTAATCAGAAAGATAACAATCTACGAGTTCCATACTTGCCTTCAATAATTGAATACCTAGCCAGGGTATACAAGTACTGAGATTAGGTAGTATGCACCTTAGTTAATATCATATACCTAACTTTTCATATTTATCCAAATTATAGGACTTAGCATCCCTGGATTTTCTCCAAGAATCACTTTTACACCTCATCCTCTTTCACACAAATAAAAGAAATTATAAAGCATTTTAAATATTACTGAGTAGAATGTAAGTTCTCATCTTCCTTATGTCCTCATAGGACTAATCAAAGGAAGATCAACAATAACTACTTTCTCATGCTTAATAGATAAAATCATGAAATGACATATCAGAATGACACAATTTCATCTGACATGTCTCAATTCATGGACCGATTATTGTCTCAGGCTGATTCATTGCATAGAATCCTGTCGTTGCCTGATTCCAACGCCGTGCTCTATCGTTTGGTGTAGATGGACCTACTTGGGACGCATGTCCATGTCCTCATGTACCACTACTAAACCATTGCTTTTGAGAGTCTTGTTGACTTTGCCTCGGTAGTTGGGTCATTCCCTTCTTTCTATTCGGACAAAAGGATCTAATATGCCCAACCTGTCTACATTTATGACATTTCTTATATACACTCCCTGGTCTTGTCGGCCTTATTACCGATGTAGAATCTAAATCAAGAGTTCTATCAGGTCCCTTGCCTTCTCTTGGGAGCCACTTCCCTGGTGCATTAGATGCTGGTTGCAATGGTGGCACCAAAAACTTCCCCTTTTTAGAACTACTAGGCATCTATTCCCGAGTTTGGACAGATCTTTTCTTAATTCCTACCTCTTTATCCTTTTTTGGATAGTCCTTTATAAAATGTCCTGGTTACCTACACCTATAGCAAACTTTGTTTCCATGTCGTATCGTAGTCCTTTCGACATTTTTCACTACTCCAACATAACTATGTTGATCAGAAATCTTGTTAGATGCTAAAATTTCATCATTGGGGACTGGTAATCTAGGTTGTGTTGCTAGTATCCGGTCCACTATATGCATCACTATTTTCCCAACCTGCCCAACAAGATCATAAAAAGTAGGATTCTCTATCATGGCTAGATCAATTTGGGGACTCTCAGTCAATCGTTCTTCTCTTGACTGATCCCTTACACCTTCTTTTGGTGCAACAACATTGCTCTCAACAATGTGTTCCTTATGTTCTCCAGGCATCCTTAAGCTTTACTCTATCTTATGCATAAGCAGAAGTCACTATAAGATATACTGGAGTACACTAGAATAGACTCAACACCTTAGTCCTATGTCTCTATAGACTCAGCAAACCTTAGGCTCTGATACCAAAACTTTGTGATGACCCAAAACAAATCAAGACATCACCAATAAATAATTGTGGAATTACCATAAATAGCGGATTAACAAGAATCACTAAGAATTAAAACCATTTTTGCAATGAGATCCATTACTAGGAAACTCTCACTAAGAGATCTAAAACTTATATATATCATGATTCACATTGTACATACACTATTTCATCTCATCTCATCTCGAGGACAACATATAACAATTGCTCTGTCAAAACATATACTGATGAAACATAAAACCTCGAGGAATACAAGCCAAAATCTCAGATCATTCATGAAATCATTACGTACTAACTCCAAGGACCAGAGAATACAAAGACGACACATAGGACTTCTATCTACAAGACATGACAGACAGTACACTCAACCTGAGCTATTACTACTGTTCTAGCTGTTGTTCTCCCTCTGCAGAAAGGTATCTACCGCCTCATGCATGTCCACCTAAAAATTGTGGATCCCATTGGGTGAGACAATTGTCCCAGTGAGAGATATAACTCTCCACTGACTATATTATTATCATAGGTAAACAGTATAAAACTGAGCAGATGTTCTTTCTTATTATTAAGCATGATTAATCACTGTTATAAGTAGAATAGAGTAATCTCATCTCTTAAAGTAATGCAACTATCTATGATGGACCAATAAATCATCTATTCACTATAAAGGGAATATAAAGAAACATGAATAACATCTATCCAACTAAGATGTATAAAAAGTTTGTATATCAACCAATGTGTTCTATATTTGATCCTTAAACAAATACGCTACATGGATGATTACATATTACAATCACAATTATGCCCTGAGGAGATGAAGTATACCGTTCATGCTCCAACTGACCACTAGTAAGTCGAAATCGGTACCATACAAAGTCAATGGCAAATCCAGTTATCAAGACCTCACCTATCTCGGTCAGTGCGAGACCACTTAGATTTAGCAGGACATCTAATGTCATCTGCTTGCAGGACATCTTGTGTTATCTGCAATTAGCTATTCCAGGGTATAGCGACATCTTTGCTATAGAGATACAACTGTAGCATGTACACTTTATAAGGAAAAAGAATATTATACATTAATTCCTCACCTAGTCAGGAGATTATCATCAATCCCAACAACACATAATAGTAATGAAGTAGGATTTACACATCAATTCCTTATTTGGTCGAGAGATTTACATCATCCTGGGATAAATAAGGTAGGTGCTACATCAATTCTTCATTAGGCTGTTTGGATATACTTCTTCCTTCACCCCCACATATTAAAAAATATGCTCTCCGAGTTAAACTCGTTTCATCATCAACAATTTTTGACACTGAATGGATCTATGGTTAGGGAAACTACATGATGAGATTTCAATTGATTAATTAAGTACATTACATTATTCTTTTAGCATCAACCAAGTTTCAAACATGAGTTATAACATATACTATAAAGAAGGGTGTTATTCTTTTAAGATCTTTGGAACATTTGGAATGTATATCACATAGGATCTCAGTCCCTTATCACAATATTGGGAATTCTCATCCCTTCACATCATGATCATCATGATTATTGGGTCTGGGTATTCAAACCCTTAGATCATCACTGAATATTGTTACCTCTGTAATAGGTAACTATTACCTCTAGGTCCTCAGACTAAGGTAGTCATTGCACATGTGGTACAAGTATTTCACACAGATCACATGGTTCATTAAATATCTTGTCACCTCTCACTAGGCAACAACTATCTTTTAAGATGTCAAACTGTATAATCATTATACTTTATTGTATAGATATTTAACATTGCTCACAAGGCTCATTTAAATTTGTACCATATAAAACATCATAGCTCATACCTAGCTATGTTCATCATCTCATGACTCTTGAATAGTTTGCATTTCATGATAAGAACTCTAACAATATATGACATCACTATACAATTCAAGAGAAATACATCCTTCCCATTATTATGGTTAGGATTTCTCAATCTAACCGATTAAGGTTGTAAGAGCATACCAGCACCCTTCAATAGGGTTAGGTTTTCCCCTTATTAACAAATTAAGGATTTAAGATCATATTATCTGGAATCAAACCCTAATTCATACTCCACTCATCTTAGGAGTATCAATGCATACTTATTAACATGATTATCACTTATATACATGTTTCTCTCTTATCCTTGTTAGGATTTTGAATGCACCATACTTTTATTAAGTTGGCTCAATTCTCCTTTTAAGGTACATTAGTTTACAACTATCAAATTGTATTAAATTCATTGCATCTTAATGTTGCATTGAGTACAACTCACCATATACATCACTCAACTAGACACATTGGTTTGAAGTATTCCCACCATATCGGGCATCAAGATACATGTATGCCACCATATTATACAAAAGATGCACCCTTATCATCATGTCGGGTATCTATATCAGGTATGTGGTATAACCACATCACCATATTAGTCTTAGGGTATATCCCCTAGTTCCATATCATATACCCATGTCAGGGTAGTTATCACTTTGGTTTTATCATTCTCAAGTTGACCCCAAATCATGTTAGAGCTAGATGTTGGACCTCATATCGGGTATAATATGAATTCTTGGTGCCATATCGGGCACAAAGTGTGCGCCACATCGGGCATTGGGTATATGCCTCATCATAGTATTGTTCAAGTAGCACATGCATAATACCATCTCGGGTTTCTATGTTGGATTCCATATCAGGTTTCCATGTTGGTTGACATATTAGGTTACCATATCGGGTAGACCCTTATACTCATATTATTTCATTCCTTCCATGGAATCCATCCCAAAGATAAGCTAGATATCTAATTAAGTGTTTCAAAACAACCCATCACAAACTGATAGAGGTGTTTCGCGTTTCATGCCATCATATAGGGTTTCAACACTATATCGGTTAAAGTGTACACTTGACAACATATCATCCATGAGGTATGGACTTGACTTCCTATCATGCACAAGGTAAATGTAGGTTTTACTCTTAACGTTCATGGGGTATTACTCATCTAGTTCATGTGGTATCACTCACCACTGTATCGAGTTACACTTCATCTTGGATTTCATATCGAGTTTCTCATCACCATCTAGGGTTTCAACCCATATCGGGTTAGAGTATAGTCCTAACACCATATCATGTAGGAGGTAAATACTTGACCCTAAATCATGCTTATGGTATGTATATGTTTCACTCATATCACCCATGAGGTATACACTCCTCACCATATCGTGTGTCTGGTGTGCTCATCTCAACATGTCGGGTTACTTATCCTCTAGGGTTTTTCTATATTAGGTTTGAATTCTTGCTTGGATCCCTATCGTTCATAGGGTACATGACTTGATATCATATCATGCACATAGTGTCTGTTTAACAACATATTATGCACAAGGTGTGCACTTCAATATCATATCAGTCAAGAGGTACCTACTCATTACCATATCGAGTTAATGGTGTGTTCACTCCATCATATCATATTTAGAAGTGCTTCAACCCATATCGGGTTTGACCTTGATGATGTCATCATCATCAATATCTAGTTTCTTGTTATTACTATTCTAGATTATGAACAACAGTTCTAAGATACTTTTGGGCATCAGTTATTCAAAGGAATTCGAAATTGATAGTAGATCAACAATTTCAACAATATTGAAGGTGAATAATAACATAGTTAGGTTCAAGTTATATAACCTGCCTTATGAACAACTTCAAAGCTCCAAGTTCCAAAGCTTCACATTCCTAAGGTTGAAGACAAGCTTATCCAAGGTCCAAGGCTCGTTCACAACTCCCCCATATACAAAGAATCACCATAGTTAAGAACTTGGTGAAGAATAAAAGAGAGGAATAACTATAACCTGAAATCATACTTCAACCAAGGTTGAAGATGACCAAAGCCTTACCTTAAGCTTGGTGCTCGAGCTCCCCTTGCTCCTTGAGCTACTTAGTATGATATATGAGAGGGTATGCATGATATCTCCAAGAAAGGGAGTTGTGGGGTTTGTAAACTTCCATTAGTAGGTGAAAGGTGAAGTATATATACTTGGGGTTCATGAAAGAGGATGTATAAGAGGTGTCTTCACCATATGCTACTAGGTGACACGTGGCCATGCATGGTTGACATATGTCCATGCATGCACACACACTTATCTTGACATGCAATAGTCTATAGGATAATCTAGGGAAAATATCTCGACCATTCCTTATCTTATAGGATATTATCTCACAAATAAAGCAATCTGATACACTTTTTACAAGGAACATCTAACCCATCATGGATTACCTCCCTGAAGTGTTTAGGTCATCATGGACTTTGATAAGATCCACAAACTGATAGGGGACTCCCTCTTTGGCCCCTTGGCCGATAGGGACTCCCATTCTAAGTCTAAAACTCAATATAGTTCATACAAACATTTCAACTATACAACTTCCATGGTCTTTTCATCACTAAGAGTACCATCACTCAAAGATGGCTCAAACATGGTGTCTAATTCTTTCTCTCTCCTCTAAATGATACATAGAAGGAGTAGGGACACACTAATGGTGGTAATTTTCATATAAACCCTATAAAATGGGTAAATTATAATTTGTACCAAATTGGTACATGAAGCACTAGCATTGTTCAAACAAGCTCAATACTTGGAATTTAGGCTTTCCACAGCCACCACATAGCATCATTCTCTTTATTATGATATTTAAAACACTAAGGACACATTCAACATGTGACATATTGCAATGTAACCCCTCATCTTGGGTAAATTGCAATTTACACTCAAACTATCAAATAATGCACAAATAGTTTGCATTTAAGCTCACACTTGAAAATAAACTTCACAAAGAGTGTAAAACATTGATAAATTTAATTGGAATGGGAATACCTAGGGGAAGAAGGGGCTCTGGCGGTGTTGGAGGCGGTAGGGGAACAACAGAACCCGAAGTGGACCATGGTGGAGGATTTAGAAATCGAAGTACTGAAGATGAAGCACATCCATGTGAGGAAAACATGGAAGGGACCACAAACAGCCGGACAGATCATCCATCAAATGGCTTCATTATAAGAGAAATAGGATTCCAACTCACCTACGCAGGAGTACGAATGACTGAAAGCAATGATGGGAACCGTGAACCACCATTGGCTCATATCAACACCGATGGGGATTCGATTGTAGAAGCAGGCGGAAAGGAATATAACACAGAATCGGGACAAACTACTAGATCGAAGGAAAAACGTTCTTGGGAGGAGGGGCAAGCGGCGAGATCCTTTAGCGATGTCATCAGAGGGACTACATCAAATGGAAACAATGATTCCTTTCTGGAAAAGCTATTTGAATAAGGGCTATCGGTAGGCGAGGTTTCTCTAGGAGAGGTCAGCAATAGACCGACCATTTCTATCATCCTTGAAGCAGAGGAACGACTAGCTAAACCATGGAGATATGTCGTAGTGGTCATGTTGTTGGGTTCTGACATAGGGTATATGACCCTAAGGGACCGTATGAATCTTTTGTGGAAGATTTCTAGACGGTTCAACATGTACGAAATGGAGCTTGGCCACTTCGTGATACAACTCTCATGCCACAATGATTTTGAAGAAGCCTTAACTGGAGGTCCTTGGAAGATTTTCGGTCTGAATCTTGTGGTATGGGAGTGGTTCCCTACCTTCAAGCTAAGAGAGAATTCCCAGAGATGATCAAATCATGGGTACGTATTCTCAATTTACCATTGCATCTCTATGTATCCACCATGTTCGACTATATTGGTCTAGCTTTGGGGAAGCTGATCAAAGTAGACACCCATATTGCTAGTAGAACGAGGAGCAAGTTTGATCGCTTAGCCATAGAACTGAATACTAAAAAGGAACTTAATCCCTTCATTCTCATCAATGGAGTGGAATACGAGCTTGAATATGAAGGTATCCCACGCATTTGTGCTGCTTGTGGGGATGAGGGACATGTGTCTAAAGACTGCGAGATGTAGAACAAACCGAACGAGGAAGAAAAAGAAGCTCAGGCACAGAACGAGGAACACACAAACAGACATCATTACCAAGCCCAACAAACAAAATGGCAAACGCAAAGAAGAAGAGGAAGGAACAGAAACCAATCTAGAATACAAGATTCTACTAATGATCTAAGAGGAGCCAACAGGTTTGGGGCTCTATAAGGGGAGTAGGAGGACAAAGTAGAAGAATGAACAACTAATGACGAATCTACGAGGACAAACAATGCATTTGATCAAAACAAGAAGAGCACTAAGGTCTGGATAAAGAAGAAGAAAGCTGCGAGTTCTACTGATAATGAGGAAGGAAAGAGGGTACCTCTGAAGAACATCACGAACACCATGAGAACAGAAGCCATCACGAAAAGACATTCAAAGGTAGACCATATCATAACAAACCCTAAAATCGATGAAGTAGTAGAGATATTTACATTAGAAGATGGAGAGGTAGGAGAGGAGATGATAGAATCTAAAACCACCAATGAGGGAGACAAAGCACCTGTTTCACCAAAAACCATCCAGAACATAAATGAAGTTCTATCCTTTGCTGCAACATGTGTAGGTGGGAGGAAGAATAAAGGGAGTGGGACTAAAATGAAGAGAAAGCGGAAAGAACAACACATATTGTCTCCTAAGAATAGAAGACGTAGCCCATGCAGGCATGATCCTAGGGCTGCAGTCGTTGAACAACCTGAAGACGAGAAGGCAGATACTACCTTTACTAAAAGCAATGATAGTCCTATATCTGAGGCAATCAACAGGGAAGATAAAGAGAATGTGGAACCAGGGGAAGCTCCGAACAGTGAAGCACAAACCCAATCAGTTTAATGATGATAGACATCCTATGTTGGAATATATGCGGAGTAGCAAAGAAAGAAACTCAACTGAATCTAAAAGAAATTATGTCTGTTTACAAACCGAAGATTGTCACCATTGTTGAGCCATGGTTGAGTGGTACCAAAGCAACAAAAACCATTAATAAAATGGGATTCAATCTCTCCTTCAGAGTGGAAAAACAAGGGTTTGTAGGTGGTATTTGGGTTTGTTGGAAGGAGTACGATTGCCACGTTAAAATTATCAATTACCATCTATAGTTTGTCACCTGCTGCATCAACAATTCCACTATCATTACCTTTGTCTATGCAAACCCGCATATTAATGTCAGGAAACTCCTATGGAAGCATATCATCAAGATGGGGGCATCTTTTGATAAGCCATGGTTAGTGTTGGGGGATTTCAACACAACCTGCTATCTGACTGAGAGATCACGTAGTGTACACTATAATTTTGCAGAGGCAGCTATTTTCTAAGAGACTTTGATCGCTGCCGGCCTTAGTGATCTTGGTTTCTCAGGTCTAAAGTTTACTTTCAAAAGGGGAAGTCTTCAACAAAGATTAGATAGAGTTGTAGCTAACAACGCTTTCATCCAGAAGTACCAACATTTCTGCGTTGAACATCTCCCTAGACTCCAATCTGATCATAGCCCATTACTAGTTAAAAGCAAACGACTGCCACCTGTACCAAGAAGGTTTGTTTCTAAGGCCAGTTGGGCAAGAGACTAGGGATTTAAAGACATGCTAGCAGAGAAATGGAAAAGTAGAGCGGAATTCTATGAGGCCCTGAGCAGCGCCAAGAAAGACATATTACATTGGGAGAAGAACCACGAAAACACAAAGAGAAAGAATAAAGCCAGAATCATTAGAAATATCAATAAACTCAAGAGAGAGCTAGCTGAGAACTACAATCCAATAACATATGGGATCTATACTGATATGAAAGCATCCCTAGATGGCATCCTTAAGGAGGAGGAGGAGGAGTGGTGCTTGAGGAGCCACATAGACTGGATGCGGAACAGAGACAGCAACACCAAGTTGTACAATGCTTACGTCAAACAAAGACGTCGATCCAATACTATCACTATGTTGAAGAATAAAGATGGAAAATGGGTCCAAGAGGGGCCAAAATTAGAAGAGATGGTAAGAGATCACTTTAAGTCCCTACTTTCCAAAACTGGTGACCCTGCCTTGGAGGCAATGAGAAGAATACCTACGGAGTTTAAGAAACTCACACAAACACAAACTTTGCTCCTGTCCCGAGAACCCACTCAAGATGAATGTTACAAGATGGTGAAAGCTACGAACCCCTATAAAGCTACTGGTCCTGACGGTATAAATGGGTTGTTCGTCCTTAACCAATGGGACACTATGAAGAATTTCATGATTACAATAGCTAAAAGAGCCCTCTCGGGAAAGTCACTGAACAAGGAAATGTGCGACTCCACCATTGTTCTTATTCCCAAGATCCAGAATCCGATGAGTTGTGACCAGCTTAGACTGATATCTTTAAACAATTAATGTATTAAGATGATTTCTAAAGTAGTGGTGGAGCAGCTAAAAGCTTACTTACCATATTGGATATCAGATGCCCAAAGCGCGTTCGTACCCGGCCGACAGATCACTGATAATATTTCCATTTCTCAGGAATCTATCTTTATGATGAGGAAGAAGACTGCAGCTAAGACGATGGCTATAAAAATCGACCTTGCTAAGGTCTATGACAGACTCTCTTGGGAATTTATTGTTGATACTCTTCACAAGATAGATCTGCCAATAAACATCATTTGATATATCATGAATTCGATCAGCACAGGGGAATGTTCAATTCTGTGGAATGGACACGCTGCCAAGCCTTTTAAACCGAGTCGTGGGCTAAGACAAGGCGACCCTCTTTCGCCATACTTGTTTGTTATGTGTATCGAAAGACTCATCCAATTGATCCAGAAATCTGTGCGTGAAGGCGAGTGGAAACTGTTCAAATTGGGGAGGAACAGAGGTAGTATCGCTCACCTATTCTTTGTGGATGATCTGATTTTATTCGGAGAAGCATCGAACAGACAGATGAGAAGTATCAAAAGATGTTTCAAAATTTTCGAAAGAGCTTCAGGACAGATGATATCTATCACTAAAACTCAAGTGTTCTTTGCGGCTAGTGTCCCCCTGAGCACAAGGAGGAGTATCAATCGGATAGGAAAATTCAAAGAAATGGATGACTTGGGAAAGTATCTAGGGGTACCTATCATCCATAAGAAGGTCACCAAGGACACATACACCGATATTCTAAAGAGAATCGACTCTAGAGTGAATGGCTGGGCAGCTAAATGTCTGTCTTTAGCTGGAAGAAAATGTCTTTCTAAATCGGTCTTAGAGACCATTCCAACATATACTATGCAGACAGTGGTGTTACCACTGGGTTTGTGTGATCGCATTGATGGATGTATCCGCCATTTTCTTTGGGGGGGAGGCCATAAAGATCACCCCACTTCCCTTGTTGCCTGGAACAAAGTCACCTATCCAAAATAAAAAGGAGGTCTTGGGTTGAAGTCTATGAGAGAATGGAACACAACGTTATTAGCTAAGAACGCTTGGGACCTTGCTTCCAACAGGAGAACTACTTGGTGTGAATACATAACATAGAAATACAAAAACTTTTCTGGGGGTAGAACTACTAATCTCTCAAGACTAGTTGCGACAACCTTTAAATGTAAATATTTGATAAATGAGAACTCTTTTTTCCTGCTGATGAATGGTCGCAGTACCCATTTTTGGGAGGAGGAATGGGTCGAACCAAAACTCAAGCTGCTAGATATGGCTAAGTGAGAAGTACCTATATCCATAAAGGATATAGTCGTTGGGAGTGCTGTTCTGGACAATGGGAAATGGGATACTAATTTTCTTGAGGATTGGTTTCAATATTAGGCGGTTAGGAAGATTCTGCAAATAGAACCTCCGACTGCTAGCGTGAAGCTAGATGTGAGAATTTGGACTGGTACTCACCATGGCAAGTTCTCTACGAAGTCTGCCTATAATATCTTGAGGAAAGAGCGGGAACTTACCATGGACGGTGACTGGAATAATCTTTGGAAGACTAGTATACCAGCACGTATCAAAATTTTTGGCTGGCTCATTATGCACAACACCATCTTAACTAACAGTAGAAGAGTCAGAAGAAAGATGACTTCTGTCGCCACTTGTGATAGATGCCTAGGATAAGATGAAACAATCAGTCATGCTCTCTGGGACTGCACCCATGCTCGGGAGATTTGGATGTGATTCTTGAAGCCAGAAGAGATGGACGAGTTCTTCCAACTGGAGGGAAACCAATGGCTTAGTAGGCAAATGACTAAGAATATCAACTGGAGAAAACAACTCCTTGTAACCTGCTGGTTCATTTGGAAGGGTCGCAATCAACAAGTGTTTGAACATCAAAAAATCTCGGTGGATGGGCTAGTATAGATGATTGTTAATGAGCTTCAGCTGTTGGAGAAAGCCTGGAACAAGGATGTCGAACATCAGACGCTTAAGCAGGAAGTCCAATGGAGAAGACCACCACCAGGGTGTGTCAAGATGAACACTGACGTGGCGTGGAAGGTGGAGAGAGCAACTGCAGCCATTATTGCACGAGACTCCAGTGGATGTTGGATTTTTGGCCACGTCAGAAGCATAAAGGCGAACTCCCCAACTCATGCGGAAGTAATTAGCGCAGACATTGCTCTGGCCCTTGCAAACAGAATTGGCATCCAGAGGCTCATCCTTGAAATGGACTGCAAGCTGCTGATAGACATGATCCAAGAAGAAGAAGATGAATACCCAAGGTATAAGAGATATCTGAGCAGAATCAATCAAACACTCAAAGAAAACCAAGGGTGGAGTATCTAGTTTATCCTGAGAGAATGCAATTGGATGGCAGGCAATTTGGCAAAGGAGTTCCAAAAACATGTTGCTGGCTGTTTCGACCTACCTAGACCCCCTGAATGCATGGAAGATCTTATAGGGAAAGAAAAGTGTAATGGAGGTAGTACATCCAAGTTTATCTTTTGCAATAATTTAAAGCCTTGTAAATTTTTCCCATTTTGGCTTGCAAGAGGAGGGCAAGATGAATAAAATAGCCTCCTGGCTTCCCTAAAAAAAACTTCACAAAGAGTCTTAATTACTTTTCAAAAGATTAGAACAAGTTTATAATTAACTTGATTAAGAAAAACTTCTAGGGTTAACCAATAACCCAGGTCAGGGATGTTATAGTGAACCTAGCCACTTCCATACGAAGCATGATCCTCAATAATAATGGAAGTTCATTTATTTATTATGATCCAGATTTGATCAACATATGTGTAAGGAAAATGGAAACTACTTTTGTAGCTCGAAAAAATAAGTAGCCAAGATGAACACAAATGTTACATATCATGCAATATAAAAAATACCATAATCAGGTCAAATATGAGGAAAGCATACCTTAAATTATTTATTGAGTATCGCAAAGTTTGTTTAGACCCTTTCAAGAGGATTTCAAGCCACAAGTTCTAGACTGAGTAGATCAGGGAATAGGTTCAAGTCCTATGAAGGAGATAGACTAGAGTCACACTGTCGTAGCTGCATCATAGCTACTTGGAGACCATGATTTGGGGGGGGGGAATGATAGAGGAAGTGTGTTATAGCCTAAATTTCCATGTATTGAGACATATATTTGGATGCAAATAATTGATTGTTTATGACATACAAGAAAGTTTGGAATTTCTATGACTTGTTTGATAGCTTTGGATTGTGAATGAAATTTCTCCACATGAAAAGGGATTGTGTGTATTTTTTGTTTTCAATAATCCATTCTGAATAGTTGGTTAAAGAAAAAGTGGAAAACTCAATAATAAAGGAAATTTCAAAAGTAATATATAATTGATAACTAAAATATGGGATTTTTTGGAATATTTCTAGAAAGACAAGTTGGAGGAAATTAATAAGCTTTATTCGGCCCTATCTTGCACCCAAAGAAAGAGTAAAGCTAAATAGTATTTACTTGCCACGTTTGGGTAGAAAAGGAACTATTATATGCCATAAATAATTCAAATAAAGCAAAGACTTGAAAGAAAGGAAGAAGGCAATTGACCTTTGTATTTCACCATGAACTCTCTTCCAACTAATATCAAGTTACTAAAAGGCTTCCCTTAAAATATGGAGTTAATTGGAGACAAGAGGAGAGACATATGAATTTAATAGATTTCGCTAAAGTGAAAGGATTAACTGATATATATAATTCATGTGTCACATTTAAATCAGAAACAGAGTCATAGGTGTGGCGCTTTTAATCAGTGTGAGGGCTCATGGGTTGTTAAATTAGACATCCAATCATTTCCCATTATTGTCTACTTCATTATAGAATAGGAAGGTCATGTGAATAGGACCCTAATCTTTTTTGCACCTCGATCTCTCTCCCCTCTATACCTCTCCCCTTGATTCTTTCTCCTTTGCATTTTGGAAGTAAAAGATGACAAGAGGTTCCCTCACATAACTTCTCTCATGCCCAATTTGGAAAATACCCAAATTGTCATTTCTTCTGGAAACTAGGGCATCAAGGAATGACCCTCAAACCCATCATACATCCTATAAATATGGTACCTTTGGCATCATCAATCCTTCACACACCCAAAGTCATCCTCAATCAATCATGAGGAACTTCCTTTGTCCCTGACCTGACCCATCTCATCTCTAAAGATATACCACCATTGTCATCATACTACAGGTAATTTCAAAGCAATTGCTTTGGCTAGAAGCATCGTGAGACCTCCCTAAGAGTGCTCGACACAACAAATGGTGATTAGGAACACTTGTGCACTCTTTCCCTTGTCATGATGCCTGAAGCTCAAAAAGTTTCATCGAGGATATGTCTCAGACCATCGTATTGCATGGTGAGAGGTGGGAGACCACCATCAGGAGTTCGGCAAGGCTTGGCGGAGATCCTTGGATCATTAGTAGTGTATTCCCAGCCTTAAGTATCCAATTCAACCATGGGTCGACTCCATGGATGATAGCTTGCTGTTGAGAGTGGGGAGGAACAATCCCAAGTAGGATTGGACCATAATGCCCCCATTCACGTGACATTAATGTCACAACATATGATACATATGTGCATTTTCCTCCAAATTTAAATTGAGCATTGTCACACAGAAATATGAATATATTCGACTAACATGGTGGCGAATGATTGGAAAAAAAGTAATTAATCTTATAATAAAATCTAGTAATTATTTGGTAAATACAAATATATCGAATATATATATGGTTTACATCATAAAAATGTGTATATTCCAATAAAGAAGGTTTCTTTATTTGATTCACTTCCCAATTTCAAAACTACATAAATATGCTTACTTTAGTGACTTTCAATATATGTAAACTTTAATTTCATGAAAATGATGATGACATCTTGATTAATTAGTACTAATAATAAAGTTTAATCTTTTTGATAAAAATAGAACCATGGATCAAATCTAAGATAAAGGATTCACATGTCACCAAAATTAGGGTTTCCTAAGTTAAAAATCCCTAATATATGATAATTAGGGTTTGGGAAGCCGAACCCAAATGAAATCTAATTTGACCCCAAAATCCTAATTTAGAGCACAAGTCAGTTGTGATGGATATTTTTTACATAAAAGTAATATTTGGGTGTTATACATTAATAACAGGTTGATTTCTTGATTGGTTACATCTTTTGTTGTTTACTTGGAAATGAAGTCATCCCTGAGGAAAGGTATGTAGTTATTCCTATGAATACTCACCTTACCGAATTTCATGGTTTTCTAAAGTTTCCCAAATGGATTGTAATTAAAGTACTTGGATGTTTATTTATTTCCTGCAATGTATAAGGCACATATCAGTATTACTTCATAAATATATAACTTGCTCAAACCCCACATGCTATCTCTAGAAGTTTGAATATGGAAATAGAAATAAAGTCATTAGATGTATATGAGCAAGCCTCAGATTGGAAAGGTTAATAGAGGTCAAGACCCATATTGGGAAGGTTGACATGGAGCCAAGCCCTAGAATGGGAAGGTGGACCAAGTCCACTGTAGGGACAAAACCCCATGAAAGGGTATCTCCACAGATTACGCAAACAAGGGTTGTAAAATTATAATAGAAAATGCAAGTTTGATTATGTAATATTAATTTCTGCTATGGTGTAAATGTGTTACACCTACATGCATATATTTTTTTCTTTCCCACATACTCAATATACAAATATATTGATTGCATTGTTGTTTTGAACTATTTTTGTATGCTGATAAAGTCACTTTAATGAAGCAAAGGCTGAAGAGATCCCATAACCGGTAGAAGTTGTATGCGGATGCAAAGTAGAAAAATATGCACTTTACTATAGGAGATGATGTTTTTCTAAAAATATGACCCCTCCGAGATATAGTTAACAATAGAGCAAAACTTAGTCCCTAATATATCGGTCCGTTTGAGGTTCTAGAATGGGTTTAAGAGGCCACTTATCATATAGCTTTACCTCCACAATATAGCATCATGCATGATCTTTTCCATGTGTCCAATCTGAAGTGCTATGTGAAGGATTCTACCCATGTGTTGAACATCAAACCTATAGAACTCCAAGGGAGGTTGTCATACCCTAAGTCACCTATGAGGATCTTGGATTCCAAGGTGAAAGAGCTCAGAAATAAAAAGATTGAGATGGTAAAGGTTATTTGGAAGCACTATGGTGAGGATGAAGCCACATGGGGGCCAAAGATGGACATGGAAAAGTCTCATCAACATCTTTTTGGATGACCAATCAAATTTTGAGGATAAAATTCTAGTAAGAGGGAAAGGATGTTATAACCTGAATTTCCATATACTAAGACATATATTTGGATGAAAATAATGGATTGTTTAGGACATATTAGAAAGTTTGGAATTTCTATGTCTTGTTTGATAATTTTGGATTGAGAATGCAATTTGTCAATTTGAAAAGGGATTTCGTGTATTTTGCTATTTTCAATGATCCATTATAAATTGTTGGATAAAGAAAATGTGGAAAACTCAATAATAAAGGAATTCCCAAAAGTAATGAGTAATTGATAACTTAAATATAAAATTGTTTTGTGAAATTTCTAGAAAACAATTTGGAGGCAACTAATAAGCTTTATTCCTCCCTATCTTTCACCCAAAGAAAAAAAAGGATTTACTTGCCAATTTTGGGTAGAAAAAGAGTTATTATATGCGTTAAATAATTCAAATAAAGAAAATACTTGGAATAAAGAAAATAATTAACCTTCATATTTTTCCACCAACTCTTGCCCAACCCAAGATTAAGTTATTAAAAGGTTCCCTTAAAATTTGGAGTTAATTGGAGAAAAGTTGAGAGAGATATGAATTTAATAGATTCTCTAAAGTGAAAAGATTAGATGATATGCATAATTCATGTGTCACATTTAAATCATAAAAGGAATCATAGACGCTACCCTTTTAGTTAGCGTGTGGGCTCCTGGCCATCAGGTCATTGAACCAACAGTTTCCAATTATCTTCTACCTTGTGATACAATAGGAAAGTCACATAAATAGGACCCCTATCCTTTCCACACCCCATTCTCTCTCCCCTATGTACCTCTTCCCTTGATTTTTTGTCATTTGGATACATGAGTAAAAGACGGACACAAGGGTCCCTCATACAACTTCTCTCATCCCCAATTTGGAAAATACATGCATTGTCTTTTCATCTGAAAATCAGGGCATCATGGAATCACCCTCAAACCCATCACCCCATCCTATAAATAGGTTACCTTGGGCTTCCTCAATTCCTCTTGCACCTAGATCCACCTTCAATTGATTGCAAGGAACTTCCTTTGTCCCTAACCAAATGCATTTCATCCATGACACTCCTCCACCACTGTCCTCATACTCTAGGGCATCTCAGAGCAATTATTTTGACCAGAAGCAACATGAGACCTCCCCAAGAGTGCCTGATAGAACAAAGGACAATGAGGACAAATTGTACTCTCTTTCCCTAGTCGAGGCACCTGAAGCTCTAAAATATTCACTGATGGTACATCTCAAACCATCATAAGATGTGGCAAGAGGTGTGGAAACTACTAGAAAACCTCCAGGAAATGTGTGGTGGGTTCAAGTGGTCAATTTGTGAGGTAATCACCCGCTTCCCTTCTTTGCTTGGTTATTCTATTCTTAGAGATGTAGACCCTGCTATTGATGTCCTATGCCATCATGTCACAGCCGTTTGAGTTCAATAAGGCATAGCGAAGATCCTTGGATTGGTATTCGTGGCTTCCCAGCCTCAAATAGGCAAGTCAACCATGGGTTAACTCCATGGCTTATGGCCTACCATCGAGCGTGGGGAGGAACAATCCCAGGTGGGATTAGACCATAATGTCCCCATCCACATGACATAAATGCCACAGCCTAAATGTCCCTTTCCCATGGCATTTAAATCCAGGTTTGTCTAGAGAAAATATGAATATATGAATATATTAGACCATAATGTCCAAGCCACTGATTGAATAGAAAACAATTAACTTACAAAAAAATACTAATTAATTGGTAAGTCCAAATATATCAAATATATATATGGTCTTCATCAGAAAATTGTGTATAATCCAATAAAGTAGGCTCTTTACTTGATCTGATTCCCACTTCTAAAAGTACATAAAGATGCATAGTTTAATGAATTTCAATATATGTAAACCCTGATTTCATGAAAATGATGATCACAACTTGACTAATTAGTACTAATAAGTAAAATCTAATATTTTTTATAAAAAGAGCACCTTGGATATAATATGGATAAAGAATTCATATGTTATCAAAATTACAGTTTCCTAAGTTAAAAATCATTAATATGTGATAATTAGGGTTTAGGAAGCCTAACCCTAATGAAACCCTAACTTGACCTCAAAACCCTAACTTAGAACCCAACTCAATCTTAGTGGATATTTTTAAACATAAAGGTAATTATTGGGTGTTATAAAATTCAAACATGTTGATTTCTTGATTGGTTGCATCTTCTCTTGTCTACGTGGAAGTTAAGTCATCCCTAAGGAAAGGTATGCAGTTACGTGTATGAATACTCACCTTAAAGTTTCCCTAATGAATTGCAATTAAAGTACTTGGTTGTTTATTTACTTCCTACAATATATAAGGCACATATGAGTATTACTTTGTAAATATATAACTTGCTCAAACCCCACATGTTATCTCTGGAAGTCTGAGTATGGAAATAGAAATAAATTCGTTAGATGTCTATGAACAAGCCCCGAATTGTGAAGGTCACTAGAGGTCAAGCCCCAGATTGGGAAGTCGAACATGGAACTAAACCCCAGATTGGGAAGGTGGCCCAAGTCCACTACATGGATAAAACTTCATGAGAGGATATCCCCATAGATTAAGAAAATAAGGGTTGCAAAACTATAATACAAAATGCAAGTTTGATTATGTAATAATAATTGTTGCTATGGTGTTTATGTTTTACACCTACATGTGTATATTTTGTCTCTCCCATGTACTCAATATATAGATATACTGACCACATTTTTGTTTTGAACCATTTTTGTATGATGATAAAGTCTCTTTGATGAACTAGAGGTTGAAGAAAGACCAGGATCGGTAGAAGTTGTATGCTGATGCAAAGCGGACAAATCTGCACTTTACTATAGGAGATCGTGTTTTTCTAAAAATTTGACCCCTTCGAGCTATAGCTAAAAATAGAGAAAAACTGAGTCCCTGATATGTGGGCCCATTTGAGGTTCTAGAATGGATTGGAGAGGTTTCTTATCATCTAGATTTACATCCACAATATGACATCATGCATGATGTATTCCATGGTCCAATCTAAAGCGCTATGTGAATGATCCTTCCCATGTGTTGAACATCAAACCTATAGAAATCCAAGAAAGGTTGTCATACCCTAAGTTTCCTATGAGGATCTTGGATTCCAAATTGAAAGATATTAGAAATAAAAATATTGAGATGGTAAAGGTTATTTGGAAGCACTATGGCGAGGATGAAGCCAGATGGGGGCTAAAGATGGACATGGAAAAGTCTCATCCACATCTTTTTGGATGACCAGTCAAATTCTAAGGATAAAATTCTTATAAGAGGGAAAGGATATTATAACCTAAATTTCCATGTATTGAGACATATATTTGGATGAAAATAATGGATTGTTTAGGACATATTACAAAGTTTGGAAATTCTATGTCTTGTTTGATAGTTTTGGATTGATAATGCAATTTGCCAATTTGAAAAGGAATTTCATGTGTTTTGTTGTTTTCAATAATCCATTCTGAATTGTTGGTTAAAGAAAAAGTGAAAAAGTCAATAATAAAGGAATTTCCAAAAGTAATGAGTAATTGATAACTAAAATATGGATTTTTTTTGTGAAATTTCTAGAAATTAAGTTGGAGGCAACTAATAAGCTTTATTCCACCCTATCTTGCACCCAAAGAAAAAAATAAGATTTACTTATCAAGTTTGGGTAGAAAAGGAGTTATTATTTGCCTTAAATAATTCAAATAAAGAAAATACTTGAAAGCAAGCAAATAGTTGACCTTTGTATTTTGCCACCAAATCTTGCCCAATCCAAGATTAAGTTATTAAAAGGTTCCCTTAAAATTTGGAGTTAATTTGAGAAAAGATGAGAGAGATATGAATTTAATAGATTTTCTAAAGTAAAAGGATTAATTGATGTACATAATTCATGTGTCACATTTAAATCAGAAAAGGAATCATAGACACGGCCCTTTTAATTAGTGTGTAAGCTCCTGGCTGTCAGATCATATATCCATCAGTTTCCCATTATCTTCTACCTTGTGATAGAATAGGAAAGTCACATAAATAGGACCTCAATCCTTTCCACACCCCATTCTCTCTCCCTTATGTACCTCTCCCCTTGATTCTTTCTCATTTGGATACATGAGTAAAATATGAACACAAGGGTCCCTCATACAACTACTCTCATTCCCAATTTGGGAAATATCAGAATTGTCATTTCATCTGAAAACTAGGGCATCTAGGATTCAACCTCAAACCCATCACCCCATCCTATAAATAGGTTACCTTGGGCATCCTCAATTCCTCGTGCACCCATATCCACACTCAATTGATCGCAAGGCACATCCTTTGTCCTTGACCAAACCCATCTCATCTATGATGCTCCTCCACCACTATCCTCATACTCTAGGGCATCTCAGAGTAATTTTTTTTATAGAAGAAATATGAGACCTCCCTGAGAGTGCCTGACACAACAAAGGGTGACGAGGATGACTTGTAAACTCTTTCCCTAGTTGAAGGGCCTGAAGCTCTTAAAGCATCATTGAGGGTACATCTTAGACCATTACAACACATGGTGAGAGGTGGGGAAACCCCCTGTAGATCTCTAAGAAACTCATTGTGGGTCAGGTGGTCATTTTGGTAGGTAATTTATCACTTTCCTTATTTGCTTGGTTCTTCTATTCTTAGCCATATAGACCCTGTAACTGACCTCCTATGCCATCGTGTTATAGTCGGTTGAGTTTAATAAGGCCTAATAAAGATCCTTGGATTGGTAGTTGTGGCTTCCCGGCCTCAGGTAGCTAAGTTAATCATGGATTGACTCCATGGATGATGGCTTGTCATCGAGTGTGGGTATGAATAATCCCAAGTAGGAGTAGAACATGATCTCCCCATCACCGTGACATAAATTTCATAGCCTAAAGGGCATATGTGCCTTCCCTTGGTATTTAAATCCAGGTTTTTCAAGCACAAATATGAATATATCCGACTGATGTGGCAACCACTGATTGGATAGAAAACTATTAATTTTACAAAAAAAATCTACTAATTAATTGGTAATTCCAAACATATTGAATATATATATGATTTTCATCAGAAAAAAATGTTTAGAATCCAATAAAGTAGTTTTCTTTACTTGATTTGGCTCCCAAATCTAAAACTACATAAAGATGCATACTTTAGTGACTTTCAATGCATGTAAACCCTGACTTCATGAAAATGATGATCACAACTTGATTAATTAGTACTAATAAGTAAAATCTAATATTTTTCATAAAAAAAGAACCTTGGATATAATCTAGGATAAAGGATTCATATGTTACTAAATTAGGGTTTCCTAAGTTAAAAAAACCTTAATATGTGATAATTAGGGTTTAGGAAGCATCACCCTAATACCTCAAAACCCTAACTTAGAGCTCAAGTCAGTCTTAATGAATACTTTTGAACATAAAAGTAATACTTGGGTGTTATACATTAATAACGGGTTGGTTGCTTGATTGGTTGCATATGCCCTTATTTACTTGGAAATCCTATGAGTACTCACCTTATCAACTTCTGAGGTTTTCTAAAGTTTCCTGAATGGATTGCAATTAAATTGCTTGGTTGTTTATTTACTTCCTACAATATATAAGGCCCATATGAGCATCACTTTATATAAATATAACTTGCTCAAACCCCACATGCTATTATGGAAGTCTGAATATGGAAATAGAAAGAAAGTCAGTGAGATGACTATGACCAAGCCCTGGATTGGTAAGGTTGCAAGAGGTCAAGCCTTAGGTTGGGAAGGGCAACATGGCACGAAGCCCAAGATTGGGAAGGTGTCCCAAGTCCACTGTAAGGATGAAACCCCATGAGAGTTGTATCCCCAAAGACTAAGAAAACAACGGTTTAGAAGTTATAATAGAAAATACAAGTTCAATTATGTAACAATAATTGTTGCTATGATTGTTTATATTGTTACACCTACTTGTGTATGTTTTGTTTCCCCCACATACTTAGTATAGAGAAATACGAACCACAATTTCATTTCATACCATTTTAGGTTAATCTACCAACTATATGAAGAAATGACCTTCTAGAGAAGATGGTACCAAAAGGAAAGATGACTAAAGTCTATTGGAGGATTATAGATAGATTGACTTTATGTTACCAACATTAGTTTTCCCTTTCCATGTAACTCCCTAGAGGAGATTCAATCTTCATTTTGTTACCAAACTCATTTCCATTCCAAGAAATTTCTAACTATTATTGGTTATTTGCTAAACCTAGATCCTAAAAATATGATAATGGCCCTTGCCCTCTCGGTCTGCTTTAATTGGGGATAATAGGGGGGGGGGAGTCGTTACAGAGAGAGGTTCACACTACAAAAACATATTGTTGGCTCAAAAATATTGAGGTGAAAACATAAGACATGTGTTGAGGGAGTAATCTGAGTTGTTGTTTGTGTACATGTAAGGCGAAAATATGGAGTACATAGGTGGGGGATAGAAATATATGAGTTGTGATCAAACTTCCGTTATAAAAATTTCATCTTGTGTAACAAAAAACTCATAAATACTTGGTTTGGCCATTCAATGAACTTTTTTGGACAAGGTATATATTCCTCAGTGTAATTAATCCTTTCCATTAAAAATATTTTTAATATAAGAAAATATCTCCACCTCAACAAATAATTTGAATGTCCTAACAAAATTTTGATGGTGTCATAATATATTATCATTCTGTACCATATTTGTACCGATGTTTATTACCAACTTACTATTAAATTGATGCCTTTAAAACAAGCAATAAACATTTTTATTCTTTCTTTTTCAATATATGGTAACCTCAAAAACCAAAACTTTCAATCATATGAAATGTTGACTAGGTCTTACTTATTATGTAAAACATGTACTTCTATTTTTGGATACTAATAATAAAATTGACTTACATAGAACTATTTGGAGGATGAATAATTCTTCTAAAAGGACATATGTTAAAAAGATATAATTATCATTAAAATTTACCAAAACATCAAAAAATCTTTCTATAATCCTAATAGGTTTGCAAAGTTCATCCCTATCTACCAAATTTCCACTTATCCTTAAATAAAATACCCAATGATTCAATAAGATTTTATTTTCTCATGAATACTTTAAGAAGTATTTCAAATTACATCATCCATTAAACATGATCTCAAACACTATTTATAACCAATATTTTAAAAATAATCTATCTATTATTTCTCTAAAAATTATCAAAAATATAAGTTGTACTCAAAAGAGTCAATCAAAATTTTACCTTATTTGAACATGGTAATCCCCAAATATTACAGTTTTACTATTTCTCAAAATAATGTAAATGACTTCAATCATTAAATCTAGTTTGAATATAGTTCTTGTACTAATTTTTTTGATTAATTGAACAAGCTCATATTGGTTTGAATTTTTCTATCAAGCTTCAATACCACCATACAAGTTTTCCATCAAGTTTCATTAAAAAATTCATTTAGCTATCCAACTAAAATATCTTAAAAAATTATCCTTTTTGGTCCATACATATTTATCAGTATTAAAATGATATTAAAAATACTCAAATATTTACCATCAATCCAATTAATAATTATAAAGCTTGACGGAAAACTTTCTATTCATTCAGATACACTAAAATGTCAAAGTTATAAACTGGTCTACCATTGGCTCCTAATCATGCATAGACAACATCATCACATATTTTTCCCTCATACTTTGGTCCACATATTTGTATTAATGTTGGAATACATTTATTTATCCCTCATTGAGGGCCTAAGTTCCATAAATGGGAAAACTTCAAGGACATACATTGGACTAAAAATCCTTCAAAAATGAGTTTGTAACACATGGACTTTTAATTCTTTGATTTTCTAACTTTTTGAAAGGTTTATTATGGATAGGAAATTCATTTTTGGCAATGAGATTGTGTGCTTGAGTATAAACTACCAAATAAAAAAGAGAGATACATAGAAGTGTAAATTGAGTGACAAGTCTTCCTTTTTCTCCTACTTTTTCAAAAACAGGCAATTGAATAAAATATCCAAATTAGATAGGGATCGAATTGAATACCTTCTATATGAAAATAGTGTTGTTTCTTTTGAAGAGAGTTAAAAGGAAATTCAATACCCAATTGTAGTTGGAAGTTGCCAATTTGTCCCATTTAAGACATAGTTCACGGTAGGTGTGAGAATCGTAGGTTTGCGCCAAATATGACCCCCAGTTTTGGCCATGAAGGGCCAACAAGGTGAGACTTGTCAAGGGGAATTTTTTTAAGTGTGAGTCATAATGTAAAAAACTTTAAAGATTTTAATTTTAAAATATTATCCTCCATCTCTACAATCACACACATAGACATTTAAGTGGATTATGTCAAATAGAGAGACCTGATGGGTGTGAGATGATAGACCAAATTAGATTTAGACTCATAACCTTAAAATTCGAAATATGTGGTATTCTCCTATGCGACATAGAGATTTTGAAATAAAAAGTTCCTAATCGGAGTAGGACATACATTCAATGTGAGGTTCCTACTTAGGGTAGCTCTTAAATTAAACATACAAGTTCTATTATCAAGGTAGAGTTTAGATGAAAACTATATGGTTTTATGATGTTCATTTTGAGGAATTTGATCACCTGCTAAGATGTGGCATAGTTATGGATATGCCTTCTATCCATTTCGTAAAATAATCAATTGTGACCTAAATGAAGTATTTTCATTTTTTTTTCTTCTTTAGGTTGCATCTTTTTGTTCATATTGATTTTTCAAGCATAGAAATAGCAAGGCATGACCATGTTGTATAGTTAGTTAGCTGGTGTGTTGGTATAGTAACCAGAAACGTATTAAACTCAACAATTATAGACATATTGGTGATAATCAGTCTCCATGGTGTTAAAGGTAGTAACCTAGAATCTGAATCTTATTTATGAAATGACTTGAATGATGTGTTCTCCACATAATCCTCTATGAACCTCCTTAAGAATATATTTGGTCTCTACCTTATCAACGTACTTGAGGAGGGTTTAGTTGTATGATCTACAATAAAGATTTAATTTTCTTAGAAAATATTTTAAGGATTGTTGTTTAAGCTCTTATAGTTATCTTCTGGAGACTAATTTAGGAATGAACAAGTTATTAAGATATTCTTTGATGTCATAGAGCCATATCTTTTCTTTGTTGTTAGTTGGATTTAAATGGCCTTGCAAAATGTTGACTCAGTGATAGTATGGTTTCAAATGAGAATTGTTGGGGCGTTTGATGTAGATCGATGAGGCGAGTTTGGACAAAGTTTCAACAAAGGAAATGTTCTCTTGTTTCATTAAATGAATATGCTTTTCTTGAAATTTTGTGTAAGAGAGCTCAAGTACTCTGTATAGGGTATTAGATTATAAAGACGAGTTCTCGACTTACTCTTAACCTGAGATACACACAAGGAACAAATTATCATACACTTGGAGGTGACACTCCCCTTGATGCTTGGAAAGTTGGAGTCTCAGGATGTAGGCATATTTTGTCACATTAATAGTTGTGGTGAACTCTATCCATTTTCCACATGTAGTTGTTGGCCATTTGGATCTTAAAGTACTACTCTGATCCCAAATCTATTGCAATTGATGACTCCATTGAAGAAGATTATTCATAATTTTGGATCAAAAGAGATAATCATGTTTGGTGACCCTATCATGCCAATGTCTTTCTTGGAGAAATAACACTCATTTTCTTGTTATTCAAGGAGCAATAAGTCTTCTAGGTAGTCTATAAGATCTTGGATTGCCTCTTCATAGTGTTTGTTTCACTAGGAGTCAAATTTCATCTTTAGTAGTTTAAAAATGGGATCATACATGGACATGAGCTCGTCACTAAAGTTAATAATGTATCGGAGATGAATGAGTATGCCTAAGATATTTGTTTCTATATTGGTGAAGAAAGTTCTCTAACAGAACATGATTTTCAAGGTCAAATTTGATTCTTCTTTGGATGATTATGTATCCTAGGAGGCTACCAAATTAAATTCCACAACTACAATTTTTTGGATTGAAACATTGGGAGAATATTTGCAGTCGTTGAAATAACTTCATGTAGTGGTGTGATCTTCATGATTTTTTGATTTGGAAATTATATAAACAACATAGACCTCAACCTTTTTGTGCATCATACCGTGGAAGAAGGGATCATTGCTTGCTAATAGGTTTTGCTAACATTTTGAGACCAACATGAATGACTTTATATTAAATTACTCCAAGTTTTTTATGAGGGTTTACTCCCCTAGTATTCTTAAGATATCTTGATTAGATTATGTTTGGAAAAGCAATCCATGATGCATGGCCAGTTATGTTGTTGACTATTATGTCTATGTGATGCAACAAGAAGTCATCTTTGGGAGATTCCTTATTGAGGTCGTGACAGTCCATGCACATACACATTATGTAATCTTTCTTTGGTATAGGCACAATGTTGGTGATTCATGTAGCATAGGTATTTAGCTCTCAGAAACGAGCACAATATTGCTTTTAAATCTCTTATCTGATATTGAAGGTTGACTTTGGTCATAGTCGTTTCAATTTTTGCTTCATTAGGAACATGATAGGGATGATTGATAGGTTACTAACCATGATCTTTTCATCCAATTCCATGATGTCTATAAAGTTGTAAGCAATTATGTTCATGTAGTTATGCATGAGATATGTAAGATGATCTTTGATGAGTGAGGTACACATGTTTCAATTTTGACTTTGTGCCACTCAGGGTTTGAGTTTAGGTTGATAGTTCCTTCACATTTTCTATGTGAAAGGCTTAGTGCTCCTACACCATATAGTCTGGGATGGGAATGTCTTTTAACTTAGTCTTATTGTCATGGTAGATCTACTCGACTACTAATAGTAGTTCAACCTCCTATCTCACATAATTACCATTAGTTTTTTTTCTTTTTAATTATTTTCTTATTTCCATTTTTTGTTAAAGGTGGAGGTTTCATGGAGGATGGTGAAATAGCCATGCAAGGATCTCCATAACATAAAAATGTTGTTCCTCTAACAAACTTTGTTTAGGAAATGGAGGTGGCTTCTTTTCCAGGATATCCCAATTCTTCTTGCACTAATCACATAGTTTGTCTCAATTTTAAATAGGACAGAGTAGTGTTGCAAATTTCTAGCATTGCATGATTCAAGAATGATTTTTAAGCTCCATACTTCAAACAGATCATATGTGGCATCATACTTTTAATGTTGTGACACATACACCTACCCAAGATACTTAGTGATGCACTAATTATTGGAGATTGGTGAGGGTGGTGATTTTAGGATGGGTCACAAGTTGTATAGTTGGCTGGACCATATGATCTTCATATCTACTTGGGATTTGCATCAATGGATTCTTCTTTGTCATCTATCACATTTTACAATGATGAGATGATTATGTCCTCAAGATAATATAGTTCTTGGTAGTTTAGAGTTTGTATGAAACTTTGGTGAGGATGGTTATTTCCGAGATGTTGATTGTGATGTTAGGGTATTTTTCTTGTTGAAATTCCTAAGAAAGGTGGGGTATCTCTATAAGAGTAATGACTTTGGTGGAATATGAATTTTCATCTACTTTGGCAATGATTTGGTTGAAGTAGGGGTAGGGTTTCTTGCACTAGAGGCCCATGTCTCACCTTTTTCATCAATGCTTTTTGTCAATTCATATATTCTAAGGCTCCCTACCAATGACTTTGAAGGAAGTTTTATTTGATATAGCCTTGGATCATCAAATCTTCTAGTGTAGGTCATAATTGGCTTCCATTTGGGCTTCCATATACTAAAGTCTTTATAGTTGTGCGACATGTTGTTGAACCCCAAGCCTAGATAGTTTGGATGTTTATGTATTTGGATTATCTATATGTGCCCTTATCCTTTGGGTACTAGTACTCAATCATGACTAATGTTCATTTCTTACAGCCTACGAGTACTCCAAACCAAATTGTATGGAGAGTGGCACAATTTGCGTCGTCGTGGAGGTATGCAACCAATGGTTGCAGTTAGCATGTGGAATTGGAGTCGAATGTCGTCTTCCTACACACAAGATATGGTGATACTTGGGTTATATTTGTGAACCATAAAAGTGATTTTCCATATTGTGTTTCAACTTTTGATGGAGTCATGATGACATCACCTTGTTCTATTGAATGCACAATCTTTTTAAGAGGAGATTAAATGACAGACCCTATCCATGACTATGAATAATACTTACACTTTTTTCATTTTGATCTAAATGTATAATGTGGTTTCTCCATAGAATATTTTATTGCACCATTGGAGGTGTTAGATTTCTTGGTGGTTGGTGAGATATTTGTGGGTTCTCTCATTGTGATGATAAACATATGTAGAGAGCATATGTTGAGGCACACCCCATTTTTATGAAGAATAATGGGACCTTAATGCCTCTATTTGTCGATTTAGTGAGTTGACACTTGTTTTATTCCTCTCATTCTATATTTCATCCTTGGGGAATGAGATTCAGTTTGGGTTGTGATGAACCCAATGGTGGTAGTGAGTGTCTCTGCATTTACCTTTTTGGAGAATACAGCTCCTTCAACGGTATTCATTACAACCTCGTGAAGTGCTATATATTTTTTCATCATTTTGGCAAGTGAAATTTCCCATCCATGTTCATACATCAACTAGATGATGGTGTACTTTAAATTTCATTTCAATGCATAGCTCAAGGGTGGGAGGTACTTGACTTATATTTTCCATGCCAAAAATCATAGTCTTTGTCTTTAGTGGATTACTATCTTGCATTTGTAGGGACCCCTTAGTAGACTCTGATCTTCTTCTAACCCTTAGCCAAGAGTGAGGGAGTGTAAACTATGGTGTCATGGGACACAATATGTGTTGTCTTAGAAGCTGGAACTTAGACACTTGCCTCTTGTCTTATTTGTTGGTATCAACAAGGTGCTAATGACTTTAGCTGAAACAATTTTGTATGAGGATTGGTGTTGTGACGATTGGAACTACCACATCTTGGGTATCTATATTAGATAGATATTTAGATGTGTAAGTTTCCCTGGTATTATGCTATAATATTATAAAAACCCAAGGATCACATGATTTTCTGTGTGGCCTATAACAATGACTTTATCTTGTTGACTCAAATTGTCTTGATTCCATTTGAGAGGGTAGATGGAACCTACTGTTGGGTCTTTGACAATTATCATGGTTGCTAAAATGTTGGATGATGATGATGATGTGCATAAGGAGTGGGACCTGAGAGGGGATACACTCCTTAGTTATCAAGGAATAAATGCATTCCTGATCCAAACATACTATAATGTATAAAGGTATGGAGGTATATTACTTTTAATCCTCTTTGGAATGAAATTTAGAGTCAATGATTACAATATATTTCATATACATTGTACTTCAGCCCAAGTGGTGATATTACAAAGTAAAAGGCTGCATCTACTCATACATATGACTGGTTACAAAGGGAACCTAGACATCCCCAGCTATCCTCAAGTCCAAAATTTTGTATATAAATTTCTTATGTCCATGTCCTTGAAATAACCTATGTCTAGGTAGTTTTGGAACAACACCCAAAAAAGGAAACACGGTGTGCATCATTAAAATGGGTGTATGTGTACAACTATAAATAATATGGTCATTTTATGAATTTCAAATAAAAAAGAGGGTGTTCCCACAAGAGAGGGTCAATTTCATGTAAGTAAGTTCAAAAGAATCATTCATCAAAAAAATGAGGCATTTTAGATATAAAGAGTAAAATATCTTAATAAGAATCTTGCCATTAAAATATTCCACAATTTTACAAAAAAAGTGCATACATATATAGTATAGACTAGATCTACCTACGTAGGGCCAACACACAATATAATCATTGGCCTAAAGTGGGTGGAGTAGATCACCATGGGTGGATACGAGCATCCAATCTGTATAATAGGGGTGGAAAGACACATCCTATACGGTGCATCCTAATGGTTATCCATAAGAATCTACAATAGACAAACATGTCTAAATACTAAGCATGCTTAACATGATGGCAAGACAACAATGTTTAGTCAATATTACACTCCAAAAGTTTTTTAGCGCATTCATTGAAAACATGGTTGGGGGTTGTAAACCCAATCAACAAAATTGATATAGCACCAGAATTGAATTAAAATTTCAACAATTGCAATTCAGGTGATTGGCATTATGGCCTCAAAAGGAACTTATACAAGATAGCCTCACTAGTGAAATTTAGGTTCATAATCATTTAGATGCCCATAAATGATAGGGTTTTCACATACCTAAAAATAGCCTAAGAGTCCAACAACCACTTCTATGATTGGTGATGAGGTCCTTTCAACACCTAATAGTAGCATATATATACAAGTGTCACTAATGACCCCATTTTAGTTCATTAACCCTAAAACAACCTTAATATAAGTCTCATATTTTAGGTCCTAGAAAGCTCACTAAAAATCGTGCTAATTTTCCTTATATAAAAAACTTATAAGTTATATTTTTCTGATAAATGAATAATTTCGTAGATATAAATTAATGTACATTTATTAAATAAGAAAGATGACCCCAATGACCAATATTCCCTCTTATCAACTTATGGAACAATCAGATGTGATGTGGAATATTGGTAATTTAATCCACAAACAAAACAATGTGCACTGAGAATGAAGAAAATAGCCAAAAGATAAAAACACCAATACAAAGATAATCAGTCAATGAAAACATCTTGGGAAGAAAAGGGGTTTTACTCCCTTGATTCGGTCTTCTCCAACATGCAACACTAGGAGATCAACATGCAGCTCCAGACTTTAATCAACATCAACAATATGCGGTCCTACTCTAGAAAATAGTGTGGCATGTGTTTCTCACTCAAATCCTAACCATCCAAGCTAAAGATCAAGCCTTGTGGTGCATAAGAGCAGCAACAACAAGCCGCAGTGTTGTCCACAATTCTTGGGAGTGAAATATGGAAACTCACAATCTGATGGAAACTAAGACCATAATTTGGTCTACATGGATGCATCAAAGGTGAATGAGCAATCAGAAGGGAAAAAGGTCCTCCACGACCATGGAAGTTGTCGAGAAATCGAGTAAAATAGGGGCAGGAGAGTAAAGTCAGAATCCACAACATAGTGAAAAAAGACATCAACAAATATTAGGAAAAGCTTTCTAACGAGCAGGAGATTCTCAAACTGGTGTTTCCATGGATAGAGATTGTGTATAAGTGAAGCAACAGTGAACAACCAAAGTATTGTGGTGGTGGTAGCCCGTCAAAGTGAAAATACAATAAAACTTAAAAAAATATGGTTGCATAGAAAGAAAGGTGGGAGGTCTAGGAATGTTACCACGTTGGTATTTTCTCAATGGTAGCATGAGTTCATGTGATAGAGCTCTGATATCTAGTCAGAACATTTTTGCCTATCAGCACAAAAAATCCTCCTCAAAAGAAATTGGTGGCTCAAACAATAAAGGGAGGCTGTGAATGGATTCTAGACGGATAACATGAGGTGTGGTTTGGTGAGAAAAGGGAACAAGAGGTTGAGGGTCTACAACTGGCAATAACTAAAAATGGCAATTGGGAATTTCACCCATCATCTACCAAACACGTCGATTGAACTCTTAAAGATGTTTCTTGAAAGAGGGAGTGATTGGGGGAAAAATCCCAGGTCAAGGCCAAGCAATAGTGAGAACAGAGACTCATACATAACTGTTGTTCTAGGGAGGGCAATCATGAGGTGGGACACGACCTTCCCATCATCAGATCCCAGAAGAGTGGCCAATATTTGTGGGTCAACTCTCTCATAGAGCATTACTAAGAAAATGGACTGATCATAGGGAAATAACATGACATCATAATATGTTTAATTTAAAATTTTATATTAGTTAATAGATTACTTTCTCCATTCAATTGAGTATCAAAATATTGCTCAAATAAATTGAAATTTCTCATGGTATCTAAATAAGTTGTGACAAACACAATTACGCAATCAATTTTTTCTTTTGATGTCATTTTGGTAAGATTTAATTAATTTTTATATTAGGTGTGTATTGTGTATATTTATTTTTCCCCTTACTGAATTATAATGCTATCATTTAGATCTTTGCTAATTTCCTCAAGCAACCCATAGGATACTTCTAGAAAGTCAATTATGGTTAGACTTTGACAATACATTTTTTATGCAATCAACCCCAATATTCAAGTTAATTATCCATTGCCAAATTATCCATATTAAAGGTTGTTCACCAAATTTTAGTTTTATTAATCTCCACAATACTTTTTAACTTCCAATTTTTGATGGAAAGGGAACTAGAATTATGATAGTAGAAATCATGAAAAAAAGAGTGGGTTAAACTATGTAACCAAGATTGAGTGTCTTACAACAATCCACCCCTTAGATAGGATTTTTTCCCCTAGCCTAGTATCTCATATGCATCTCATAACAAAAATATAGGCTTCTAGGTTAAAGGGAATAGAAGTTGTGGATCATATCATACCACTGCATCTAAATCTTATAGTACATACACAAGGTGAAACTATACCACACCATGCATGTTGGGAAATATGGCGATGCAGTAGGCAGCGGTAACAAAAATTAACTTTCATATTGCCCTTTGAATAGTAGATCATGTCAACAACTACGTAATGGGAAGGATGGTTGTGAGGTTATACCTGATCCTAGATCAAGTCCAATGACAATCTCTCACCACAGCATGTGCCTTTACTCAAGTTGCACTTGGACAATGTCATCATCGGCCTCTTGGTTTATAACTACAGACAACAATTGAGTTTGTCCTCTGAATGGTAGGCAACGATCTCCTTGCCTCTATAGTAGTCTACACAGACCATCTAGAACTCCTATCATTCTAATAGAATATACAAGAAGGAGTTGTCCCTTCTAGTTGATGTGCTATCATCAACTTGCTCTCCCACAATTGTCACTCCCTTGCTATCCCTCCTTTTGACGAGTAGGATTTGCTGGAGTTCTCTCAGTTATCACAACCTGAGAAGACAAAAATTTTCAGAATTCATTGTTGTGTCTGAGAAGCCCCCATTACCCCTCTACTTATAGGAGGGCCAGAGTTAGGGTTTCTAGTCTGAGCAGGAGTGGAAAGGGATAGAATGTCACAAATTTTCACATCTTGCAAGTGGCAAAATGGTCAGTTCACATCTGAACTGATTGGTTGGCATGTGAGTTAATTGATTCCACCCTTGAACCAGTCATTTCAACATGTTTTAGTATTATAATTATATTGGCAATTAATATCGAATTAATGGACCACATGGCATTAACACTAATCCTTGATCCAATCGAATTGATCAACTAACTGGTGGGTTCACAACCTGAACCATTCGGTTCATGGACGTGAGCCGATTGGTTAACTTCATGAACTAGTCATCTCATGGATAAGATTTCCAATCTTGATTCAATTGGTCCGACACTCTAAAAAGATCATTTCAACACTTAAAGTGGTCGGTTCACAGTCTAGTCAGTCAACTTTTAACCATTTCTATTTAAATTGAATACCTAATTGTTTAGTAATCAAGTTTAAACCACATTCATTAACAAACACCTATTCCAAGTGTATCTCATGTATGTGATCCTACAAGTTTCAAGTTATATTGGTAGAGATTGTCCATAACTAATTTATGACATCACAAGCAATGATTGGTATATACAAAGATATCATTCCTACCAAAGTAATTTATAAAGTTGGAGAACAACTTCAACCCACAATCTGTGATTAGTGTTATAGTGATTGCTTAGTTCCTTTGTCACTGATATCCAGATTGAACCGATGCATGGAATCATCATCCTCTTTAACGTTCAATCCATGTTCCATAAACTAGAGATGATTGTTTGAGATATATGTAAGGTCAATATCACATATTGATTCACACCACCACAAACATGTATTTCTTAGTCTTTCTTATCAAGTGGGCATGATATCATACTCATGTAGGAGGGACAAATCCCATCTATATCACTGATAGTCATCCTTATGCGTCGTAATGGACCTGGGCACCACCTTTATGGCAACCCTTATTAAGGTCACGATGGATGATGTCAAAGTACATCAAACGATATGTGATGAGTGTAGTAACTTTAGGTCTAAGAACTAAAATCACCACCATCAGTGTGAGAGATGATTCGGACTACCATTCAATAGTTCCATGTATCACTCTCAAGGTGGTTTTTCCTGGTACTGTATTTCCTAAAAAGTACCTATGTGCTTGGTTTGATATCACATATCATGACTAATGAGATTCTATCATCAAACAACACACACTCTAGAATTATGTATTATTATTGTCTATATTTCTTCCATAGTAACATCTAACAAGGGGCATAACAAGAACATATGAAATCATATCATATATATGATCTCATTGTCCAAGTCCTAATCCTGAATACATATGTCATCGGGTATCATAATTCTTCAGACATTGATTATGTTACATCATTATCTCATAAATGAATAAAATGGAATAAATTTGAAGATTTCCTTTATTAGTAATCAAATCATTTACAAGTTATGCCATTACAATCATCAAATGATTGGCTCTCTAGGCATACATACCAACAGAATCCCACTTACACTGAGAGCCAATCACCCATGTATTAATCTGAAGTGATTTAACATGACCATCATGCTTCTACTGCAAATGTGCTTTTGTGAAGGGGTCAACCATATTGTTTTCAGTTGGTACTATGAAAATCTTCACATCTCCTCATTGTATGATCTCTCGTATGAGATGGAACTGTCTTTGTATATGTTTGGAATGCTGATGTGATATGGGTTATTTAGCTTGTGCAATAGCTCCATTGATGTCAGAATATAGGTCAATTGCATCACAGATGCTTGGAACCACCCCATGTTCTGAAATGAAATTCTTGGTCCTAACAGACTCTTTTGTTGCATTCGATGCAGCAATATACTTAGCCTATGTTGTAGAATATGCAACTGTCTCTTACTTGGAACTCTTATAGCTCACATCTCTATTGTTGATGCAAAACACAAATCTCAATTGTGATTAATAATCATCTTTGTCAATTTGGAAGCTTGCATTAGTGTAACCCTTTACCACCAACTCTTCCTCACCACCGTAGATAAGGGATTGATCCCTAGTTTTTCTCAAGTACTTAAAGATGGTCTTCACAATAGTCCAATGACTCTCACTGGTGTTTGAATGATACCTTCTCATCATACTCAAGCCATATGAGACATCTAGAATTAGTGCATAACATTGCGTACATGATAGATCCAATTGCAGATGCATAAGGAATCTTAGTCATGCACTCCCTTTAATCACAAGAACTAGGACATTGAGCTCAAGAGATGTTGACACCATGAGACATGGGTAAGTTTCCTCTCTTTGGGTTCTCCATGCCAAACCTCTTCAACACTTTTTAATGTTTGTTCTTTGACTTATCCCAAGAATCCTTCTAGATCTATCTCTATAGATCTTGATTCCTAAGATATAGGATGATTTGCCTAAGTCTTTCTTAGAGAATGTACTTCCCGGCTAGTTCTTTACCATATGAAAAGAAGGAATGTCATTCCCCATCAATAGTATGTCATCTACATACAATATGAGGAATATTATTATGCTTCCACTAACCTTCTTGTATACACAAGATTCATCTTCATTTTGAGCAAAGCCAAACTCTTTGACTGTCTTCATAAAACAAAGATTCCAACACCGAGATGCTTGCTTCAATCCATAGATTGAACCTTGTAGCTCACAAACTTGATTTGCATCCTTTAGATTCATAAAGCCCTCGGGTTGTGTCATGTACACATCCTTAAGAAGATTCCCATTAAGGAATGTGGTTTTAACATCCATCTACCAAATCTCATACTCATGATAAATTGCAATGGCAAGCATGATCATGATGGACTGAACCATGGCAACTGGTGAAAAGTTTCATCATAGTCAACACCTTGAACTTGTTTGAAACCTTTTGAAACCAATCTTCCCTTAGAGGGTTGTACATTACCATCCATGTCGATCTTCTTCTTGAATACCCACTTGCACCCAATGGGTTTTACCCCTTCAGGTGGATCCACCAAGGTCCATACCTTGTTTGTGTACATGAATTCCATCTCAGATCTCATGGCCTCAAATCATTTCTCAGACTCCGGTCCCTTAGTAGCTTCTAGGTAGGTTGTTGGATCATCATCTATGATCAACTCACCACCATCTTGAGTTATAAAATAACCATATCTATCAGGATCAAGGTGTATCCTACTCCATCTATGAGGTACTTGTGTTACATGAGGAACTTGAGATTCTACAACAATTTGTCAGTATTCTTGTCATCTTATACTTGTAATGGTTCAATATTTTCTTGTTGGTATAGAACCTCTATGAGTGCTACTTTCCTCCCACTAATTCCTATGGAAACAAATTCCTTTTCTAAGAATGCAACATCCCTAGCAACAAACACTTTGTTGTCAGTTAGATTATACAAGAAGTATATGTTAGTTTCTTTGGGATTTCTTAAAAAATAACATTTAGTAGATCTAGGGCCAAGATTTTTAGCAAACATTCTCTTCACATCCCTAAACCCTCATGAAAGACATTTTGGGATGATTTTTTATCCATATCTCATATGGTGTCTTTTAAACCGATTTAGATGGTATGCGCTAAAGTGTAAACATTGTAATTTGTCAAGCATGTCCCCAGAAGGAAGTCAGAAGATCAAAAAAAGTCATCATTGTTCACACCGTATCTAGCAATGTATGATTCCTGCCTTCTGATATACCATTGAAGTGTGGTGTTCCAAGTGGAGTACATTGTAATACAATACCACAGACTTGTAGAAGGTCCTCAAACTCTTGGGTTAATTATTCTCCACCTCGACTAGAATGAAGTGCCTTAATATTTTACCAAGTTGGTTTTCTACTTCATTCATGAAATCCTTGAACTTTTCAAGAGTTTCTGACTTATGTTTCATCAAGTAAACATAACCATACCTAGTAAAATCATCAGTATAGGTAATAAAGTACTGATAACCACCTCTAGCATTTTTTCTAAAAGGGACACATACATCAATATGTATGAGTCCTAATAGATCACTAGCCCTCTCATTGTTTCCAGTGAAGGGATTCTTTGTCATCTTGCCTAAAGAACAAGATTCACACACCTCTATTGATTCAAAATCAAAAGAGTCCAGATATCCATCTTTATGGAGTCTGGAATTGTGTTTCTCATTTATGTGCCCTAGACGATGATGCCAAAGGTATGTTTGGTAAGACTAATTGAGTTTTTAGCTTTTGATATTTATATTATACACACTTGTCTCTAAATCTATCAATTATAGACCATAATACATTGGGGCACTACCCTAAAAGATCTCATCTTTACTAATAGAACACCGACCATTCTTTATAAGAAATTCAATTTCATTCTTGTCCAAACAAGATACAAAGTTGTTCCTATTAATGGCATGTACATAATAGCAGTTCTACAGATGTATTATAATCCCAATTGGCAGAGATACTCATAGGTTCCAAATCACTGGCAACAACTCTTACTCTATTAGCAACGCACAGTTCAATCTAACCTTTTTCAAAGGTCTACATCTTTTCAGATCATTCACATTTGAGTAAATGTGTGATCCAAATCAGGTATCCAATACCCAAGATGAAGAAGTAGTGAAGTTAATCTCAATTATGTATATACCAGAAGTAGAGATCCCTATCCCTTGCTTCATCTTCCTTGGTATCCTTAATCCACTTGTTATTTTGAGTGTAGAAGACTTGGACGTTATCTTAGTCTCAGAATAATTCTTGGCCCTACCATTGTCCTTGGACTCTTTACTGCTGATCACCATCACAAGTTTGTCCTTCTTCCTTTTTGCTTCAACATATATCAAGATGTCAAGAAACTCATACAGTGGTTTATCTAGGTTACTCAAGTGATAACACTCGAAAATCTAGCTCTATGATTTAGGAAATGATTGTAGAATCATAGCTTTGGCAAACTCTTGACCTAAAGGAAATCCCAGTCTTCCTACATGTTCTACATACCTAATCATATTGAGAACATTAGGCTCTACTGGATCTCCCTCTATCACTTTGCACTCAAACAATGCCTTAGAGACATTATAATTTTCTTGCTTGTAATGCTATTTATACAACTCATAGTTCATACAACCTAGCATAAGGTTTTGGATGTCTATTGCATCATTGGCATGCCTCAAATAAGCATCCATTTTGGCCTTAGGCACATATGGAGCAGTTTCCACTGGCATTGGTGCTTCATGAACATAGAGAACACTTGTCAAAGTCTTGAACCAGTTATGAAAGTTTATACTATTTAGATTGTCCTTCTCAAGGACTGGTCACAATGATTGTGTGTTTTCCATTTATCTACAAGAGTAAAATTTTCACTGTATCAAAACACCATTATTTTGATTTGATGATATTAATGATAATAATTAGGCCTTTAATTAATTACCACTCCCACTATTTTCTTTAGATTGATATCCCTCGCTACTAGTTAGGAAGATTGCAACGTACAATCATCTAGTGATCCAAGATTCACATTTCATCAAGTCATGAGTCAACTTTGGTTGATCGCCCACAACTTGACTATTTAGGTAGGAATTTTTTTTCCAGTTGAAACTAAATGAAACTCTTGGATAGATGGTGTGCACAAATCTTTGTCACATTCCATCTCTATTATTATAGGTACTTAATCTCATTAAGATCATCTAGTTAAACCTTACCCAAAATACAACATGATAGAGTAAGTACCCTACTTTGGTAGGTCTACATATCTACCATCACATTTCCATGAGATAAATGGTGCACCATGCTTTGGCATAACCTACACTTAGTCAATCAAGCTTTTCATGTGTGTTTCTTATGGAAAGCAACTTAGGAATAATATATTATTGATGGATTTGTATTTATAAATGCATATACATATCCGATCACCACATACTTATAGTATGTATCATATACATTCTATATCCCACAAACAAAAATATGCAATTATAAACACAAGTGATGGTTATGACAATTATTATTGTAATTCCTTGGAGCCACAAGTAATTACTACCACATAAGGTCTACATAACATGCACAAACCTATTGTTGATGAATATATGTGTTTGAGCCAATCGAGGTTGATCGATTCAACTCTTAAATTGATCGGCTCACATCCTGGTCGGTGGGTTGGTCTATCTCAATGATTGTTTGGTTTACAATCCAACATCTTCTGGACCCCTCCATTTAATCGGTTGGGCCCCCAGCCAATCGGTTTGGTTCCTCCTATTGTTTATCCTCCTCAGTCGTCCAACCAATCAGCTCACTTCTCACACAGTCAGTTCATCTTGCGTTGAACATCTTCTTATTTGTAATAAGAATTAAAACTATCATATTGCTATTAAACATATTACATGGTAATAGGAAACCTCAAGAGACACTTTATTGGAGTATAAGAAGAATAAAATAATACATTTACATATGGAAGAGAAGATAGAGGATTGGTATGAAAAATGAGATAAAAATAGGAATAAACAACCACACAACTATGCATAGAGATCTAGGTTATTGGACATAACCATGCTACACATCCACTATCAATCGCTTATGTATGTATGTATATATGTATGCATGTATGTATACATATGTGTGTATATATATATGGCCCATCTTTATTGCTCGTGCGGGTAGCTACCCGCCCACCCTTCCGACCACTTTTTTTCAAAAAAAAAATTTCACAATTGTAGAGGACTATTTTTTCTAGCTCTCCAAAAACTTTTAGCCAAAAATAATATCATTTGCCCCTCCAAAACCAAAAAACCTATCCTTATATATATCTGTTGTATATTTTGTACAGAGTTACTTTTTTGGCCAGCAGAGTTACTTTTTTGGCCACCATAGTTACTTTTTTGATAGCAGAGTTACTTTTTTGGCTGCTGGATAGCAAAAATGCAGGCTACCCATGTGGGCAACGAATGAACGCTCATATATATATATATATATATATAGGGTAGCAATCCAGTGAGAAACATCCTACGGTGAGAGCATGAGAGGCATTTGAATAACTACAAATTAGTAACTATATTTTAAAATCCAACTGTATAGATGGAAAAAGCATCATTTCATTTACCTTCTCACAAAAAATCATTGCAATCAGACATTGTTTACATGTCCATATGTACAATATACACTTTTTACATCCAACGGTCAGCTTGAAATTCAATATAGAGCGTCAAAAAATATTTGGTTGTTGTGAATGATCTACAAATTGGATGGTGATAAACTTTTATGGGAAGGTAGATATTAGGGTATACTTGTAATCTGTGTGGTTGGATTATGAAAAATATATCTATGTGGAGAGTTATTCAAATGCCTCTCATGCTCTCACTAGATATGTTTCTCACTGGATCGTTGCCCTATATATGTATATATATATATATATATGTATATATATATATATATATGTGTGTGTGTGTGTGTGTGTGTGTGTGTGTGTATGTATATACATATATATATATGTATGTATATATATGTATATATATTAGTTGGAATTGAATGTGGTATTTAATCATATATGCACATTAATCAGTTTAAGTCTTCACATCATATGCAATAATTAAATGAAAAAAACAAAAATTTGATCATATCAATTAAATCCCAAAGCATAGTAAATTGACGTGTCTCTAATACCAATGTTGGGAAATATGGAGATAGAGTAGGCAGTGAAAAACATTAATTGTCATATTTTTCTTTGAACAATAGATCACATCAACAACTCTGTAATGGGAAGGATGGTTGTGAGGTTATACTTGGTCCTGGAGCAAGTTCAACAACAATCCCTCGTTGCAGCATGTGCCTCTCTTCAAGTTGTTCCTAGACATCGTTAGAACTGGACTCCTGGTTGATCACCATGGATAACAATTGACTTTATCCTCTAAGCAATAGACAACAACCTCCTTGACTCTATAGTAGTTCACACATACCATCGAGAAATTTTGTCATTCTAATATAACAAACAAGAATGAGTTGTCCCTTCTATTTGATGTGCTAGCATCAACTTGCTCTCCCACAATTTTCTCTCCCTTGTTATCCCTCGCATTGACGGGTAGGACTTGCTCGAGTTCTCTCGATTACCACAACTAGAGAAGACAACAATTGTTAGAGCTTATAGTTGTGTTTGAGAAATCCCCAGTACCCCTCTATTTATAGGAGGGCCAGGGTCAGGGTTTCCAATCTAATAGGGAGTCGAAGGGGACAAAATTTCACAAATTTTCACCTACTAGCGGTGAACAATTGGTTCATAGGTGAGCCGATTGGTTGGCATGTGAGCCGATTGGTACCCTTGAACCATTCATTTCAATTTTGCAATTGCAATTGTATTGACAATTAATATTTGATTAATGCACAACACAATGTCAACACTAATCCTTGATCCAATCGAATTGATCAACCAACTGGTCAGTTTCATGGACCTGAGCTGATTGGTTCACTTCTTGAACAAGTCATCTCATGGACCAGTTTTCTAGTGTCAGTTTAATTAATCTGACACTTTGAAATGATCGGTTCAACACTTGAACCGATTGGTTCACATTCCAGTCAATCAACTTTTAACCATTGTTGTATAAATTGAATGCTTAACTCTTTAGTAATCAAGTTCAACCACATTCATGAACAAACTCCTATTCTAAGTGTATCCTATGTGTGAGACCCTATAGGTTCAAAGTTATGTTAAAAGTGATTGTCCATAACTAATTTATGACATCACAAGTAATGATTAGTATCTAGCAAGACATCATTGCTACCCAAGTAATTCAAAAAGTAGGGGAACAACTTCAACCTACAATCTAATTGGTGTTACAATGATTGTATAGTTACTTTGTCACTAATATCCAAATTGAACTCGAGGCATGGAATCGTCATCCTCTGTAACATTCAATCCATGTTCCTTGAACTAGAGCAGACTGTTTGAGATATATGTAAGCTCAATATCACATATTGAGTCACACCAAAATAGCCATGCATTTCTCAGTCTCACTCATCAAGTAGACAAGATATCATACTCCTATAGGAGGGACAAGTCCCTTCTACATCATTTGCAGTCATCCCTATGTGTCACAATGCACTTGAGCACCAACTTTATAACAACCCTTATTCAAGGTCATGGTGAATGATGTCAAAGTACATTGAACGACATGTGATGAGTGCAGTGACTTCAGGTCTAAGAACCACAATCACCACCATCACTATGAGAGTTGATTTTGACTACCATTCAGTGGTTCCATGTATCTCTCTCAAGGTGGGTATGTCTGGTACTCTATTCCCTAACAAATCCCCATATTCTTAGTTTGATATCACATATCATGACCAATGTGATTCTATAATCAACCAACACAAAATCTAGTCTTATGTATTATTGTTGTCTATACTGCTTCCATAATAACATCCGACTAGGGACATAATAAGAATGTATGAATCTTATCATACATATGATCTTGTTGTCCAGGTCCTAAACCTGAAGACATATGTCATCGATTATAATCATTCTTTAGACATTTATTATGTTACATCATTATCTCATAACTGAATAAAACATAATAAATTGGAAGATTGCCTTTAATATTAAAATGAAATCACTTACAAGTTATGCCATTATAATCATTATATGATTGGCTCTATGGGCACACATACCAACAATTCATCCCATCCCATTAGTGTTCTCTTCTTAGATGTCAAGATATGAAGGTTACACTAAAAACTATGATCATCTTGATAAGTTTCATTCATCTTGATTACCTACATTGATGTGGTTGTTCAGCAATCCTCTTATCATGACAACATTACTATCATATAGTTTCATATTCAATAGCATGCATGTGATCATTATACATTACTACAATTTCTCATTTCCATCACACAAGCATGAATGAACAATATTAGTAAATTGGACCTATGGGATCATTTATATTACAACCATTAAGTTGGCAGACTAAGCTTATCTCATAAAATCAACTTCAACATGAATCATCATGAATTCTATTATCAATGTTATGGATAATAATTCCATTTTTTAATATTACTATTTTTCAATAAACATTATATGTACAAGTACTATTGGGATATATGCATGTAAGTCTTATTTTCCTTCTAGTATTGGATTTATATGTCATGTTTAATATATTTATGGGTGTTACTAAGGAGTATTTTATCTATTGTCTCATGATCAAACATATTATATAGTATATTAATCATATCAGGTTTAAGGTATAAGACTAGGGTTTTATTCATATATATGTTTCACCATTCATATTTAAGAACAATAGTGTGTTGTATGCAACTTATTGAATTAATCATCAATCACTTCAGTACATGTGTTATGATTAAGGTGTACTTAATAGTGTATCTAACTTTGTTTTTTTATGATCTTAATGGGAAATGTGTACACTAAGTAAGTTCAACATCCTTAGTGTGCTTCATCTAGCTTCTAGATTAGAGGTATTGATATCATGTATCAAGGCAAATTGGAGTATGTGGGCATTACCTTCAAACATTTATGAATCAATCATCTATCTTATTTTCACTAAGAAACCTACCTTACTTATGTTTTATATTTGATAAGTGAATATAAACATTTAAAACTTATTTTAGTTTACTAAGTAATGTATATATTGGTCAAATTAACAAGGTTAACCCGTTATCTAGGCTAGGTGGTGATTATATTTGTTTGTCACAGATAAAGGGAATTATTTGACTATTACTCACTAAAACCGCTATTAAGTTCATGTAGTCCTTTAGTTAATTTACAATCCTAATTATTCTAGCATGAAAGGCTCCACCCCTTAAAAGGATCATTTTTGTAACCTAACTAACAATCTAGAAAAGCAACTTGGGTAGTTCAACTAGGTCATATGTATTTAAACTTTCTTCTTCTTATTAGTCTCTACTTCACACTTTGGCATAGAGTCATTGGGTTGATCATGCTGGCCAAAGGATTCATCACAAAATGGTTTTTTTTCTAGTACTCAACTTCTTACCGCATGACTTGGTTACTTAAAAAATGATAAAATCTGAAAATTCTCTTTTTGTGCATATAACTTAATAATGAAAATAAGATTGATGATAAAAACATTGCGTTGGAAATCTCAAAGTGATGTCGAAATTGATCCATGAGCCTAGTCAGTCACTTTCCACTATATGTTACATATCTTATTATTCTATCATTTTTTCATTCCACTAAAAGAGTCAAATTCTTTAAGCATACTCTAACTTATAAGAATAGGAGGGGAGAATTTTTTTTACTACACATTGTCAACTTCATCATAGTCCTACTAAGTCTCAACATCCATGATTCCCCACTTCACCCATTCATAACTTACATTTCCACATCTCATGACATAGAGGAGTCATATGATTGTCCCAACATTATAGGGAAGGGTTGGGGTTTTCCCATCACTTGTGGGTTCACGACCGCAATGTCCTCACAAGACAAGGTGAACTACATATCACCTATCACATCATTAACTAGGTACTCTAAAATTCACATGTCATAGGGGATCGACTAAGCATCAATTACAATTTTAAGATGATAGAGATATATTCTTAAGAATGTTTATTAAAAACCTATAACTGCCATCGACTAACCCTCATATATGAAGTTATCAAGATTAAATAGAATGGTATCCATCCCTTAGGTAGATGGGTTTAGGCATATCTATGTAGGGATACTCCATGTTGAAGACAAGGCAGAGCTAACCATAGTGGATCTAGTTCAAATTATCATTGAGCATCAAATGAATCATCTTAATTCTAAGAATTTTGTTAGGGTTTTGCATTTTGCATCCATGCATGCTCAGTATTCCAAAGTGTGTGTATATGAGGCATGTTATAAAAATGACAAGGAAAGGGTTTAAAGTGGGAACTAGGGTCACACCTATCTATGGGTGTTCAAGTCAGACTATACTTCATTGTGGTCTAGCTATATATCCAAAAACATGGAGAGAGGAACTATTCACTAAATGTTCAACTCATGTGTAGGTGTCATTTCCACCTCCATAAGGAGGGTAGGAGTGAGTAGGGTTACTCAAAACTAAGTCTTAACCACATAGGTGATTTAGGGATTGGAAGTGGCCAAACTAGTCTTAACCCGGTTTTGCATAAAGAAGGATGTGTAAAAACCCAGTTTTGCATAAAACCCTGGTGATATTCCATGACTTAGGGATGGGCATATTAATAACATATATAGGGATACTTATCTACCTAAATGGGATAACATGAGGTAATTAAGTTATCGATAGCTTTAACTATAATACTATGTTGTAAAGAGTCGAACTGAGAAGGGATCCACTCATTACTTATCAAGATAAATCCATTGTAAATCCAAACATACTATAATGTATAAAGGTATGGAGGTATATCATTTTTAGTCTTCCCACAGAAAGAAACACAGAGCCAGTGATCACAAAGCAGTGGAAAACATAACTATCAAATCTTTACAATACATTTCAAATACATTGTTATTTACCCTAATGATGATATTACAAAGTAAAAGGATACAACTATACATACATAAGACCGGTTGTATAGGGAAACCTGTCCGTCTCAAGCTATCCTTAAGTCCAAATTCATGTCTTCAAACTTCTTGTGTCCATATCCTCAAAAGAACATGTCTCGATAATTTGGGAACAACGCCCAAAAAATAGGAAACAAATGGTATGTGCCAACAAAAATTGATATATGTGCAAACAAAAAATATGGGAATTTTAAAATTTTCAAGTGCAAAAGAGAGTGTCCCCACAAGAAAATATTAATTGCACATAGGTAAGTTCAAAAGAATTATTCATCAAAAGAATGATACATTTTAAATATAAAAGATTAAAATGAGTTTAATAAGAATCTTTCCATTAAAACGTTCTATAATTTCACAAAATAATGTAGTTGCATGCATATATGGTATAGAATAGATCTACCTACATAGGGCCAAGACACCACTAGATCATTGACCTAAAGTGGGCGGAAATAGACTGACCCTGGGTGGAGAAAATGTGCCCAATATATACAAGGGTGGAAAAATGCACTATGCATGAGAAAATGCATCCTAATGGTTATGCATAAATCTCAAAAATATTCGGGCATAATAGGGTGGCAAGACAATAACGTTTAGTCAATATCACATTCCAGGAGATTTTTAGCACATTCATTGATAACATTTTTGGGGGTTGTAAACCCAATCAACAAATTTTATATAGTACCACAAATGAATTATAAGTTCAACAATTGCAATTCAGGTGGTTGACAAAATGGCCACAAAAGAAATTTATACAAGAGAAAGCCTCGTCAGTGAATTTAGATCCATAGTCATTTAAATGGCCAAAAATAATAGGGGTTTGCACATACCTCAAAAAATCCTAAAAGTCCAAGAACCACTTCTATGATCGGTGATGCAAGTGTCACTAATGATCTCATTTTAATTCATTAACCCTAAGACAACCTTACTATAAGTCTTGAACTTAGGTCCTAGAAAGCTCACCAAAAGTTCGGGATAACTTTTCTGATTTAAAAAATATAAAATTTATATTTGTCTTCATAGATTTAAGAATTTTCTATTTATTAAATAAGAAATTTGACTCCAATGGCCTATAACCCCTCACGTCAAATTATTGAACAACCGGATGTGACCATGCGTGTTGGTCGTTTTGATTCACAAACAAAACGGGCGTGTGGTGGGAATCAAATAAATGGTCAAAAGATAGAAACACCCATACGAAGATAATAAATTAATTAAAATAGCGTCGACAGAAAAAGTTTTTTTCCTTGATTCATTCTTCCCCGGCGTGCAATGTTAGAAGCTTGACCTGCAGCTCTAAACCTTGATTGAAATTGGTATTTGTGGTCGTTCTCGACAAATTAGGGTCGCCTACGAGTTCCTCATTATATATAGGACCTGTCGAGCTAAAACTCAGGCCTTGTGGTGTACAAACTCAGGCCCTATGGGGCACAAGATCACTAATAGCAAGCAACAGCCATGATCCAGGCTGTAGGGAGTGAAATGCGGAAACTCAACAATCCAATCGAACATAAAACCATACATCTGTCTGTGAGGATGCATCGAAGGCAAACAAGAAATCACGAGGGAAAAAGGGTCTCCATGGCCATGGAAGTTGTCAAGAAATCGAGTAAAATTGGAGAGGAGGAGCTTAAGGTTAGAATACACAACACAGAACAAAAACCTGAAAAAAGATCGGGAAAAGATTTCGAAAGAGTAGGAGATTCTCACAATGGTGTTTCCATGGCTAGAGACTGCGTGAAGTAAATCTACGGTGAACTATCAAAGTATTGTGGTAGAGGTAGCTTGTCAATGTGCAAATTTAACAAAACTTACGGCAAGATGATTGCATAGAAAGAAAGGTGGGAGGTCAAGGAATGGTAACCCGCCAGTAATTGCTCAATGGCAGCATGAGGTCATGAGGTAGAGCTCTGACGGCTAGTCAGAAAGTTTGAGCACAACAACACAAACAAGCCTCCTCATATGAAAATGAGTGGCTCAAAATGATGAAGGGAGGTTCGTGAAAGGATTTTGGATGGATAACATGAGGTGTGGTTTCGTGAGAAGAGGGAACGAGAGGTCGGCGGCGGATGAGCGACAATAGCTAAAAATGGTGATTGAGTGTTTCACCCATCGTCAACCAAAAATGTCAATTGAAGTTTTAACCGACACGGCTTGAAGAGAGAAACCGGTTGGGACAGAAATTGTGGGTTGAGGCCAAGCATGTAGTCAGAACGACGACTCATACGTAACTTCTTCCATAGGGAGGGGAAGCATGAGGTCGGAGACGACCCTCCCACCGTTAAATCCTAGAAGAGCGTCTCGGGTCCACAATTCGACTACTTCATGGAGCGTTACCAAGAAAATAAATTGATCATAGGAAAATAGCGCCATATCATAATATATATATTTAATTAAAAACTTTAGATTAGTTAATATATTTCTTTCTTCATTCGGTTAGGGATGCAAATACTGCTCCAATAAACTGATATTTGACATGGTGCTAATTAAGGTGTAACAGACATTGTTACCCTATCAATTTTATCTTTCAGGTATTTTTTAGGTATAAATTAATTTGTATATTAGGTGTGTATTGTGTATATTTATTACTCCCTTTACTCAAGTATAATGCTATAATTCAAATATTCCCTAGTTTCCTCAAGAAACTTAACTTGGATACATCTAGATAGTTAAATAGGGTTAGTCTTTGACATTAAATGTATGCATGTGATTAACCCCAATTTTCTAGTTAATTATGCATTTTTTTCTAATTCTCCATATTAAAGTCTATTGACTAAATTTTAGTAATATTAGTATCCATATTACCTTTTATCTTTTAATTCTCGATTAAAAGGCACCTAGAATTATCATAGTAGCAGTCATGAGTACAGGAGTGGGTTAAACCATGTGCCTCTGATTGGGTATGTTACAATATGTCTTCAGGAGAGTCCATCTTGATTTTCCCTAATTCAATCAGTTATTCTAGACAGTGTTTGAGAGAAAAACATGAGTCTATCTTGTTCCCTCTATTATAATGATGGCCATAATGGGCATTGGAGTTTAACCATTTGATAAGGGAATGTAGGGTCCATTATCGCTAGACATTTTAGAAGATTCTACGTAGTTGGCATGATTGCACTAAGGTAAGTTCCTATGAGAGTAAACTTCCTTTTGGGCTTTGAAGGCTCTTCTACCATGACAACTATTTTTGGTGCTTTTCGACGGGGCTTTAGATTAGTTGTAGTAGTTGTTTCCTTGGTGGCTACAACAGCAATGAGCATACACATAGAATTGGATGGGCCAATATTGATATTGTCGTGGCATATATTGCAGTTGAGTTTGGAAGTATTATGTGTTTTGTTGAACTATATATGGATGCATTTACAATTGCATTCAAGGTGACACAAATATAGTGTTGACTTGAGGTTTTGGTGTTTGAGATAGAGTTTCTTTGGTTTTTGTTTGATGTTTCTGGTCATTGTTCACATTTGATTGGATCATTACTACCCCCAATGAAGAATATTTGATTTATTGGTTTCTTTCTCTCATCTAGAATTCTGATTAGTTGTTGAAGATTATGATGGAGGCCACAAGGTGTGGCAGATTTTTTGATATATGCCTCATTTGATTTATTTTTTTCAACATGGACTCCAACTTGAAATAGCTTGAAAAAGTTTTTCAACCGGTAAGTGACAAGAGGGAAGTGAGTGAGGATGTGGTTTCCCTTATCACCATATCAATATCTTCTTTGTTTTTCAATTTGAACTCAAGTTCTGCTACCAACTCTCACCATCTACATACAAACGAAATGAAATGATCTACAATTGTTGGGTGAAGCATGGACTTCTGATGTGCCCTTTAATGACCAAGAATTTAGACAAACATATTGTGAACACATGGTTTAGTCTAAATATGTAAGTATATGGTTCTTCGGCCCCCATCCCCATTCTCTAGAGAGTGTAAATTGATACGCTTTGTCCTCCATAGTCCTTCAACTTTATTACTCCATAAACAAAATCATGTATTTGGGGGGGGGAGGCATCAAGGATATATCATGGTAGAATATACTTGCCCCTAGATAATACTTGATCAAATGAGTTTCCAAATATTGCAGGATGTATGCAATAGTACCATAGTGGTAGGTAGTCGGTGAAGGTGATCTGTTACTCTTTTAACGATGGAATTGTAGGATAAACACATATGAAGAGTGTGGGTTTTGGTATAACAAGACGTTAAGGTTAGGAAAGTCTCTTTTCTTGGACCATGGATCATGCCTAATTACCTTATTCCCCTAGGAAATAACTTCATTAATATTGTGAATCGATCAATTTTGATGTTCCTTCCATATCTCCACGTTGACTAAACATTGCTCTTTCCCATTCAATCCCAATTGTGCTTTCCTTGGTCCATAACCCAGTTAGGGAAATGTAGAAATGATAGACAATGACATGGCACCATTTATATTCCCAATGCCATATTGGAGTGTGAGGAAAAATGAAAAAGAAAACACCAAGGCTATTTTAAGTGTCCTAGGCCAGGACCAATATAGTATTGTTAAGGTCATTGTCTTGGAATGTTCATATTTGAAAGTGAAGGTGGGTGGTCTAGTTTTAGGTCATAGTCTAGGACCATTAGGTGGTATGTGAAGATGGTAAGAGCATCATTCTATTGGATGACATCTTAGTCAAGAAGGAGATTCTTTAGACTGAACTAATATGCACACATCATGATTAGGTAGTTGATTATGATATGGAAGTTATGTCCAAGATTTATGAGTGAGTATCTTTGTGGTATAACTAGGAGGCAATGTTTTGAAAGGATAGTGGAAAAATCATTCATATAGGTACATGTTATAAGCATGGGTGTTTACTAGGCATGCATGTATGGGTAGCTCTTGGTTGAATAATATGGTTGTTTTTTATATGAAAGCAAATATCTTGTAGGTGTGGTTGTAAATTGAGAATCTTTCAACATGAGGCTAAAGGTTGGAATATTCAAGATTTATATATCCAAGAATTGATTTTTAAGTTGGGTAGTCTCTCATGTCTAATTTATGGTCAAGCTTGAATGGTATACATAAAAGGTTTCTTAATAATTAGAATGAATTTCAATTTCCCTTTAGGCATCAACTAGGGTCCTTGTAAGGTTGAGATGATTGGTGTGCTTAAGTGATGAGATAGAAAATTGGTTAGATTGTCTGTGTAGATTGTCTGATAAGATATTGGGAAAGGGTTTCCAAAACATGAGACACCTAGATATATAATTTTGATAGCCTTGGGTGCAAAAGTAGGCTTACTAGAAGATGTTTAATTAAACTGTCAAGATTAGGGTGTCATACAACAGTAGATTTCAACTACCCAACGGTGTGGTTATGTTGATGAAATTTTGTATCCCTAACCGCATGGTATTGATTGAGAAAAGGTCTTACAGATAATCAATCTTGATTTAGTAGCCTAACAACATGGTACATTATGTGATATTTTCAAAAAGATTATTTGATATAATTTGGTTTATATATGGGATATTGTTTGATTCATGATAAACATGTTTTTTTTCAAAACATGAGCCTATTAAAAATTGAATAACAACATACACAATACAAATCCTCAAGCATCAAGATCAACATGTAAAGAAAACACCAATCTCAATATGTAAATAGAAGATAAATCCCTCCCTTTTAGTCCATGAGTTTAGAGGTGACTACACCCTTCCTTAAGTATGGAATGAATAGAAGGAGAGGGTCCTTAACTTATCAATGGAAAGATGATACTCTTGTAGGGTAAGTTGGTTTATTTAGATTTGGGTGTAACTCCTAATATACCACATGACTAAGGTTGTTGCAATTAGTCATAGTGATGGGGGGGGGGTCCTCACAACCTTTGGATGTCCAAGATCGCCTTGTGCCACTACTTACTAACAACTATGTTCATCATCTCAAGATTTGATATGTGTGTTGGCCCTTGTTCTGTGATGCATGGGTTTAGAAGTGTGAAGTGCAAGCGTGAAAATTTTATGTCTTCTATTGCAATCCCATGATATAAAGATAAAGCAACAAGGGAAAACTGGAAAACCTAAGTACAAGAAATGTTCCCCCACCTTTTCAAAGTCAAACAATCAAGAAAGTGCGAAATCATGGATGTAGAAGGAAAGAAAGAATATTACTCTTGATAGAGGACCTTTGATGATTTTTATGTATATTTTTAGAAAACAAAAGTAACCCTAGACTAAGACCAAATTGGGAAAGGAGACTTGATAAAACATAGAAAAATGAATTTTGGTTGTCTAGAAATCCTAGTGGAGTTGCCAAAAAATTACAAGACAAGAAAAATCATGGAAAGATAATCCTATGTAATCACTGTGGAAGTAAAATAGAAAATGAAAGATAAGGAAATCAGAGTCTCCCTTGTAGGAAAAATCAGGATGGTTGTAGATGTGAATATAAATAAGTTGGAAAATAGTAAAACCCAAAAACTATTCCACCCAGGGATGGATTAGATGAGGAAAATATAGACATGAGATTGGGAAGGCCATTATGTTATGATTGGGAAAGGTGTTAGGAACATATGTATTACCCAAAACATCAATGTTTATTTTTATTTATTAATTTTTGGGGGGAAATTGATTTGATTTGGTTTAGGGTTAAGAAAACAAAATAAAAAATGTGATTAAGGTGTGCAAGCCTTCGGAGATTTAAGAACACTGTCAAATTTTCTTGTGTCAACCAAAGAAACTCTAGTTTGTTAAGGGATGAAAATTGCCTTAAGATCTTGATAGTAGAGACCTACCTCGAGAGAAAGGTATGACTAGTGGTAAATAGAGAAGGGTAACAAAGAAAAGAGTTAGTTAGATCAAGAAAGAAATATATGTGGTGTGATTAGTTTTCTTAAAATTACATGCTTTGATAAGATGCATTGATGAGATTTAATATTGGGTAAGATGCACTTTTTTAAGCAATGGAGATGACATGGCTTCATCTAACATGGCAAGGTGGTGTAGCTAGATCAATATGAAATATGTGACCAGACTGGTATGTCAAGATGTACTTAAATTTAAGATAACAAAACCATGGTACTGACATTGTTAAATTATCTAGATAATCAAGATTACATAAGACATCGACAAGAAGTAGCTTGGGTGATCATACTACGGGTGCCCCTCACAAAGGGTCCTAGGTTTGAATCCCCCTGGAGGTGTTGCTTAGAAATGAATTGCCTTTTGTGTAGGTCGACCAACTATGCGGCTTCTTAGTCATCAGTGTGTGAGCCATAAGAGACCCGAGGGTTTACCCTACTAAAATGGGTCCATTTGCACCCTTGCCTGGGAGGGGTTCCATCACAAATAAAAAGAATTATGCAAGACATAGTAGTTCTAGCATGAGAAGTTGTTCCAAAATGAATAAGAAGCTAGATGGTTGTTATAATATGGACAAGTGGATGGGTTTCTTTAACATGTATAGTTGTTAGAATATGTTCGAGTACAAAGATAGAAATTTTTTATGATTTAGATATATAATTTTTAGATGAACAATTAAGAAATTTAACTATATATAGAAGCCCTTTATCCCCACTTAGCATCTCTACATTCTCTTGACTTACCAGAGTCATCATTCATGAAGAATAATTTTCAAGAACATTGTTGATTTGGAGATCAATCAAGATATTCTAGTTCATTCTCTAGATTTAGTAATTTTGAAAGGTGAAAAAGATTATTTTGAATATTTGGAAGTATTTAGACTTGAATCTGGGTATCAACAGATTTAACATCAAGAAGGGAATTTGTGAAAATTGTCCTTTAAATCATGAATGGGAAATCAAATTTAGGAATACGCAGCATGGTACCCACATATTGATATGTCAAGTAAAGACGTCCACTAGAGGAATTCCATGTTCTACTAGGTGGCACCCTAGATGAAATAAGCAGTCTGTAAGGTCTCTCGGGGTTGGAAATATTTTCTTTTCCTTATATGATTGTGTATCTTTCTAGAAGGATTTGAATGTATCTATAACCCATAAGGATATCCATTTCTTACTTATATCCAAATATACTAAAACATGTGAAGGGAGGGAGGTATTTTACCATTTCTCAAAAATTATGACATACAATAACAAATTATTATATAGCAGCAAAAACTTGAACTGTTTAAAATCCATATACATTGTTACTCACCACAAAGTGTGTTATTACATCAAAATAAAAGGTATATTGACTTATAATACAAAGAACCAGTTGAAGAGGGGAGCTTGTTCATCTCAAGATATCCTCAAAGGTTTACTTCATGGTATATGGTTGACAACACCCAAAATTAGGCCCTAATGCTAAATAATTAACTATATATTCATACCTACACTAGTCATGATAGGCCAAAATAACTCTAGATAATTACATTTTTTTAATTTATCCCATTTTTGAGGGTATAGTTGCTAAACTAGACAATTATGAGACTTGTAGGCACCAAACTAGAAAGGCATCACTTCCTTGAACTTTAGCTTGAGCTTAATCCATACACAATAACACAATGTAGAGGTCTTGCTACCCTTCAGTGGGCATGCTTTAAGAGGAGGTTGCCCCTCAAAAGGTGTAGGGTAGTGCTCAGTTCTAAAATGGATTTTTAATAAGCCCAATAGGAAAAACCAATAATTTTAGGGGCCAAGTCCCCACCAATGCCCAGTAGCAGTCCTCCTGGCGATCGCGTCATCTGTACACAGTAACACCAATGAAGTAATCTACCAATGACATACATAAATGACATTCTAGAACAGGAACCGATGAAACCAAGAGGTCATTTACTGATGGCAAACTAGACTTTCATCTACTGGTGGAAATTCTATGCCATCAACTAATGGAATTCTAGGAATCATTAACCAATGAAACCACAAACACCATCCACTGAAGAAGCTATATCTTCATCAACTAATGAATCTCCTAGTAGTCGTAAATGATGAATCTACTTTCAATGAAAATAGATGAGGTTTTAGACTCATAAATCTATGAATCATCTTCAACCATCATCATCCAAAAAGTAGTAGGGTTGCCTTTCGATGAAGTTCTTAGGCCCATTCAACAACTACTTAACCCTACCCCACTGTCACACTATAAATACACCTCTATGGACACCAAGCAAAGGGTTCTAAATTCTAGGTCCCCCTATGAGGATCCAGTCCATTGATAGAGATCTTCATCAAGGAGTTCCATCAGTCATTGGTTCCCATATTCTATTGATGAGCTCTACCAATCGAGAGAGCTAGGAGCTCCTACCTATATCTTCATATCTACCTATGCCATCTCCACAGTGATCTTTGAGACCCCATCTCATCCTTATTCACCCTCTCTTGAAGATTTTGCCCATCCCACCTTCTGTTTATAGATCCACAACATCCATCATTCTCATTAATGTTTGGGTAGATTCAAGAAAGAAGGAGGCAAAGAAGTTAGACCACCAAGGAAGGCGTGATGAGGAACAACCCAAGTAGATTCGAGGGAGTGAAAGAGACCTCTCATCCATGGACTATACTCTTCTACTTCATCCTTTTTCATTCTAATATTCCTTGTTCTTTTACAAAATTATGAGGTTGCATCTTTGTTCTGTGCCAACTATTATTTTCTATAGCTAGTTGAGCTCCTTCTAGCTATTTAGATATTATGGTCATATTTATGTACTCTGACTATAAGTAGTTAATATTCAAATATAGTGTGTTATTGTTTGACCTATTGTTGCAAGAACTTCCATTTTTATTAACCTCAAAAGATTAGTGGTAAAAATGTGTCTAGAAGGTAGATTGGGCCTAACTCTAAGAAGACATAGGCCAAGGGAGAATCTGTCCAATTTCATAATGGTTTAGATTTTGATGCAGATATATGCCACTCCTAACACTCCTAGCTTCTTTGGACCCAAGAGCTAATCCAATATAGTTAGGGGTGTTTGTCCATGGTCGTCAAGAGAGGTATTAGGAAGTTGATCGAGTTCTAGTCACATTACGTGAGAGCGAGTGGGATGACCCCAAGTGGAGTAGATACCATGTTACATGCTGGGTTAGGATATTATTTTCTAGATAGGGTATTCAAAGGTTGTATAAGACTAAGAAAGAGGTACATAGATAGTGTGATTTATGGTGGCATAGTCTAGAACTCTATCTCTTACTTAATAGGATTTGATTGAACTGACTTTATTTATTTTATGTTATTGTGTTTTCTTTGCATTATTTTAGTTTTATGCATATCTTGATCCTTCTATTTTGCTTATCTAAGTAAGATCCAAATTTTAGGAGAATAAACATCCCCATGTCCTTGTGTTCAACCTCGTCTCACTACTTTGACCCCATATATCGATGAGGACATCCTAAGGTTTTGGGTTATAAATTTAAAGCTTGATTCTTAAGGAACTAGATGTATCGTACATGTCTTTTAGACACAGGTCATGAGGGTGATCATTGTTTCTACTAAGTAATCTTTTGTTGAAACACATATATTTGGGTGGGTGGGGAACAATACCTGAAAAGAGGAAACAAAAGAAAAGGCACATATCAATATAAACTGGCATATGGGTAATAAAGAAATATTAAGGCACAAAATAGGGAAAAGTAAAATAAATAAGAAAGTTTCTAAACAAGAGGGGACTGAATATATATGTAGCTCAAGAGAAAGGTCATCTGCGAGACTATTCAAATCTAAGAGACAGTGCACTTAAGTTATTCAGAGATAGAATAATTTAAGTGAATCTTTCCTTTTCAAAAAATTTAATATTTAACATTGCATGTAAACATAACATAGACTAAGATTATCTACACTAGGTTCAAGATAAGATAAATTATTAGGCCAAAAAGGTTGGGTGGAAAAAGTGCACCTTTTGCAGAATAAGCATGCCATGTATATATACGAGTAGAAAAGCATACTCTGGATGGAAATAGCATGGTCAAATGTATTATAGTACATACATATCTCTACTCTAAATAATATGACTCTAAGTTACTTGCACCATAAGGAGGAAAGTATCAGTTTAGTTTATTTCAGTTTATTTCAAATAAAAAGGGATGAAAACATCCATTTTGTATAATGTTGAGGTCACATGACCCATCAATAATATTTCTAAAAATATTAGTAACCAAATTAAGAGAAAGTCACATAATAATAACACAAGGTTTTATAATTTGAAATCAGGTAAAAAGACAAATACATCCATCATCTTTATTTTTAGGCATATATCATGACCCATGTAAAGTAGTAAAACATTTATACCTAATACCACACAATTATAAATTAAAAAAACATATCAAAAGGACCAAATTTCCCTTTGTTTAATGAACAACTAAAATCATAGTGGGGGAAATACAATAATGATGCAGTCATTTTTGTTCTTCCTTCAACTCATGAAAATTAGAGCTCATGAAACTCTAACGTGAGAATAGAATCCTTAAAGGTTCCAAAGACAGAACAATTATGATAAAAAAAACATCTACACATATTCTCAATCTCAACGACCTAAGGAAGATGATGAGAGGTGGTCAAGAACTCCCTAATCGATTTTTCCATGGCTAGGTGTTATCAAGGAGTAGAGTAAAAACTAGGGGACACAAAGTCAAAATTGGGGGAAGGGAAAACCCTTCGATGGAGTCAAAAAAATCAAGATGATTCCCACCATTAAAATTGGTGAAGAAACACCAAGAGAGCCATCAAAATGGCTCAAATGGGGAACAATTGCAAAACATAGCAAGAAATGGAAAATGGACAAAAGGCCAATACCGATGGAAAATGAAGGGCTTCAAATTGTCAAAGAGGCTTCACTTTACAACACATAAATGATAGGCATTCTCTAAGAAAGATCCTAGGGTCATCATAAGAAATCTCTAATGAGATTCAACAAGTCATTATTAGTAGAGATCTCAATGATATGTCTGACGAGAGAGAAAAAAATTCATAGGAATGATTGGAAGCTAATTGGGACTATTTTACCTTGCCAATTTGGCTGAGATGGTCCCCAATGTCGGTACGCATGCTGGGGAGAGTAGGAATAATATAGATTCCACATGGGCATGGTAAGGAATTGAACAAGTAGAAAGGGTCCTCATGGCTAACCAAAGTTAGGGAAATAATTGGTGGAGTCTATATTTACCTTCAGAGCATCTCCAAGGTAGTTGGAGGTCTAAAAAAAGTAGACAATGGGAAAGAGGCACAATTTTTACAACCATATAAAAATATTGAATTAGGGCTTGATCTATGTAGAATCACAAGGGGAGACAAAGATGAACAAATCTCAACAAGATGTGGAGATTGAAGAAAGAAATGATAGAGAGAAAAATGATGAGGAAAAACATTGCTGGGAAGGAAAGGTGGATAGGAGGTAGGAGATGACTCCACTCCATCCTATACTTATCCTAAGGCTAGAAATAGAGATTACCTAAACCAAAAACTTAGCTCAACAAAACATTAGTGTGACAACGACATAAATCCATAAATAAATTGTATTGTTTACTCTATTTTATTTGAGATATCTAACATTGTTTGATCGACAAACACATAAGTTACTGTGTTTAGAATCTTTATTTTTTCTAGTTTTAGGGACGTTTATTAGGCCATTTAATGTATTATGGATCTTTAGCATTATCTTATCATTATATTTTTGTAATTCATTTGAGGAAGCTAACATTATCTAACTAAAGTCAAGTTTGTCAAGTAGCCTATTTAATATGAGTATAAACTAAATTTAACATTGGATTTTTTCAAGATCAAGCATCAATCCTTATAGAATACTAGGGAGATTTTGTATTATTTAGATAAACATTAATTTAGTTACTAATTATATATCAAGTTTGGGAATTATGACTTTTTGTGATTATCTAACCATGAAGGAAGTTTCTCTTATTCTATCTTTCCTAAGATAATTATGTCATCTTTAATTTTCCATATACTATATTTATTATAATTTATCTATATAATGACAACATAAGTCACTAAACTTGTGCGATAAGTCTAATTTAAACATGATAAGATGTTTTGGATATAATCCACACAACATCTCATATTTAGCAATACATAAAATACACATGACTCGATGGTATCCTTGAGTATATTTATTAAATGTTTGACACATGGGTTTTTGTAACTATTTTCTAGAGTAAGATACATCATCTCAAATTACCATAAGATTCATTAATGTGCATATTCCAGTTTGTTAATTATATTCTACCATACAAGCCATGTTTTTGTGTGTTAAATATGTCACGTTACTCATATGGGGGTGTCATATGAACTTAGGGTGAATACTTGAACCTAAATATATGTTACAATCCAAATTAGCTACATAAATACACTTTGTTTAGTGCATATTTTAATTGTTTTGGATAAAAAATAATGTACTAATCCTATTCTTACCTATTTATGAATTACAACACTCCACCTGTTAGAGTTGAAATTGTCCCCAAAATCCAATAAACTACAACCTAGAGTACTGAATCAATTATAAATAAAGATGTAACTATGTTAGACTACAAGTCATGTATCTACAATTTTCTCAAATGTAATTTTGAGCTAAGAGAATCAAACTAAATCATAGGGTTCTCTTAACATTATCATACTTATTAAGCTTTATAGATTATGATGGTAGCCTCATTGTTTTATCAACATCACTACCCTAATGTTTTCTTCAGTTTTGGAATTTCATACATGTCGTCACTAGGGTTTTCCAGATACTCTTATTTTCCACCAAGAAAGAATGATTAACCAAATTATGTAAATAGGTTTCCTATGGGATCAGTTAGGTTCAGTCACCATGTTTTGATCGACCAAAAAAAAAAGGTTCGGTCAAGGTTCAAGATATGGTCAACCCTTGTTCTCAATTCTATAGGGGTTAGGTCAATTATTTAGATCACAACCACTAAAGTCTGCAATTGATTAGGAACAACAACCCCATCATATATTATTATCATTATTATTTTTTTGATGAAAATAGGATGTTGTGCATCTTTTTTAATGATATCAAAAAGGAGTTCAGTGGCTATAGAGTGTAGCCACAGAAGTTGTATGAAACATGAAAGGAAGAACATAACAAGAAGCTACACAAATATCTATATCTATCTACCCATACAAAGAAGTTATATATGTATTGCATGAATTCCAAATCTCGGTAACCTCTCTTCCTGACCCATTGAAAGTGGTTCCATTCCTATCCTACAAAATATAGATAATCCAAGATGCACAAACTTTCTCCTCCTTTCTCAGTAATAAGATATCATCAAAAGACTTCGGGAGTTGTCTGTATTTACCTGTTAAACAAATCCCGAACACAAGTTGTAAAACTAGATCTAAAACGATATGATAACAATCATCTTCAGTCCTCCTATAGAAACAACGCCAAGAAGCCATATGAAACCCAATTCTCTAAAGATAGTCAATAGTTGGTAGCTATTTTAGAAATCCTTGCCAAGAACTAGGGAACACCTTCGTGGAATTCCATCTGACCAAATCCATTTCCTCCATGGACCTTCCACCATTTTTTCTCTAGAAATGTTCCAGCCATCTTTAAACTTAAAATCAGATACATCCCTAAAAAACACACAATATCCCTTCAAGGATGGTTGACCTTGTCCCTTTAGAAATTTTTTTGATCCTTCAACACCCCAAAGCTTTGGGCAAATCCACATATTTTTATCAAAATAACTTCTAACTTTAGTCTTTTTATCCCCTTCCCTAATCTATAAACAAGTTGGGGATAAACAAGATCAATAAGCTTCCTTCTCCCTTAACCATAGATCGATCCATAGGAGGAAAGTTTCACCATTACCCAAAACAAAAGTCAATTTCACACAATAATAAGGGCATGTATCCAAGTAGTTTCTTCCATAACCAAGATGAATTATCCTTGTCTTATTGTTTTCTTTTTATATAATTTTATTTTAAAGATGAAAGAGACTGACATTCATATATGTTTTATTTATTTTCTAATATCAGGGTTACCTCTTAAGCTGAATACATGTACATATTTTACTATTGAGAATCACTTATCATGTATCATTACCAAGCTGGTACATATTGTCTATTTGGCATATTCGGGTTGAGGTGTAAAAAATAGGGTTTAGTTAGCAAAGACATTTTACTATGCATATGTGAGAATTGTAGAGTATTACATGTAACTTACTGAACTAAACATTTATGATCTTGGTGCATAAATGAAGTACACATGTTACCATTAAGGTTTACTCAATTTGTTTTCACGTTGGATGCTATGATCACATGGGGGAAGGATGTAAATTATTTAATCTTTACATCTTTAAATTGTTTAACCTAGTTTTAAGAGTAAAATTATCCATATCATTTTCCTTAATGAAATATGAGGTAAACGGGGATCAAATTTGACCTTTTAACACCTTATTGGACAAATAATAAACTTTTCTTAGTTGTGTTCGATACCTTAGATAAGTGGATATTAGTTCTCATAACTAGTTCAATTATTCATCTAGCATTCATGGTAGTCAACTTAGTAAGAGCTTACCAATAAATCAGGTGGTAGTTATATTCATTTAGAATTAAGTGTGAAAGTTAATCAAAAGTTAGTTAAAGCATTCAATGCTAAATTTAGGTATCCCAAAGGTTGAATAATAATCTTAGAGACTACTTATTATGAGACTCCACCCCTTAGAAATAGTTGTCTATAACCTAATTAAGTGCCTAAAGAGGCAATATAGGGAAGATAAGCTAAGCCATATGTATACAAAACTTCATGTTATCATAGCTCCACAATAGATCTAGGGTTAGGATTGATATAAGAAGTCATGGGGGTTCTTCTATAAATGATTTCTCTACTTTTGGTAAATTCAGATGATAGTGACTGGGTTTAGAAAACATGAATAAAATCTAGAATTTTTTTCTTTTTGTACATATAGTATAGTAACAAAAATAGGTTTGACGATGAAATTATGCAATGTAAATTCAAATGATACAAAAATCATCATGATAACGAAGTAAAGAAGTTTTCACCATACCATACTTATATTGTCTTTTTTCCATTACCAAGAAAATCTAATTTTTCAAACATCTAGAATGGCATGCCAAAACCATATCCAACTTATAGAATAGGAGAGAGGGATAGGGTTCAACTTTTGTAGATTTCTTATAAGGTACATAGTCCACTATATACAACTTCAAACTAACTATTTCTTTCCCAAGAAGGGATACAAATCCTCATCATCGAACATACAAATAGCCAAAAGGTCACCCAAAAATTTAGGGAGAGTTTAAGGTTTCTATAAAGCCAAGATTTAGGTTTTAAATACCAGAAATGTCAATTCTCACATAATGAAATTGTTGCCACTTATGAAAGGGTTACAATAGCTAGGGTAAGTATAGGCTAAGTCACAATCACAAAAGTGTATTGGAAAATAGGAGGGACTAAGTTAGGTAGGTATTGAAACCCTGATTGGTATTTTGTGGCTTAAGGGTAAAATCCACATCATCCTTTACATATCATTTATTTCCTACAAAAGGCATAGGTACCTAAACATGTTAGGATAACTCAATATATTCAGACCCATTTACTATTTATGCCCTAATACCATACTTGGAAGGAGCGAGACCTAAGAGAGGATCGACTAATTACTTATTTGAGGAATAAATTCTAACCAAATTCAAACATACCAAAATGGTATGAATGGAAGGAGGGAGATATTTTATTATTTTACAAAAAGTAGGGTCTACAAAAATAAAATATTTATATAGTAGTAGAAGCTTGAACAATTTAAACCATCATAAAATAATCCATGTACATCGTACCTCACCATAATTGTTGTTATTACATAAAATAAAAAGGTATATCGACATATACTACAAAAGACTAGTTACAGAGAGCAACCTGGGCATCTTAAGATATCCATGAAAATTACTTCCTGATACATGTTTCACCTCAAATCTTCTACTAAAAAACCTATATATGTGTGGGTTTGGAAACATACAAAAAGTGGAGAAAGAAAGGTATGCATCACTGTGTATTGTTGTACATGCAATAAAGAAATCGTTGGGCATTATGTAGGAAAAGGTAAAATAAACAAGAAAATTTCTTAACAAGAGGGTTCCAACATATGTAGCTAGTTCAAGAGGAAGCTCATTCAAGAGTATTAAAGTACAAGATATGATGTATTTAATTTATTTATAATAACATCATCTAAGTGAAGCTTATCTTATCAAAATATTTCACTTGCATTTGAATATTTAATAGTGCATGTAAAAAAAAGACTAAGGTACAATTTGGATTCTAACACTTAGAGTCTCGATAGTTCATGTGTAAAGATTAGTGTAGTACTACAACATTGCGACAAGGTTTGTAGGGGTGGAAGCTTTCTACCTGTATAAAGTTCAAACAAGTTCTAGAGGACGAAAGGAAGTGATCAGAAGTTTCAAAAATCAGCCAAAATTGGTGAGCCTTGTGGTATCGCAAGTCTATATCAGATATGTGACAAAAGCATGACTTATTCATCATTTGTAGTTGTTTTAGAGTGTTTTAAATATGAATTACCTACATTTTAGATCACCTCACCCAAATTAGGCCCAAGATTATCTAAAATGGTGCTACACGTCATGCCAAAAAAGGTTGGGTGGAAAAAGCACACCTTGGGATTACATAGCACGTCCATATATATTAATGAGTGGAAAAGAACACTTGGGTAGAAGTAGCACACCCTGATATGTGGTGGTGTGGAAATACCACTACTCTAAATTATATTATTTCAAATGATATGCTCAATAGGGAATGTAAGTATAAGTTCAGTAAATTTCGAGTTATTATAAATAGAAGGGGATGAGGACATCCATATCATATTAAGTTGAGGTCATATAAACCATGAAGAATGTTTCTCAAAGTTTCAGTAACAAAGAGTTACAAAGTCTCATAAAAATAGATCTTTCACAAGATTTTAAAAGATAAGAAAAGTAGACTCATTTTAGAAGATATGCCTCATATGGGAAATTTAGAGTTTTAGTTAATGTAACACCCAAAAGAATAGGATAGATGCACATATTTAAAATCTTCATCTAAAAAGTCTAGGGTCAAACCCTAGGTCCAGGTCCTGATCTCAGATAACCTAATAACATATATATAAGAAAAAGGTTAAATTCCATTAAAAGATAAAAACTAAAAAATAAATTATCACTAAATCTAGTTTAGTCTTAGAAACCACATCTATTGATGGTTCTAACTTTTCTAGTTACATATCTTATATATACTTAATTTTTGGATTACTAGTTCGGCCATAGTAGCCCAGGTGGTAAGAGCTTGGTAAGTCCCAATGAAGGACCCGAGTTCGAACCTCACCGAAGGCACTTTGCGAACGACAATCCACGCTGATAGGCATGGGAGGGGGGTGATCGGACCACACCCTCTCATGCCTCAAGAGTTTACCATGTCGGGCTCGCCCGGGGTGGGTTCTCTTGGTCACCAAATTTTTTTTGGATTACTAGTATTTATTATGAATTTAATATATTCATGGGAATTTGTAAAATATCAACTTACAGATCCAATATATTTAGATCCTAAAATATTAGTAGACAAATTCATTGTAATTTTAGGATTCCAAAGCCTATATATACACACATACACACACACACTCATACACACATGTATATATAATACATACATATATAATATCAATTAGCTATGATTGTTAAAAGATAAAGTACATATGTGGGCTTTAAAAATTCAAATATGATGATACAACAAATGTATCTGTCTTTTATTATTTTTGGGCATATATCATGACAAATAAAAAAATAACAAAAGGATCAAATTTCCCTCTATCTAACACACCATGAAATCACAATGGGGGAAAATATAGTAATAGCTTGACTGGGCTTTTTCTTCCTTCAAGCCATTAAAATGCAAAGTTGATGAAGCTCTGACTTGAGGATCAAATCTTTATAGGGGCCATGAAAAATAGATATGCTTGACAATGACTCCCCACATCCTTCTGGTCTCAATGACCTAAGGCAAAGAACAAGAGGAGGTCAAGAACTCCCTAATAGGTTTCTTGATTTGCTGGCTGCTATGGAGTATCAAAGAAAAACTAGTGTTGCAAAGCAAACTTTGGGGGATTGCAAAAGGCTTGATGGCTTTAGAAAGACTCAATAGATTCACACCATGAAAAATTAGCAAAGGAAACACTGAGAGGATTGTTGAGAATAATAAAAGAAAGTGTGTTGTATATTTTATTATGAAAACCCCATCTTACATATAGGTAAGGGGACCCTTAAAAACTCTAAAATAATTATGATTGAAATCAATCATGCTTGAGTCTCAAATATTGGGAGTTTAATCATGATTAAAACTTAAGCAACCTTTTATGGGGTAAGGAACTGAGGCTCGTTTACATAACTTACTAAATAATATTTTTAATAGTCCCCCTCAAGTTCGAGCATACATATCATGTAAGTTCGACATAGGACATATCACATGGAGGCAACTCTAAGTAAGAGTCTTTGTAAATATACTTGCCAATTGATCATTTGTTGGAATGTAACAAATTTAAATTTTTCCAACAAGAACTACATCTCTAATTATATGACAATCGATGTCAATATGTTTAGCTCTTTTATAGAAGATGGGATTCCTAACCATGAAAGTAGTTTCTTTATTATCACAATACATGGGAACAAGAGTAGAGATAAAAATGCCAAATTCTTGGAATAAAGACATCACCCAAAAGGTCTCGCATATAGTGTGATCCATAACTTTGTATAATAGTTCATCAATAGAGCTTGATATGACATTCAACTTCTTTCTTCTCCAGGCGACAATATATCTACCTAAATATGTATAAAAACCTATAGTTGATTCTTTATCATCGTGATCAACAACATAATTAGCATTTGAATACCTCAAAGACTGAGGTGCCCATGATTTTATAGTGTAATTGTTTTCTAGGAGAGGCCTTTAAATATCTGAAAACCTGACAGGCACCTGTCTAGTGTATATCATGAGGTTGGTGTGTAAATTGACTTAGATGTACAATAATATATGATATATATGGATGAGTCACTGTTAAATATAAAATTTTTCCAACAATACCTCTAAATTTTGTGACATCAGCTAGTTTTGGACTATCAAAATCTCTAAGGGAAATTGTGAATCCGTATGGATATTTGCTGATTTACAACTTATCATATTGGTTTCTTTAAAGAGGTCTAGAATATGCTTTGTTTGAGAGAGAATAATACCAGAGTCTATATGTGTTACCACAATACTCAAAAAGTAACTAGTAGGACCAAGATCCTTGGTGACAAACTATGATTGTAAGAAATATTTGACATGTTGGATACCAAAAGTTACTCCTAGAAATAAGTATATCATCTCTAATAAGTATAATAATAAAATATACATATGCTTTATTTTATTATTTTCAACATGGTATCCAAGTAAGTTTTGAATCCTACACATGAGAGTAGAGAGAGGCATCACAATCATCTACCTTCTTCTGCAATCTAGGAACCTTCCTCTTAAAGCACTTGTTCCCTTTCCCCAATCTCTTTTCACATGTGCAGGGGTATGGTTAATACCTAGTCATAACCACTTAGGCCCATTTACATAACTAAATAAAAACATTTCTAGATAGGTCCATTTAGAACAACTTGGATGGGGAGAAGCATCGAAAAGGAGCATGAAACACAATGTAAAGGAAGCCAATAATAGGAGAAAAGTTAGGGTGTTGCAACTTGGAAGGCTTTTCTTGACCACATTTGCAGGGTTAGTGTGCTCAGTGTAAGATCCTAGGGTTGTCGCAATGAATCTCCAATGATTTTTAGCAAGCCTAAATTTAATGGCAGCCTTTATAATACATTAAAGGAGAAAAAAACCCATAGACAAGCTTGTAAGATTGGGATAATTTCGATCTCGCCCATTTTTTTGAGATGATTCCAGGTGTTGGCAGCACAACGAGGATAGTAGGAATAAAACAGGGTCAATAGAAAGGCATGGCAAGGATTTGAGAGGTATTTATCAAGGAGAAAGGGTCATCATGGCCAAATGAAGCTGGGGAATATATAGTGATGTATATATTTAGCTTGGAGGAGCATCATGGTAGTTGTAGGTCTGATGGAAAGTAGACAATGGGAAATGTGACATTGCTTATATAGATATATTTGTTGTCCAAATTAGGGCTTGATCTCTAGGAAACTACAAGGGGAGACAAAGGTGAAGAAATCTCAGTAAGAGGTTGAGATTGGAGAGAGAAATGGTGGAGATAAAAATGAGAAGGAAAGTTGTATTTTGTTCATAGGGAAGGGCAAGAACATTGGAGATAGGAGATGACTCTACTCCATCTAAACATAATCCTACAGCTGGGAACAGAGCCTGCATCAACTAGAACTCATAACATTAGACTGATAATATTGAAAATATAAAAATAAATCTGACTAAATTAAATAAAATCATATACTTTCTTTTTTCATCTATATTTCATTTGAGATATCTAACATTGTTTGATTGATATGAAAATTAATACATATGTGAACTATTGTGTTTAGAGTCTAAAATATCAATCTTGTTTTAGGAATGTTTGTTATTTCATTTAATAGATTAGAGCTCTTTTGCATTATGTTGTTGGTTGCTCTTATAATTAATTTAAAAGACTAATGTTATGACTCTAATTAATATGTGTAAAAAGTCTAAATTCTAGATATGTTTCCTATATTTATATCATACATCAAGTCATATAGCATTCTATGAATTTTTCATATTATTTCAAATAAACATTACCATGATTATTAATTGGTTACCATATTTAGAAATTATGATTGTTTTGGGATTGGACATCCCTGACCTTCTTATATAATATAAATTTTTCTTGGGGATCTGATTGGGATGTTCTTGAAAAAAAAGGTTCTATTACATATATTGAACATACTATTTGTATTTCACTTATACTAGCTAATAATATATTAGTTAACATTAATTTTACTATTTTCAGCTTAAATAAATGTTATTTGAGTGATTTACCACTTATATATCCATCTGGTTTGTGATTGAACCATAGATTGGTATTTTGTCAGTTTCATATTTCAAATTTTGCAATGTCATATTCAACTTTGTACCTTAAAACATATATTATTACACTATTTTCATTTATAAGTGTTGGGGAATTTCAGTCATCTTATTCTTATATGGTCAAACTTAACTACAATAATTACAAGATTGTGTTGCCTGAACTTTACAAAATTTGATCTACACGAGAATTCTAGCCCCTAGACTCTTAAGTCCTACTCTAACAATTTCTCTGTTAGTATTTCAATATGTATTTGTAATCTTGTTTTAGCTCTTTTGTTGGAGGATAGAGCAAGACTTTCCAACTGGCATGATTAAGAATGCCCACCATGTACTTAACAAGTCTACAAACCATTCTATTGGTCTCTCTGTACACATAATCTATAGGGCAAGTTGTGATTATCTTACAATGAAGTATTTTAACGTCTTTTGGATCTCCAAGGGTATGGCTCAAAACCTCCCATATACCTAACTAGTCTCATATTCTACTCAAATTCCTATAGAGAATGTATATGTACACATTTCTAAACCTCCCCCGACACTTCTGTGAAGGATTGCGTATACCCAATTAATTGGGAAACTAACGATTTTGATGGGATGGGACATGAAGGGTAATGCAATGCGTACATGAAATTTGAACTGATATGCTTTATTGTTAGAATTCCCTCCTCTATTCTTCAAGAAACATCACGTCTGTGATTTGACAAGTTTCTTTCCTTGCTCCTACTATTGAAGCTAAGGATTTTGAGGTCCATTTCTTGCAAAAAAAACATAATTGGCACTCGAGAATGGAATACATTATTTATATGATGAAAACAAAATGATATGGTAGCATGAATAAGAGATTGATGGAGTTTCTAAAGAGTCTGAGTGAGACGGAAGCACACTGAGGGGGAAGGGGTGGTTCTGGTCACCTTCTAATCAGGAGTCATGGATGAAGAGGAAGAGGATGGAAGGGGGAGACATATGATCACATGCTTGAAGACGTCCAACTCTCTGAGCAGAAGGATCTCGATGCAACTGTGAAAGTACATGATATAACCAAGATTTTGACCAAAGTGTGACCACCATGGATAGTGTTTCTATAGATTCTCATGAGAATAGTAGGCTGCTTGAATAACAACATGATGTAAAAAAACAATCATTTACTCAAAGAAGTCCCTTTACATCTGAATTATAGTGGTTTGTGACATACTTTAAGCACTTCTCCACAATCCTTGGAGGATCATGTCGAGACATCAAAATTCGAATCTGGTTATATTATTAACTCTCAAATATCCAAAGATCCACCATCAGTATGACAGTTCATCATTTAGAATGGCAACGTCGGTTACTAGACTGACCATATATTTTTGAGATGTAAATTCCACTTCCTATCTGGAATATCTTAATGTTTCTTGGATGATAATGAACAAGAAGAGGTTAAACCTAATGACATTTCTCTAGTAAATGAACATGGATTTGATGAATTTTATATAGTACTAGAAGCATATGCTATCCTACATAAGCCTTTTCATTTTTCTATCATTATGAAGTTGATTGGAAAGAGCATTGACTATCTTATATTATGAGATCGGTTCGCCTATTATGGAAACCCACTACTTGATGGAAAATGTATGTGTTAAGCATGAACCATTACACTATTCAACATTCTTGTGAAATGGATTATCTTCATGCTCATATTGAAGGTAAGTGGTCCATTTTTGGATGGTGTTTGTGGTTAGTAGATGGTTTATTGACTTCATACCTACTGATGGTCTACCTTTTTATATTGTTTCTTGGGTTTGGGAAATAGACCTTCCAAATCACCCATACAACTTTGTAATATTCAATAGAATTGGAAAAGTTCATATTCACCTTGTTCAGGTGGATGAACACAGTTAACCGTTCTCACAGTAGATTTGTTAGATTGGCTAATGAAATGCATTATTCTAAACTATTAAAATATGATGTCAATATCCATGGTACGTTATATAAGGTTGACTACAAACCTATACCTTCTATATGTTGTATTCGTGTCATTATGGGTCATGCTAGAGACTCATGTTCTATACGAAATTCTAAAATAAGGTGTTTTTGTTTCTCCAACAAACTTTGATGATAGTGGTGTATCTTGTCTACATGAGGAGGAAAAATAACATATATTATATGGAAAAACCATCCACTCAACAAAAGTTGATACACGAAGAACTAAACCAAGTCCAAAGGTACATCACCTTCCCTCAGATGATCACAAGTTCGTTGTTCTAGAACATGAAGATTTATGATATGGAATGTCTTATCTCTTCTTAACCACAAGTCCACACAGAGGCAGTAAAACTTCCACTAAAATTTGGACTAAGAAGAGAAATGATGTCCCTATTGATACCATATGTGTGGACCACGTTCCTTCTAAAGAGTTACATGATAAGGATATAAATGATGATATTGTCGAAGATTCTACTATGCAGCAAGAAGATGTTTTGAATGATCAAGTGGTTTCAACTAGGAAACACAGATACAGACACATCATGGACATGGATATGGACATAGCACACGATGATTATACAAAAATATAGGACAAAGATACAACGTTGGACACATCATACCCACATATATACATATACTTATACATATACATATACATATATATAAGCATATACATATACATATACATACATATACATATACATATACATATACATATACATATACATATACATATACATATACATATACATATACATATACATATACATATACATATACATATACATATACATATACATATACATATACAAGTACATATACATATATACATATACATAAATACATATGTATAAGTATACATACACACACACATATATATGCATATACATGAATCTCATGAGGTTGTTCCAAAATATTTTTAGATATAATGCCATCCATCAGAGAGGTTGTGAAAAAGAAGATATAAATAGAATAATATAGATCAAAATATCCATATACTCTATCTTTTGACTTTGGTTTTTACAGAGTGGGATAAGATTTGTGATAACTAATTATAGGGTCCTTGATGTGACATTGGACTATGAGATTTTTAAGAAGAAAAGAAAAAATTACCAGTGTTTTTCATATACTATGTTAATCGTGTTTGTCGAGAATCAAGTATTTTTTTTCTTAACCTGGGCCTAGATTTAGAGTTTCTCTCTAATGGTTGTCATTTATACTAATCAAAATAGAAGTTCAGACACTAACATCAAAAGTTTGTTGGGAATTGATTGAGAACTATGGTCTAGAGATATATGGTGGAGAGAGGATGTAGTCATGTCTCAATTTATTGGGTTTTATGCCATGTTTTCTTAATTTTATGACCTATTTACCTAGGGTGGGAATGTGATATATGTGGATTCACTTATGAGCAATTTTAAGGTAGATACTACATTTGAGCATGCTAACTTTTGTTACCCTCGCTTCATCTTGAGGTTTGAAAAGAGATCTAATGGAGTCTGGTAATCCTTTGATCATTTATAGGACTAGTCTGGACTTCACAACCACTAGCTAGTAGTTTGAGTGATATGCCTCAAACTTCTCAGGGAGTAATAAAATGTTAAATTCAACCATATCATATATTTGTTTAGATCTTAATTAGTGATAAACATCAATGCACATTTGGATGTGTTTTCATTACTCTCTTACTTCCTACAAGTATTATATAATATACAAGTATGCAAATATACATATACATAACATGGAGTTAAATACATATAATATCCATGTATCCAAATCTGTAAAGTAACAAATAACATGAGATTTAAAGAAATACAATTATAAGAAATATAAAATCAAACCCAAAATTCACGTACAATATGAATGCAGACTTATAAGAAACTAGTAGTATGTTTCCACACCGAGATTATAAATGATCGATGAAGAATAATTAACGTAGAGTGCATTTGCAATATGAAATCAAGTAAGTATGAATGAATAATGATGAATTACAGTGAATTTGTTTGTCAAGTTCCTAAAACATTCTTTATAAGAATGATGAATTATATATATGCTATGATGTATAATAGATATATATAATAACAATTAGGAGAAGAATGGGGGAGGAGACATAATGTTACTATGCTGGAAGAAGATGAGTGAGAGAGGAGTAAATAATTCATACTTTTTATATAGGGACTTGATTTGGGCCTGCCATGTCCACGGCTTGTCCAAGTTGGGTCTAAGCTATCCACAGAGTGTCCTTGTCGTGTCCACTCTTTAAAAGAAAGTGGACACTTCTGAGTTGTGTTTACTATGTGTCCAACCATGTCCACATCGTATCCGTGTCTGACACATGTCCAGGACGGACATGGATGCCCCAGGGAAGTGTTTGTGCTTCCTTGAGTATCACACATTCAAGTTGACATAACCCCTAAAAGCATTGCACATTATTCTGTTAATCCTAAAGCCAATAGAATTATACATCACTATCCTATTTCAAACAACTCATTCATACTAGATGGAGTTGAGCCTTTAGAGGACCCACCTCCATTTCAACTTCCTTTCTTTGGTAAGATGGGATGAGAAATATGGGGATTTAGTGATAAAATGAAATGGAAACCTTATTAGACGAGAAGCCAAACAAAATGTGGGCTGATGAATTAGTTGCAGATGAGGAGCAAGGACCTACCACGTGTTAAGTTATCTAATTCTTAACACCATATGTTGGAATGTTTGTGGTAATAGAAATGACAATACTAAGTAAAGTGGAAGAATATTTAGTTATAATGAGGTTTTGACACTTCACACAACTACTCTTCAAGAGGATCTTTCTAATATAGGTTTTTTAGGCTTTCCATTTACCTATAAAAAGGTTATTATAAGATTGGATAGAATCTTAATTATTTCTCATTGGCTTCAATCCAATTTTGAGGTTTTTGCCAGATATATTCCAAGTACATGTTCCAATCACAACCCTATCTACTTTGGGATACAGAGAGCCATTCTATCCCCCTATCCCATGCTCATGGCAAAGGCCAAATGTCTGGGAGGGTGGTAAACCAAGGCACCCTATCTACTTTAATAACTAACATCGAGTTTTCCATAATATTTTCTAAGTGAAAGCATCTTGGAATCACCATCATATTTTCAAAACCTTTTTGAAGGATATCTAGCCTTCTCAACAGGAATTCTTCTCTTCTATTCAGGATATTAAACCTCTTATTATGAACTAGGACCATTTTGAGATGAAACGAATCCAACACTCGAAGCATACCCTTCTTTGGAAAATTAGAATTACTCCATTCTTCTTTGGATCAGTCTTAGTCACTTGATGTGGATACAATATGCACTGAACTACAACAATAACCCTTGCAGATGAAGCTACCAATTTAAGATAGAGATTGCATCTTACCTAGTTGAAGGAGGGTGATCAAAATATAGGTTTTTCTGATGCTTTTTTGAAAAGTAGAAGATTAAAGAATAAAATTGTTACACTATAAGATTCTAATGATGTATGTATATTTGATTCAAGAACTTTGAAAACTACAATTTGCACTCATTTTAAAAATATGTTTCGTAAAACAATCATGCCTACTCAAGCACAAATGAATCATTTGCCAGTTTTATTTGAGCCAATTCCCATTTCAGGTATTCCATCTATGAATGATCTTCCTCCCAAAGTGGAAATTCATTCAACTCTAAACTGGATGGGTCACAATAAGGTTCCAAGACTGTACATAATAGATGTTGAATTTTTCATTAACCATTGGTCTACTGTCAATCACTCAGTGATTACCACAGTTCATACTAATATTCTGGGTTTGTCTCTATCAGCTCAAATGTGTAATGCAAACATTATTCTTCTACCCACACATTAATGTTACTAACTACCAAGACGAGGGTGGATTGGATATTCCACTTATGGATTATTGAAATAGTTCCTTATTAATGAAATCTACTTGGAATTTACTTACTAATTAAAATAAGATCTGGGTGCGAGGTCTTCTATACAAAATACAAGTTTTATAAGCCTACTTCAGGTCATTGTTGTACTTCTTCTAGAGGATGATATCTTCTCTGATAGGGCGGTATCTAAAATCACTATGTCAACCAGTAACGATCATTTAGTATCGGCATGGAATGAGCTATGTTTGAAAGATAAGAGTTTACTCAATATACGACTGACCTAGAGAATTTGAAAATCTGATCGATTGTTACTGACAACAATCAATGGGATACTGACTTCTTGAGATTTTACTTGCCTTCAATGACTATTGAACAAGTGTTAAGTCTTCCAGTACCCACTAGTCATGATGTTATTGACACATGATACTAGAATTGTGACGTTACATGACATTTTTATTGTTGATCTGCATTCAAAATTCTGACTCATGATGTAATCACAAGAAAGGTTGGTCCTTGGAGTACCATCTGGAAAATCAAATTACTAGCTAAATTTGTCCCCTTCATTTGGTAGGTAGCACCTCAAGCATTGATGGCAAATTTTAGAAGGTTTTAAAGACAATTTATCGACAATAGCTCTTGTATTTGGTGCAATCATATGAGAATGGACACTCTACATGTTCCAAGACATTTCCCTTCTGCAAGAGTTGTTTGTCAACACTTTAATATGGTCACACAGTGTCCGTACTTCCTTAACACTGACTTCAATACTTGGTTGAACATGTATCTTTGTCTGTATAATAGAATTCATATGATATTTGTTATTACTTGCTTTCAAATAGGGAAGATCATAAACAACTTTATTTTTAACAATGTCTATACTTTAAAAGAAAACATCATACAATCAAATATTAGGCACTACATATAATGTAGATCATACATGGTCTAGGGTTTCTAATAGTAACAACATACTCAATCCTATTTCACAATCTCTTTCATGGCAACATCCACCGTGGGGGTGGATAAAGATTAATGCTGATACATCTCTTAAAGATGGTAAGTCGACTATTTCTATCATAGTAAGAAATTAGTATGGAGCTAGGATATTTGCATGGATGAAATCTTTATCAAATTCTTCTATACTTATAGATGAGACAGTCATTATTAATTTCTCTTTATAATAGGCATGGACTTTAGGCTGGAACCAAATTTTATTGAAACAACTTCTATGCAGCCTCCAATGCTATTACAAAGAATTCAAAGTCAGTTGTAGTTCTCAGCACATGGTTACCTCTCATTGCTAACTTTCTAGCAATGGATTGGTAGTCAAGAATGTGAAGATACCCTGGTCTATGAATAAGGATTTTGAACTTCTTGCAAATCTTCATTACCATTCATCTTCTCAAGCCAATGTTTACGAACAAAGCACCTCAGGGTTTGCTAAGGACTATACCTAATGGACAATATATAGACATCCATTTATTACAACCTTGTTATAACTATGATTCTGCCTTTGACTCCTACTATGGTAATACGGGATAAAAAAGAACATTGCCAATGTTCTCTAAAAAATAAATGATACCATAGAGGGCGGACATGCAGGTAAAATTTTAAATGCAGATTCTTGTTGGTGGTAAAACAAAGTTGGAGAAAGTTACAACCACAAACCTTTTGACTTGAGAGGTATACATTGCCCATATTTTGATAATGACTTAACCATTCCATTTCTATGCATCTAATATGTTTGTTCAAGATTAGTTTCAGGCCTTAGGTACATGAAAATGATCAAATTACACAAGCCCTAACTTGTCCAAGTTAAAGTCAAAAGTGATGCAAGTGTGCAATTTGGGAAATCACTGCAAATGACCTTAGATGGTTTTTGTAATCACTTGTATTGATGATATGACTTGTAACTAACATGAGAAAAAATTAGGGGCACTTAATTCCAATGTTTGATCATTCAAATGTCAATTTAGAAAATTTGTCACAGGTTGTTTATCGGTTGAGTTGGAAACTCGATCCAGTGATGGATTTTCTAGAGAGAGCAATTGGTTGAGTTGCACATTCACAGAACTAGACCGATCGATCAACTAAGAAAAACTGATTTTGACTCATTGGTTGAGTTTTCAAGAACAAACTCAACCGATAGTTTGAAAATTGTCTTTTTCACTTAGTGGATCGGTCGAGTTATCGTTATTGAAACTCGACCGAATGTACTGTGCGGAAAATGCAGAAAAAGTGATTATAACCATTTGAGAGTTGTTTTGAGCAAGAATAGATCTGTTGTAACTTGAAAAATGGCTATATTTCTCCCTTAAGTGATCCCACACTCAAGGGAACACCCCCAGATATAAATAGGACCACTTGGAGTTCATTCCAAGTTTGCTCATTCATGTTATTCTAAGTCCTTGCTATAAGTGAGTGTGTTGCAACTCCTTGATCCCCTTTCTCTTTCTCATTTACAAAGCATTTTGTGATTATGAATGAGTTAGGCCAGTTGTAAGAGAGCTACTTCCTTGTTCTTATAAAGTTGTCATTCCTTTCCATCTTCCCTACCCCTTTTCTCAAAGAAGCAAAGCCGAAGCAAGCTACTCCGAGTGAAGGTGAAGTTGTTGCTATTCTTCTTCAAGGTTGAAGAAGAGGTGAAGATCTTCTCCAGGTGAAGGACAAGGGCAAGTCCAACATTCAAGAAGAGTGGGAAAATTCCTTTAAGGACAAAGACTTGATGCAAGTGTGGGTAAGTACTTGTTGAAGGCTAAAGACATCTTGATCAAGTGTGTAAGTCCTTATGTAGGTGGAAGACTCTTATTGTTATGCCCCGATCTCACAATTTCCTCAAATCATGAGATTAGGGCGTAAGAAAGGATTTATAATTAACACAAAGATCACTCTTAACTTTTTCTTTTTTTATTTTCCTTTAAAATCTCTTATTTCATCGCATTGAACCACATAACATCTTAACAAGGAATATGAACATTTTCATTACTAATCAAACTTTAACAGAAAAGGTACATATATAAACATTCATGATATCTTTCACAACTTGTGCACATAAACCTTGTTAATTAGCATACATATCAAAGAGGAACAACATTACACATTGTATTTACAACTCTCTCTCTCTTATCTCTTACTGAGGATCTAGAGTGACAAGGACCGACTGACTCAACTAATCTCATACTTGACTCTTGTGGCAGATCTACACTGAAGCTCTGATCATCTTCAAGTCCACGCGGTTAACCCTAAAATGTTTGAGTAGAGGGGTGAGCCTACTCGCTCAGTGAATGAATACTTCATGGAAACAGACTAATGCACTAATGTGATCAAAGATATAATTTAATTAAACGATATGAAATTTAACAACAATAAATATTACACTGAACAATTCTAAAACAATATAATTGAAATAGCACATTTCTAAGCATCATCAAGTATTTCAAGTAAATAAACAGTTATATAAATTTACTGTGAACCTATATGATCATTTATTCATTTATTATTATGCCCTAAATATATGCAGTGTACTCTGCATATAAAGATCCGCAGCAAGTTCATGCTACGGCCCCACCGTACAAGACTTAGCGACACACCCGGGAATGCTAAGTCTGACGCCAGCCCCGTTCTGCCACAGGACCACAGGCTCTCCGGCCTACAGGCTCTCCGGCCTCAATGCACTACTCCGAGTGCTCTCTCGACTCCTCCTACTAACCTGAGCACACAGGCGGAGGGTCACAGGGTTACCTTCGCGACTCCGCACGAATGGTGTTAGATAACCGTGTTTTCTGGTGAAACCGCAGTGCCATTGTGACACAAGCACAATTGTTGTTAGACACTGCCCTTTTTCTCTTTCCTCGTTTGTCCGCGACACACGCACGGATGATGTTGCAACACGAGTTTCACCCCAAAGCTGCAGATACCACTTTTGGGGTTCTACGGTGTTAGGGCACTTAGGTCTATACTTGATTAACAATAAACAATTTAACAGAAATATATTGAAATATAAGAAGTCCTGCAGTATGTAGATATCATTTCAGAGAGAACAAGCATATAAAGTTAAATGCACTAGAAACATACAATTCAATAGTTAAGCATCACCACATCTCATATCGAGACCTTTCATATTACCATAGCATGATTCATTGAACACCCTATCCTTAGGGTTTCATTCGCCTTATTCATTCATCACATGTCAACACCCTACTCGTAGGGTTGCATTTGCCTCATTCACCTTTTCATTTACCTCATTCACTTGTCACATGGCTCTCATAATGATTTCATAAGATATAAGCATTCACTAAATAAAGACTGTTTCCAACAAATCTTATATAATCAATATAGATATGAAATCATGGAAACTTAACTAAACTTAGGTTTTCCATATCATCACTGTGATATCATGTATCCAGAATAAGATTCAATTAATATAACCCACGAGGTACATCCTAACCACATATAGGATTTCTAGTCTTTTTTCAAACAGGTTGAAACCCTAGCGATATCCCAATTAGGTCAAACCCTAATTACATCATTTGATATGAATCTAAAAGCATACTCAATAGGAAGTGTTGCATACGAATCTGATATGAATCTACCATTTAGGAGTCATTCAAACAGAGAAGGAATCCATATCATATCAATTTACAATAACTTAAATCAAATAGACATTTCAGGATTTAGAAATCGCATGCTAAACATTTAGGGGTTTGGTTGTTATAATCAAATTCGTCCATTAGAATGTTTGAAGGAAGAACCCACTCACCCTAAGGTGTGAAAACACCTTAAACCTGCAGCTCCACTCAGGGAAATCTCGAATTCCCATCAAAACCCTAGCAAATCTCCCAATTCCTCTTTCATTCAACTCGGAAACCTAGAAAAAGAGGGATTATGAAGAAAGGGTGAGAAAAGAGGGAATTTCGACATCCTCTTGGATCAAATCAGAGCATGGACGGAATCTTGACATAAGAGAGAAGATCCACCATAAAAGTATATGCAAGGAATCCGAACTTACTTGATTTCACCCTTCCTGGAATCGCAAAACCCTAATTCAGCAATTCCCCCACTTTCTTCACTCAAGCCCTAATTCTCCCTCTCTCTCTAGGAGCTCGTTTCTCTGGAATGGATGACGAGAAATGAGAGCTGCTTGAGTGTGTGGTCGTCCATATAAGTCAATTGAGCTGCTTGGGTCAATTGCATATTGACCCAACACTTAACTTTAATTATATAGGCTGAATATTCAGTTATACAAAAGTTACTGTAATTCGCTTATTTCAGAGATCAAACATTCTCCAACAATTATGGGAATTTAGCACGTTGTTAATAATTGTTCTATAAGGCTTCAGTTAAAATTTGGGATCATTTGGAGTTACCAATAAATAATTAAAAATCGAACAGTGAACTGCTATATTGCAGTCTGCAGAATATATTCGGCCGAGTTTGTCCTGCACAAACTCGACCGACACCCTTACTGTAGGGATTCAAAAGTCATCCAAAAATTATGCCAATTTAACAGAGTGTCTAAAATTGTATTTATCAAATACTGTTAAAATTTGAGATCAATTGGATATACCAATAAAAAGATAAAATTCAATTACCACACTGCTGTAAAATTCTGAAATTGTGATCGGTCGAGTTTGAAACTCGGCCGACAAACAGGTCAGGGCATTTTTCAAAAATTCTGATATTTTCCAATATTGTTCACATTTTATATATCTAAATCATATCCAAATTTGAAGCAAATCAGAGTTACACATAAAATACTAAAAATCATTTAGTGAGACATTCCACTTATCAAATTCTGTATTCAAGCATTATCAAAACCCTAATTTTGGGCCGATTAGGGTTTATGCTTCTTAAACCCTAATTCTCAAAACAAAAGAACATTTAGACTTCTTATCATAGTTAAAACATCCTAATTGTGTTATCGTCATTAACTAGATTTCGAGAATGATTATTCTAATTAATCTTTGCAATTGTCTAGGTAAACCCTAGTTTACCAATTAAGCTCAGATGGGGTCGTAACAACTCTCCCCCCCTTAGAATGTTTCGTCCTCGAAACATAAACCTACAAGAAAGATACATTCAAGGTTATTCTAAGCTTCTAAAGCCTTCCATGTCATTATACTCTTGTATTTCATACCTGAATGTAGTTTTCAACATTAGATCTTTTAATTCTTTACTAAATCACAACATATTTCAAATAATTCTCAATGATATCAAGCAAATTCTTTACGCCACAGTCAAACATAGAATGCAAAGATAAACCACCATGCTTTCGCTGCGCAACTCTGATACTCTGATACAACTATCTCAACTTATGCTGCTCAGAAAGTTCTATTATTCTGTATCACCTTTAAGTGTCAAAAGCAAGTTCACCATACTGTTTTAAACTTTAATCAAGTGCTATTCAAATAGCAAAACAGTCTTGAATTAAAAGACTAGATTCAACAATCATTTGCACAATACTACTCTTGGCGTCCCCCTTGGGTCATGGATGCATGAGGTGAAGCATTACAACCTCATTCCATACTATCCCGTTTCGGTCCTGGGATCTGTGGGTTATGGGCCCACACACAATTCAAAGTGTAACCATCGTATAATATCATTTTACGGTTTCAACCACAGTAATAAAGTAATCCACAATTGTATCAGTTATTCAAGCATTAAGCATACTCAATTACCATCACTCAGTTATATTAGAGCTAGGTATAACAAGCTACACCTCATTAGGGTTACTTGTCCAGACAATCTAATTATCATCCCTTTCTATTAATATGAGTGAATAGGTATAACTACCTTATTCAGGATACCCCTCCATGTGTTCTGACATCATCCAAATCGTATCACCATGTCACAAATACACAATAGTAAGATGCATATCATGTATGAATTACTACAACTATCATACGCCTTTAATTTAACATATAGCTTACACACATACACTGAAATCATATATAGAACCAGCTTTCATACCTTAATATGCCTTCAACAAATCATACATGTAAAAACAAATTCACATATTACACAAAGCTAGTGCTTCCCATATCTTTCTGCTCATTCATTACTTCTTTACTTTTGCTACCTATCCTTTCATATGATTATATACAATAAACATCATTAACATTGAAGCATTTAAGATAGGAATAGATTATTCATCATTCTTGCTATCACGCAAGAACTTATTTCTCATCACACTTCATCATATTGTATGTCACTATTACATTCACTAGATGACCCTACCAAGGTAGTTATGCACCATATATGATTCATTTTCTTATCATTTCATTCCCACCTTGCTCTCATTAAGGAATATATGAAAGAGAAGATGATTTTAAGACTTGGAATACTTGTATTCAAACATCCCCTAATACATTCTCATATGTAGATTTACTTAGTCATCAACAGAGATATTTGATTAATTAGCACTTGCTTGAATCTCTCAACCTCTTTATTTTATAACTGCTCCATCATATTTCAAACCCTTTCTTACATTTCATAGTCCTCTTTCCCTATACTACTCTTTAACCTGTCATCTTTAATTCTAAATTTTTCTCTTATGACCATGTTGCTTATTCATATGTATGGTCATATATACCATGTTGCACATATTTCTTCCTTTGCCTTTATACTATTGTGAAGTTAACATTCTAAATTAATAGTCCTTCTATTAGTTTTTACTCATGTTGAATACATTACATATTCTTCATTTTTTTACATCAAGGTGGTCATGCATGGGTCAAACATAGTTTCTCTTTCAATCAAGTTTTTCCTTCCTGAATACAGTCTACCTTTGTATGACTTATTCATTCATTAAACTATAGCTATGTTCTTTGCTTAAAAACTAGTTTGTTGTTCTAGTCTTATGAATTACATATTCATACGATCCTTTTTACTTTTACTCTTTTGAAGACTCTTTACTTCTATGGACCTATTGAAAGCTCAACTCTATTCTATGATTCATTCTTCATGATTGATTCTTGTTATCTTGAACCATACATACATACATTTCACATATCTCTTCTATATTTCACATGTATAGTTCATGTAATATTAATCAATAAACTGATTATGAACTTCTTATCATGTTCTATTATTCCCAATTATGGGTTTCACATATGAGACCCCAAAATTGAACCTCAGATATCAGTTTCAACTAATTCTTAGTTATTCTGATCTTACCCATATGTTTCAACGTCTTGCTGTATGTACATTCTTACTCTGATGTGGGTCTAATTATTCCAATTCTATTCTTATTATGCTATTGATAGGATTCATTAGATCCTAATAACGCATCCTGCCAACCGGACCAGGCCAAACCTGAAGTCCTGAAGCCAAGAACTACAAGAATTACATTTTTCCTGAACTGCCACTCATAGCTCAGAAACTCGGCCGATCACTCTGGAACTCGGCCGATAGCCTTCCAGATTCTGAAACTCGGCCGACCAACTTCGGCCGATCAGCAGGAAACTCGGCCGATCCTCTGGGGAACTCGGCCGATCGAAACACTACTTGTTTACCTACAAAGAAACTCGGCCGATTCAAGACCAAACTCGGCCGACCAAAACGCTGTTTGAAATCCTAAACAAGGAACTCGGCCGACCAAAACATGAACTCGGCCGAACCGCTCACAGACTGAAAACCTAAACAGACCTGCTGATGTCAATTTCACTCGAATCAGCGGGGAAAACCATAGAAACAAAAGCTCATTCAAAAGTCAATTCTAGTCTACTTGTTACAAAGAATAAAATCAATAAATGCTACAATTGCATAGTATACAACAGATATTAAAGACCCATATTTCAAGGTATTGAATATCTCAATTCAAACATATAAGAGCATTTCTATACATTTCCAACAAAAACAACATTATGAAATGTAAGTTCTATCTCCTTTTACATTTATGCTTTTAATTCTTGTTTCTTTTCTCGTTTTCTAACCCTAACTTTTCTAGGGTTTATCTCTAGCCCATTCTTCCACTGTATACCTGGCCAGGGTATACGTGAGAGAATAGACAGAGTAGCTTATACTGGCTGATCCAAGTACTCAGATATCGGGCCAGGATATCCAAATACTCAAATCCCCAAAGCTAACATCAAACATCTCCTATCTGCCACGCTTAGGACTCTAACTTACTAACTTAATGGTCCTTGACAACTCACCCTAAGCTCTGATACCAAGCTGTTATGCCCCGATCTCACAATTTCCTCAAATCATGAGATTAGGGCGTAAGAAAGGATTTATAATTAACACAAAGATCACTCTTAACTTTTTCTTTTTTTATTTTCCTTTAAAATCTCTTATTTCATCGCATTGAACCACATAACATCTTAACAAGGAATATGAACATTTTCATTACTAATCAAACTTTAACAGAAAAGGTACATATATAAACATTCATGATATCTTTCACAACTTGTGCACATAAACCTTGTTAATTAGCATACATATCAAAGAGGAACAACATTACACATTGTATTTACAACTCTCTCTCTCTTATCTCTTACTGAGGATCTAGAGTGACAAGGACCGACTGACTCAACTAATCTCATACTTGACTCTTGTGGCAGATCTACACTGAAGCTCTGATCATCTTCAAGTCCACGCGGTTAACCCTAAAATGTTTGAGTAGAGGGGTGAGCCTACTCGCTCAGTGAATGAATACTTCATGGAAACAGACTAATGCACTAATGTGATCAAAGATATAATTTAATTAAACGATATGAAATTTAACAACAATAAATATTACACTGAACAATTCTAAAACAATATAATTGAAATAGCACATTTCTAAGCATCATCAAGTATTTCAAGTAAATAAACAGTTATATAAATTTACTGTGAACCTATATGATCATTTATTCATTTATTATTATGCCCTAAATATATGCAGTGTACTCTGCATATAAAGATCCGCAGCAAGTTCATGCTACGGCCCCACCGTACAAGACTTAGCGACACACCCGGGAATGCTAAGTCTGACGCCAGCCCCGTTCTGCCACAGGACCACAGGCTCTCCGGCCTACAGGCTCTCCGGCCTCAATGCACTACTCCGAGTGCTCTCTCGACTCCTCCTACTAACCTGAGCACACAGGCGGAGGGTCACAGGGTTACCTTCGCGACTCCGCACGAATGGTGTTAGATAACCGTGTTTTCTGGTGAAACCGCAGTGCCATTGTGACACAAGCACAATTGTTGTTAGACACTGCCCTTTTTCTCTTTCCTCGTTTGTCCGCGACACACGCACGGATGATGTTGCAACACGAGTTTCACCCCAAAGCTGCAGATACCACTTTTGGGGTTCTACGGTGTTAGGGCACTTAGGTCTATACTTGATTAACAATAAACAATTTAACAGAAATATATTGAAATATAAGAAGTCCTGCAGTATGTAGATATCATTTCAGAGAGAACAAGCATATAAAGTTAAATGCACTAGAAACATACAATTCAATAGTTAAGCATCACCACATCTCATATCGAGACCTTTCATATTACCATAGCATGATTCATTGAACACCCTATCCTTAGGGTTTCATTCGCCTTATTCATTCATCACATGTCAACACCCTACTCGTAGGGTTGCATTTGCCTCATTCACCTTTTCATTTACCTCATTCACTTGTCACATGGCTCTCATAATGATTTCATAAGATATAAGCATTCACTAAATAAAGACTGTTTCCAACAAATCTTATATAATCAATATAGATATGAAATCATGGAAACTTAACTAAACTTAGGTTTTCCATATCATCACTGTGATATCATGTATCCAGAATAAGATTCAATTAATATAACCCACGAGGTACATCCTAACCACATATAGGATTTCTAGTCTTTTTTCAAACAGGTTGAAACCCTAGCGATATCCCAATTAGGTCAAACCCTAATTACATCATTTGATATGAATCTAAAAGCATACTCAATAGGAAGTGTTGCATACGAATCTGATATGAATCTACCATTTAGGAGTCATTCAAACAGAGAAGGAATCCATATCATATCAATTTACAATAACTTAAATCAAATAGACATTTCAGGATTTAGAAATCGCATGCTAAACATTTAGGGGTTTGGTTGTTATAATCAAATTCGTCCATTAGAATGTTTGAAGGAAGAACCCACTCACCCTAAGGTGTGAAAACACCTTAAACCTGCAGCTCCACTCAGGGAAATCTCGAATTCCCATCAAAACCCTAGCAAATCTCCCAATTCCTCTTTCATTCAACTCGGAAACCTAGAAAAAGAGGGATTATGAAGAAAGGGTGAGAAAAGAGGGAATTTCGACATCCTCTTGGATCAAATCAGAGCATGGACGGAATCTTGACATAAGAGAGAAGATCCACCATAAAAGTATATGCAAGGAATCCGAACTTACTTGATTTCACCCTTCCTGGAATCGCAAAACCCTAATTCAGCAATTCCCCCACTTTCTTCACTCAAGCCCTAATTCTCCCTCTCTCTCTAGGAGCTCGTTTCTCTGGAATGGATGACGAGAAATGAGAGCTGCTTGAGTGTGTGGTCGTCCATATAAGTCAATTGAGCTGCTTGGGTCAATTGCATATTGACCCAACACTTAACTTTAATTATATAGGCTGAATATTCAGTTATACAAAAGTTACTGTACTTCGCTTATTTCAGAGACCAAACATTCTCCAACAATTATGGGAATTTAGCACGTTGTTAATAATTGTTCTATAAGGCTTCAGTTAAAATTTGGGATCATTTGGAGTTACCAATAAATAATTAAAAATCGAACAGTGAACTGCTATATTGCAGTCTGCAGAATATATTCGGCCGAGTTTGTCCTGCACAAACTCGACCGACACCCTTACTGTAGGGATTCAAAAGTCATCCAAAAATTATGCCAATTTAACAGAGTGTCTAAAATTGTATTTATCAAATACTGTTAAAATTTGAGATCAATTGGATATACCAATAAAAAGATAAAATTCAATTACCACACTGCTGTAAAATTCTGAAATTGTGATCGGTCGAGTTTGAAACTCGGCCGACAAACAGGTCAGGGAATTTTTTAAAAATTCTGATATTTTCCAATATTGTTCACATTTTATATATCTAAATCATATCCAAATTTGAAGCAAATCAGAGTTACACATAAAATACTAAAAATCATTTAGTGAGACATTCCACTTATCAAATTCTGTATTCAAGCATTATCAAAACCCTAATTTTGGGCCGATTAGGGTTTATGCTTCTTAAACCCTAATTCTCAAAACAAAAGAACATTTAGACTTCTTATCATAGTTAAAACATCCTAATTGTGTTATCGTCATTAACTAGATTTCGAGAATGATTATTCTAATTAATCTTTGCAATTGTCTAGGTAAACCCTAGTTTACCAATTAAGCTCAGATGGGGTCGTAACACTTATCTTGAATAGGTAAGTCCTTGAATGTATGGTGGTCTCCTTGTATCTCTTATGAATGGAATATAAGTATACATAGATTGAAAAGTCCTAGAGATTTACCTCTCTAGGTAGTAGATTGACTCTCTCCAAGTTGGAGAGTGGAACCACTCTAAACCACCTTGTCCAAGTGCTTGTTTCAATTTCTCTCATCCTTGTTATGCTTGATTGCACATAAGCTTTTGGTTTTGATTGATATAATTTTAAGGTCTATCTTATGTTATGTGAATTTTAAAGCTCTATTCACCCACCCTCTAGAGCCCTAGATCCAAAAAGTGGTATCAGAGCCAAGGATCTTCTCCAACAATCTCCCATGAGATGAGAAGATGGGCAACAACCTACTTGGTTCACTCAACCTAGAGGGAGGCTTCTTCATGCATCCTCTAGACTTCGACAAAACCAACTTCCTCTATTAGAAGAGGCGTACGCAGTTCTACATTCAAGGCATGAACTTTGATATGTGGAAGATGATGGTCACACCATATAAGGAACCAACTGGAGCTATTTCAACATGAAATGAAGATGCACTAAAAGAAGACCAACTCAATTCCAAAGCCATAAGCATCCTCTATGCAGCCCTTACCCCAACAGAGTCCAACCACATCTCATCTTGGGACATTGCCTATGAGATTTGGGATAAATTATGCATTACCTATGAGGTCACAAAGCAAGTTAAGGAGGCAAAGATATACATGTTGAATATCCTTCTAGAGAACTTCAAGATGGGAAAGAAAGAAGGGATTGTAGAGATGTACTCTAGGCTTAATGTGATCATCAATGGCCTAGCTGCTTTCGGCAACACTTTAGATAGAGGTGTAATAAACTCCAAGATCTTCAGGACTCTACCAAAGATATGAGATTCAAAGGTGACCTCCATTGAAGAAGTGAGGAGACTTGGTGGCATCCCAACCAAAGAGCTCATTGGCAACCTCCAAACTCATGAGCCAAGGTTTGACAAGCAAGAAGAAGAAGTCAAGTAAGAAGACAAGGAATCCAAGAAGATCAAAGATATTACTTTCAAAGCACAAGTGGAGGCGGTCATCCTTCAATAACAACTTGCTTGTAAGACATCTCCCTCCTCCTCTAGTGAAGATGATAGACCTAGTGAGCATGAAGCCAACTACACCAAGGGCAAGCACTTTAAGGGAAAGCAATCCTCCTCCTCTACTCCTAGATGATACAAGTGTGGACAAAAGGGACACTACAAGAGTGAATGTCCCAAGTCAAGGAAGTCACACCACAAGGGTAGATCCAAGAAGAAGGAAGAGTACAAGAAGGAGAGAAAGTACAAGAGGAAGGAAAAGAAGGAGAAAAGACACAAGAATGCAGTTCATGTAGCTTGGGAGGAATCATCCTCAAGTGGCTCTAGCTCCGAAGAAGATGGATAGTGCCACCTTGCACTCATGGCCTCTACTAGTGAAGAAATTGGTGATGTAAGTGAGGTAAGTGAGGTAATCATGCATGAGTTATCTAAGGAAACTCTTATTGATATGCTTGTTTCTACCCATTCTTCTTTTCTAAATGTAAATCTAAAAGAAAAAGGTTAGTAAAAATCATTATTGATTTGTATGTTAAACTTGAAGTTCTTGAGCTTAATGAGAAAAGTCATCTCGAGAGTATTGATAATTTGTAAGGACAATATCTTGATCTTGATCTCCAATACAATGAAGTTGAAGTAGAGAATGGAATATACCTTAAAAACTTTGAAACTCATAAGGAAGATAACCAAAAGTGTCTAAATGAGCTTGAAACTCCTAAAAATGATACATTTAAGCTTATTGTTGATGCTCGTAGGGATGAGAGGGATGTTTATCTTAAGGAAATTCAAGTGATTAAATCTTAAAATGCTAGGTTGCTTGGTCAAGTTAATGATTTATCTTCTGGACCTATCTTGCCTAATAATGATATTGCTTCCATTTCTCTAGAGAAAGATTCTTATTTGACTAAAGCCCTCTATTTAGAGTCCGACCTTGTTCATTCTAGAGATGATATTTCTAGTTTATCTTCTACTGTCATATCTCTTAATGATGGCAATCATGACTTAGGGACTCTCTATAGAAATTCCTCTAAGGAAAAAACTCCCTAAATGAAATCCTTGACCATTCTACCAAACAAAGTGGTACTACTAGTTTGGGATTTGTAGGGGGAGCACCTAAGGGCAAGAATAAAGCCAAATGTAAGAAAAAGAACAAGGAGAACTCCTTTTTTGTTGGAGAGTCATCCATCATTAAGAACCCTATGATTTGTTCTCATTGCATGTGTGATGATCATTACTCTACTTATTGTCCTTACAAGTGTAAGGGGACCAACTCAAAAATGAAATGGGTCCCCAAGCTAACTCTGGATCCCAAAGTTTGAATTGGGAACCGACACTATCCTTTCTTGTAGGAAAAGGTATATGGATTGTTAATAGTGGCTACAATAAGCATATGACAGGTGACATAAGCCATTTCAACATCTTCGCCAAAAAGAAAGGAGGTTCAGTTACCTTTGGGGACAACAAGAAAGGTAAGGTCAAAGGTGAGGGTGATGTAGGTGAATCCTTATGTATCAAGAATGTTAATTTTGTAGATGACCTACATCAAAATTTAATTATGTAAGTCAATTATGTGATAATGGTTACCTTGTGCTATTTACTTCTTTTGAATGCTTGATTCTAGATTCCCTCACCTATCAAGTCATATATAATGGAACTAGAAGTGGTAATATTCATGTAATTGTGCTTGACTCTATCAAGCCTGTTGTTGGTAGATGCCTAGTAGTCAATTTGAATGATATTTCTCTTTGGCATTGTCGGCTTGGTCATGTAAATATGTGAGACACCCATTGTCACAGAAAATGAGATTACTCAAAACAAAACTGGAGAAGAGATATTAACATACTTATTAGAAGAAAACACAAAGAACTAAAAACATTTTCATAAAACCATAAGCAGCTAGAAAACTTTACACATACGTCCTTTCATGCCTCAAAGCATACTCAAGGCATGTCATCAACATTTTATCAAAGGGACTATTCCAAAAGCACATATACTTATGTCCACCAGAATTGTTCATCACAAGTATACAAACCAACCACATAAGAAAAGTATGATCACAAAACATCTTCAAAATGATTCCCAAAGACCCGAGTGTACAGGGACGACTCTAGGACTCTATCGGAAAAAGATATCTAGCAACACTTCCAACTTTATTGGCTACTGCTCCTCTTTCTGCTGCTCAACCTCCTCTGCACAATCTCTACATCTTTGTTCTCATCCACCTAAAAAGGGTGTGGAAAACCCACGGGGTGAGATTCCAAATCTCATCAGGATATATAACTCACCACCAACTCTATTATTATCACAGATAAGATAAACTGAGAAGCAGTATAAATACAACTAAGATGAAGTAGGAAATGATTATTAATAGGAAGAGAATTTATTATTTGAGTTATGGAACATATTAATAATTAAAAAGGAATATGAAGAACATGTATATTTTCTATCAACCACATTGTATAAAGATCAAGCAAGGCCTCAACCAATGTTTTCATTTTTTATCATATGCAATTATACTACATTGTTGATTATGTATTTCATTATCCCCCAAGGATTTGAGTCTTACCACCCAAATCCAACCGACCACTTGATAAGTCAAAATCAGCGCCACACTGGGTCTAATGGAAGAGCCAGAATCCATGACCTCACCACACCTCTTGGTCAGCACAAGAGAAAACACCACAGAGACATATCAGTCAACTGCAAAAATGTCATATAGTTAAGATTAGGGATTGTCTCACACATGACCATCCACATATATAATCATAAATAGCCAACCTTGGTACATGTATGGTGCTAGAAGAACAGGCTCACACATGGGTGTTCTAACAAAAAGAGTGGCTCACGCATGGCTATCCATATCACAACAAGATCAGCTCACACATGGCCATCTCACACATCATGTATTTAAGGATACAAGGAATTACTCGACTTGTACCCCACATATTATAATATATGCACTCCGAGTTAAACTCATTTCACCATCCAACAATAAAGCTGACACTAGAATGGATCTATGGAATAGGGAAACTATACTATTGGATATCACTTGATTAATTAGATCAATTTAAACATATTTAAGCATTAATCAAGTTACAATGTATAACCTCCAAACAAATTCTACAAAATTTGGGTTTGAGGTATCACTAAAACATATTAAAACATATACATGGACCACATCATCACTTTATGCCAGTTATTCATCACATGTCCATCACAAGGACCAATGTCCATCACCAGGATCAATGTCCATCACAAGGACCAATGTCCATCATTAGGACTACATATCTTAGGGTATCAACCCCTCATCTCATCTTTGAGAGAAACTATCAATTTCACATAAGGCAAGTAGCCATCACCAGGTTATAAGACCATTACATATTCTCTTGGGGTTATCATAACACACTTGCCTCGAAAGGCTCATACCTAGCTATGCATAACATTGTTTAGCTACAAGGTTAGAAACATATAATAAGAGAAGCAATGCATCATTGATACTGTCAACTTGTAAAATCCATGTCCTACAAAGCACTTCACATCTTTTAGGGTTAGATTTTTCTCTTTTAATCGATTAGGGTTTGCAAAGTTGGATCAACAACCATCCTTAGATCATCACTTCCTTCATCGTTATGAAGTATATTAGAAGATATGGAAACATATTTCTATCGCTATTATGAACATTGTAAAGAGAGAATAGCTTTCAACATCATACACATGATTAAACCATAGGGTATCACATCACACCATGTGACCCTAGCATCAAAAAGATGCATCACTACACATCACATAGGGTATTAGTTAGGGTTAGGGTATCGGTTAGGGTTAGGGTATCGGTAAACCCTAGGTATCGGACAACCAACCTAAGTAGGGTATCGACCTACCAACCTCAAGGTGAGTATCGGTTTATCATCACTTGGTATCGGGCACCATAAATGATATCGATTTGAGGTACATAAGAGAGTGTATCGGCCACACTATCTTAAAGGGTATCGGCCTATGTATCTCTTTAGATATCGATCCCCTTCTCCATCAAGGGATACCGGCCAAGGCCTCAAGGGAAGGTACTCCTCACTTCTACTCTAGATGTATTGAGCTAGGGTGTATTAGATTGCTTGTGTATCATATTAGGGTTATCCATGTCGACTTCCATAACTAAAAGCCTCATGATTCAACACTCTTCCTCACTAGTCACCACTAGGTCATTAGATTTGGTATTAGAGCCAATGGTTTCTCATTTAATCTTTATTAATTATTTAATTTAACAAATTTTGTAGAACCCAAGGGAGTTATTAGAAGATTTTCCGATGAAGGAGGTGTCTAGAAAAGGATCACGGTCCGGGGGTTGGCAATATTTTCCTCCGCCCTACTAGACAGTCACGAGGACTCCCGGATGCGGTGTGACTGCCTGTCCAAAGTCTGAGGTTTTGACTCAAAATAAGATACATTTAGGACTCTCTCATTTATTTTTGTCCCTTATCAATTCTAATTCAATTAAGATTCTAAGGTTTAGGGTTTTTCTCTCTCTTCCTCACCCTCTTGAGATTAGGGTAAGTATGATAAGGATTAAGGAATCCTCCACCAAACTAATGAAAAGCATGTAAACAAGATGTCATGGGCATAAGTTTAATAGTTTAAGTGTAAACTAAAGATTAGTTGCATGCTTAGGTTGCATGTTCTGCGTTGTCGTGCCCTCAGTAGAGCACTGAGGTTAGGCCTTTTTGTCAGGAGGATGAGTAGTCTTGGAGGTAGAGGCCTCTAGGAAGAGGTAGAGACCTAGTGCATCCTTTGAGGATGATGCTAACCCTAACCCTAAGTGGTTGTTAAAAAGAGGGATGACAAGACGAGTTGGATATCACAGTTGACCATGCATGTATGTACGTGGGTTGACATGCATATTGGTTTAGAGAACCTATGAGAATCATGAGATATGTGAGGTTGGTTGACCTAGTGCCTTTTTGCAACCCAACCTTAGAAGGGACGTGCCTGTTAGGGTGAAGGATAGCTCCTTCATTGAAGAGGATAGTTGTGACCATATAGAAACCCTTATGGGCATATATGAGCATAGAAGAGCATGCACCTATGTAGGAGAGAATGTCAGCAGTGTTGGCAGTAGGATGAGACCTAGGTCAGAAGGGTTATGCCCGATAGGTTAGGAGACGAACCTGTAGAGCATTGGATAATCTTAATCGAACATAGGTTTGAATCATACGTTTCACCATGTAGGTGTATGCATGTATACTTAAGAGCTTGGTTCACCTTCTTAGAGAGAGAAAATCCAGTGGTAAGGTTGGTTGTAGGGTTAGCTCTTGAGAGAGAGAAAGACTTGAGAAAGAAGGTTGGAAGCTTATACTTCGAGACATGAGGAATGATGAGAAGTTGGGTATGACATGACCGAGAATGGACACCCTATGTGGATGGTTGTGGTTGCCTCATGCATGATCCTTGGAGGCTTGTGCTATCATGGATGCTTTTAGAGGAACCAAACCCTAGAAGAAGGATGAGGCTTCTGGTACCGATGTACAAATGTTATAGGTGCCTACCTTCTAGGTATAGGAAGGAGAGTTCCTTAGACCCTGATGAGGTATAGTATCAAGTTGTGAGGCCTCACACCTAGTTGGTTGTCCTGGTGTAGGACTCTCAGGTGTTTCCCAGGTGGAAGAATAGTAAGTGCATGATATACCTTGTACCTATTTGGTTCGTGGTTGAAACGTTGAGCATGTAGTTAGACAGTTGATGCATAAAAGTGAACCTAGAGTTCCTAGACCTAAGAGGGAAAGTAGTAGTACCTAGAGCACTGATGTTAATGATGAGGTTTGAGTTTCTATAGGTTCGAGCATGGAACCCCTCATGTTTAGAGGAAAAGGAATCCCCTTGGGCTAAGGTATATGTTTGATGAACCCCTCACATATAAGTGGGTGACATATGTATGTATGATCTTGGTCTGATGTTGAGGAATAGGAACAAGTATGACATACCAAGGAGACCTAGCATGGTTTAGTAGGTGGTCTTCTTTTTAGCTACGTGCCTTAGTAGCTTGATAGGGTTAAGCATGCTCATGTTGATGTAAACCCTAGACGTAGGGAAGTTTGTGACTTTTGTTGCTATCAGGAGATAGTTTTCTCCCATCCTGGGGAGTGGCCCTTCAGTAGGGTGAGTACTAGCTTTGGTTTAGGTTTGAGGTAACCTAAAGAGAGTTATCATAGGATCTTGATGAGCTAAGTGGAGAACACATGGTATGAGAACGAACCTATAGACCCTGGTGTGACCATCTCTAAGGGCATGTGGATATGTTGCCATGGAGGTAACCTATATGGGGCCTGACTGAGGTAGGTAGGTCGCCATGATCCCTATGAAAGGATGTAAGTCTGACCACATATGCCAAGAGAGATGTTGGAGACTTGGGTAAGTTTTCAAGTTTGAGATATACCACGATAGAATCCTAAGGTCAGGTAGGGATAAGACCGATGGGAGTGGGAGTCACCTAATTCCCTAGTTGCACAAGACCATAGGGTCGGGAGGGAACAACTATAGTGTTCGAGGACCATGGGTTAGGAGATTGATCACCTTCATGATATCATGGAGCCCAAAGGGCATTTGAGATGGGCACTCCCTGGTTGCATAAAGGGAGAGGGATGACCCCAGAAGTACCGGCACCCTACAGACCTAGAGGATATGACTAAGGATTGTGTGGTAACCTAAGTGGGTTCGAGACCAGTTTTTCATGGAAGTAAACCTGATATCGAGATGTTCATGATGTGGAGACATGTGATCTACGTTTCAACTTAGATTGGACAGTAACTGGCAAGGTGGGATGCGCCATCTCTACTCTTGGAATGGGAAGAACTCTGTATTTGGACTGTAGCCAAATGCTTATTTCCTCTCATTATGGGGGTGAGAGATAGGGCAATATGCATGCCATACACTAAGGATAAAGATGATGTGAGTTGAAACATTTCTATGATGTTTGAGGATAGATGAAGTATCATACCTTTCGGAAAAGTATGATTAATGGATGGTTTACAATCATGAAGAGAACTAAGTAGTCATCATATGAGGACGTTCTTTTCCATAGCAGCATGGAATTTATGAGTTATATAAGTTTGAGTTTGATAACCAAGATGATGAGCTCAAAGTTTTCTGACTCAGTTAGACCTGAATATGAGATGAGGATGTTGAGTGGTTTATAGGAAGGTTTATGTCTTCACCACATGGGGATGTAAGGTGGTAATGGATGCTCTAGTTGAGATGTAGCTATATGTTTATCCAGTAGAGTGGCTAGAAGAGGTTGTTGGGTGAACCCTAAGTTCATGAGACATATAGGGCTAACCCTCAGATACAGCCAGACCCGTTGGTTGAGTTGGTGGTTGCTTGGTTAGCCAGCCTAGAGCTTGATGCGATAGAAGGATGGTTGTATGAACCTCTGATACACCTCTAAGAAAAGGAAGGTGATGGAACCCACAAATAGAGTGTTTTAGGTTTTTTTTTGAGAAGTCACCTTGAGGAATCATGACTAGTAGAGACTCATGATTTCAAGTACACCATAGTACTACCGAGATGGTTAAGGTTTTCATTAGTACTTTGAATATATGAGATGAAGAAGTATGTTGGGCTGCGTGTGGCTGGTTGCCATGTGTGCAGGGAGGTGAAGGCCGAACACCAGTAACCCAGTGAGTTGCTATAGAGAATGAGGATTCCCCGAGAAGGAATGGGAGTGGATCACCATGGATGTTGTGGTGAGTCTCCCATGGACCGAGAGAGGTCATGATGCAATATGGGTTATGGTAGATCGCCTTACCAAGTTGACCTAAGCCTAAGAGAGGGCATTGTCAGGGTGACAGATCCAGTTGATCTATATATGAGAGAGAGATAGTTCAACTGCACCATGATTTGAGTTCAATATTTGAGGCCTGACCTCAAGTTCACTTCCATGCGGAGGAATTAAGTACATTAAGAACTCGATACTAGTTTAAAGTTTAGCACAACTTATCACCCCTAACTGATAGAGTATGATCCAGACTAGAGGGTCTGATGAGAGCGTGTGTGCTCATTTAGGGTGATACATGGTGACAGTTCTTGTCCTATGAGAGTTTGTGATGATAGACACCATAGCCAATATTGGGATGTAAGAAGCTATGTAAGGGAGCCTGTATCGGTCACCGCTTCATTAGGATGATGTCGGTGGAAGAACCTTGTGAAGGTCAGAGAGACCACAATGTGTGCAGATGAAGTCTCTTTCATCGTGCGATGGTTGAGAGAGCCCAGGGGTGACATGAGTCGTGAGCTGATGTGAAGCAGACTGACATGCAGTTCACTGTGGAAGAACATGTGTTATGAAAATCCGACCCCTCTGAGCTATATCTGAGAAAGATGAGTCCCCAATACATGGGTCCATTTGAGATGGATTGGTGGAGTTTCTTATGTATAGCCTTACCCCTCAGGATAACATGATGTGTAATGTGTTCCATGAGTCCGATCTAGAGCGCTATGTGATGTACCTGAACCATGTGCTAAGCCATGAACCTATTGAGCTTCAAGGGAGGCTAAAATATCCTGAGTCACCTATGAAGGTATGAGATACCAAGGTGAGAGAGAACTCAGATTTAATAATATAAGATGATAAAGGTTCTTTGGAAGCACCATGGAGAGGATGAAGCCACATGGGAGCCAATGATGGACATGGAAAAGTCTTATCCTAAATTGTTTGTATGTTTAGTGGAATTTTGAGGGAAAAATTCCTATAAGAGGGGAAGGATGTTACAACCCCAATTTTTGGGTTCATATGGTTGGGAATGCAATTTCCCTAAAAAATGTATGATTATGGGAATTGTATGAATTATATGTATTGAATGGATTCCCTTTACAATGATTTTCTTTGTGCATGTGATTTCATGGGTCATATTATGTTAATGAGTCCAATATGATTAAAAGAAGAAGAAGAAATCAAATAATGCATTATTAAAAAGGAAAAGGATATAGAATATAATTATAGAAATATGGAGGAAAAGAATATTCCAAGAAATAATGGTATTATTTTAATAAGATGACTAAAGGGGAAAGTTGTGTATATATAAGACATACCAATGGGTTTTTTTTCGATTTGCCAAGGAAGGAGGACAATTAGACTAAAGAATATACTGAAAATGGAGATGAATTAACAACCTAGATTTCAAGAATATATTGAGAAATAACTCAATATGTGAATCATAGTTATATACCTTCCTTGATAGATTCCAAATATATGACTTTTGTGAAAGGGCCAAGTTTCTACTTTGGGAAAAGAAATAGAAAAATACATTACTATAAGTGGCTAGCCCAATATAATAGTAGTGGGAGTTAATCTCTTTATTTTTACGTGTGTTCACTACTATAGAAATAGCTTATAACGTCACTTTTAAAGTCGTTCGTTGTAATAATACACCGACAACTAAACAATACAGCGTCAGTTTATAAAATAAACCGACATCAATCTGTGAAGGGCGACCAGACATGGGTATCACTTTTATTCAGTGTCGGTTCCTTAATAACAAACTGACACCTAAAATTAACCGCCAAATCCAAAAATTCCAGCGAAAAAATTACCTGCAAAATTTAACATATTGCGTCGGTTGTTAACTAATAAACCGACGACTAAAGGTTATTCACGAGACAAAAATTGGGCACATTTTGGTCGTCGATTTTACAACAGCGGCCGACGCTTATGGGTTTTCCTGCGCTGTCTGCGGGAAATTTTTCACACCCTTTGAGTGACGGTTTTTTATATAAATTGATGACTATGGTCATTAATCGAGAACAAATTTTTTAATCGGCATATGTAGATAGACGTTGGTTTGTTTCTAGTTAAAACCGACGACTATCATTGAGAAGAAGTGTCAGTTTTGTTGTAAAACCGACACCTATAGTTTTATGTGTCAGTTTAATTTAATAACTGACACCTAATGTTAACTTAATAGCATCGCGCGAGCCCGACTCTTCCCCTTTCTCGGTTTCATTCATCTCGATTTTGAGGCTATTAAGCTCTGGCGATGATTCCTATGCTCACCGCTCCTGTGCCACCGTTCGCCTCCACCACCGTCGTTTGCTAGTCCTCCGGCCGCTACGCTCCAGGCCGGCCACCGCCCTAGCTCGACGATTGCCCACCCTAGCTCTCTGTTTGCCACCCACCTCGGTGCCACTAGTAGCTGCACGCGGGACTACTGTCGTCACCTGCTGTCGCGTGCACCGCCGCCGCTCCTGCTACCGCCTCCGCCTCCTACCGTCGTCGCCTTCTACCACCTCTGCCTGCTACCGTCGTCGTTCCTGCTCCTGCTACTGCCGCCTCTCCTGCTACTGCCGCCGCTCCTGCTCCTGCTCCTTCTACCGCCGCCTCTACTTCTGCCAGCCGCCGCCAGTTCTCCGGCCGCTGCTCTCCAGGCCAGTCGCAGCTCCTAGGGCTCTGCTCCCTGCTCTCCAGGTCGTTGCTTCGCTCTGACCACAGCTCCTGCGTGCCCAACGCCGCCACAAAGGTACCCTACTCCTGCTCTTCTTCCTCCTCTTTTTACTCCGCCCTCAAGCAGCAGGTACCCTGCTCCTGCTCGAATAATGTAGGAAATGCGTAGATTGTGAATAAAAAAATTCTCTAATTCACATTAATATTACAAATAATGTAGGAAATGAATGCTAGCTCCAATTATAGACATGTTGTATATGGTTTTGATCATAAAAATGCATAGATTGTGAATAAAATATACTTAAAGCTCTATTATTCTTCTTATTACAAAGGTATAATTAGTACATGAATATTAGATGATATTCAAGAAACCCTAGTTTGATGAGCATGTTGTTAATCATGTTAATTATGATTCTTTTATTTATTCTGATGTCAGTATATAATTATGTGATCCCAACATCTTAAATTGAATTAGAATGATTTCAATGAATTATAGGGTTTTTAAGTTGATAATCATGTACATGCGGAAATAGGGTTATTAATAACGTAGTATGTTAAATATGATGATTAGGGCTATATATATAATGTCTAGTAAAGATTCCTAGACTTTTTGTCATTAGGGTAATTTTTATACATGTTTGAGTAAATTAGGGTTTTAATAATGCTCTATAGATTAGGATTAACCATGTTGCCTATAGTTTATACACATTTATTATATATAAGAATGACAACACATGAATTTGTTGGCCTAGAAACCCGTCCAAGATTTACTCATTAGGAGTAAATCTTGGATAGTCCCCAGTTTGGGACTGTTCTTGAACACCTAATCTCACTTAGGATGTAAGTGTATAATGTGTATTGGATTTTCAAGAAAATTTTGGCAGCATTTCCCCGTTTGTTCTCTAAGTACATATGTACTTAGAGAACAGCGGGGAAATGCTGACAAAATTTTCTTGAAAACCCAATACACATTATACACTTACTAGTGAGATTAGGTGTTTAAGAATGGGATAGGTGGTACACATTTATTATATATAAGAATGACAGCACATGTATTTTTTGGTCGTGCATATGTGAATGTGAACTTTACAATGTGAATGTGAACTTTACAATGTGAATTACTTTACTATGTGAATGTGTACTTTACAATGTGAACTTTATAATTAGTGTTACTTTACAATGTGAAATTTATAATTTGAATGTGAACTTTCAGATGGATGATCAAGACCGTGCTGATGATCATCGTGAGGGTGAGGACGTGCTTGCACCGCCTGACAATGTAAGTTTTAAGAATATATCCTTGAGGTTTCTATCTATATGTTCATTTATAATTATATTATGTAAGTGTGTTTTTATCAAATTTTAGGTTGGTGATGTACCCGCTGAAGAAATTACAGCACTTGATGAGCAACAAAAGAAAATTGAGAAAGTGAGGGGCATCACAATGATGAATAAGTTAATACAGCAAAGGGGCAATGGACCCAAATTGGCTGTGGATTTCGATCAGGCAGGAAATCCATATGGAGTGAACCGCAACTCATTTGTTTCATATCTTGGGGTTCTTACTCACAGCCATTGCAGTCCTATCCTAGAATCATGGCATAGAGTTCCTAAGGGGAAGAAAGATCACATATGGAAGGAACTATGCGTGAGTTATTATTATTTGTAATCCTATTTGTGTAGATTACTAATTTTTAGGATACTAGTTAATAGCAATTCTATTTAATTTGCAGAGCATATTTGATCTGGATGAAAAGCTACATCATAAATGTGTGATGCAACATTGTGGGAGGGTCCTAAGGAACTATAGGACCAATCTCACCCGAGATTACATACACGATGCTGAGAATAGGTTCTTGATTGATTCCAATTCTAGACATTGATCAGTATTTCACTAACTCTACACTAATAATTTTTGTTTGTATTCTCTTTGAAAAATTAATATAGGAAGAAGGAAGACACACAACAATGAAACTACTTGGACCCCAAAGAATGGGAGGAGTTTGTTACCCAAAGAAAAATAGCTGAATTCAAGGTATTAAGCGCCACTCCCAATTTAATTAATATACGTTTGTATGTATTCACATATTCAAGATTAACCTTTAGTGTTACTAACCAAATCAATGTGCTAACTAACTAGGCTATCAGCGATGCTCAACGAGCAAGGCATGCACTGAATGTGCACGACCACACAATGGGTCCAAGAGGATATGCAGGAGTTCGCCAAAGACTACAGGCTAAGTCTACTCAGCCTACTGCTACTCAGGAGACTGTAGAGTCCTCTACTGCTACTCCTGCACCTGTGCCTCATCATGTTATGTGGATAGCTGGGAGGCAAAATAAGAAGGGAGATATACCGAAGCCCGCAACCACTGAGGCGGCTGCAAAAATGGTAAAAATCAACTCTTAGAGCAATCTATCGATATTGATTATTGTTATGTTTACTTACGAATTTTTGTTGATGGTGATTAGCGGGAGCTACACGAGCAGAGGAAGGAAGGCAAGTTCATCCCTCAGGGCACAAGGGATGAACTGACAGTTGCTCTAGGTAACCTAGAGCATCCTGGACGTGTAAGAGCTGCAGGCACTGGTGTGGGCATCAAAGCGTTCTTTGGGCCATCCCAGTGCAAACCTGTCCCAAAAGCGGGACTTTCACAAGCTGAGGTAACTTATTCTTATTTTAGAACATTATTGCGAAAGGGAATTCAATAATCAGAAACTAGCATTTCTTTTATCCATGTATAGGTAGATTCCTTAATTGATAGGAGAGTCGAGGAAGTAGTTGATAAAAGACTCCAGGAAGCATTTAACAAGTGGTAGGCGTCTCAGACTGCCACTCAGACAGTACCTGTGGCGAACCTCTCTTCTCCTACTGCTCGTACTATAGAGGTTGGGAGTAATCCTATAGACCCACAACCTAGCATGTCCTCTGTAAGTATTTTTATGGCATATATAATAGCTAGTCTATTCAAGATGATCATATGTTTGTGTATATATGCATATAACATTCTTTACATAAATTTGTAGGGGTTGAAGCCATGCTGACTACAAAGTGAAGGATATATCATTGCAGATGCATCAGCTTACCCACCCCTTAAAGGGTGTGTGTTTCATGGAAGTCCAGTACCAGATGGCATGGTACATGTGAGCCCGATACATATACTCACTGGCTGGATAAATCTTGCACTGCCTCCTGCACACCCAAATGCTAAAACACTTGGTGAGGCAGTATGCGGAGTGATACTGTGGCCCGAAGCGGATGTCCTCTATACTAATATTGTATGATAAATTTTCATTACTTTACTTTGTTAGTGTGTATATATATATATGAGTCAATTGATATGAAATTATATATACAAGTAAAAAAGATGAGACCCGCTACATCTCGGCCTCCACCTCCTTGACTACCAAGTTGGCTTCTAGGGGACCTACACGTCTCGATAGGTCCTAATTGTAGGAGTGTGGCAGTATGGATCAGCGAACATAATCCAAATTGCCCTATAAATGTTACTATTCCGGAGAATGCTACAGGTAAATCATACGATAACAATCTATTTATACAAGTTTAGTATACGTATTAATGCATACGCAATAGAAGTTCTGGATACGTATTAATGCAGGTTAAACATTCGGAAACAACATATTTATACAAGATATTTTGGAGTTGTTTAGTTATGAATGGCTGAACACATCTATGATAGAGTTGTGGATATGGTGAGATTAATGCATACGAAAATCTGGTTTATACATCCATATACCTTGTTTTATATACGGCAATCTGGTTTCTTATATATTAATGCATACGTAATACATGTTTTGCAACCACTTATACAAGACATGTACATATTTTGGGTTTTCCCATGTGGGATTTTTGGTTCCATCTTTGATTAGTCTTGTAGATACAGACCCTTCTTCAGTTACTTCATACTGCTGTGATGCTTTTGAATATTTTGGTAAAAATAATAAGACGGTGATAATAGCTCCATTCAATGTCGAGTAAGTTTACTTTGCTTGTAATTTGGACTTAAGCAAATTACATTTTTATTGCGGATATTTAGTTATTAATTTTCTACTTTCTTACCTGTAGTGCTAAGCATTGGGAGTTATTAGTTATTGTCCCCAAGACATTCACCGTCTATTATCTAGATCCTGCGGGGAGTGGGTTGGATGTATTATATGGACATGCAATTAAAATTCCATTATTCTCGTGAGAAATATTTTATGTTTTTATATATGTTAACATATGTTACTGCATTACTATTTAATTATGCAATTTAATATGTTACATTAACATATATAGGGCTTTATAAGAGTACAAAAAAGCTGGAGGAAAGGTCCCCAGGAAAAAACATCTGACACTCATTTGGGAGAATGTGAAAGTAATTTCCTGACTCCAATGTATATATTATTTATGTGAACTGTGCTTATTTGTATTTTTGAATATTTTGTATGTTTCAATTTATAGTGTGCTACACAAGAAAATGGATGGGCATGTGCCTACTATGTGATGTGATTTATGGACCTAATCATCAAACATGTCGTATTGGAAATCGATAACATACAACAGGTATTATACATAGTCTCGTTAGAGAATATGAAATATATGAATCTTATAATATATTATTATAATTATGTATGTACGTCATTCTCTTTGTAGGTCTTTAAAACTGAGGACTTCAAAATAGGTGCAAAGCGTTTCGATGTACATGCTCCCTATATGAGAGATGAATTAGATGTTGTAAGAGAAGATTGGGCAAAAGCCCTATAAAGAGTGGGAATTTTTCAATATGATTTTGTTGACAATGATGACAATGATGAATAAAGAATAACTTTATTTCATAATTAATTTTGTGTGGATGTGAATGAATTTTTATGAATTGTCATATGTGTGTGAAAATCATCAATACATGAATGTTTCTACATGTGTCTGAATGTGAAAAGAGATGAAATAAATGGAACTGCAGGTTGCTACTGGTTTCTACATGTGTGTGATGAAAAAATAATATGAATTAAATGTTCTTATACATGAGTGTGAATCACATATATATAATATTGTCCATCATGTTAATTTTTCAGGTTTGTGGCCTGTTGTTGGTTGATATCAATGGATGTCGTAAAACATGTAGTTCATAACTGAACTGCAGGTTTCTCATCCTGCGACCAGCCACAGCAGGTCTGCAGACTGACAGAAAAAAACATAAAATAGGCGTCAGTTATTTGTATAAAACCGATGACATATGATTACAGTGTCGGTTTCCATACTAGTAACCGACGTCGATTTCCCTAATGAGGCCAGACACCACGGTCGTGCTGGCCAGCACGGCCATTGTAGCGGACCAGACATAAAATAGGCATTGGATATTTGTATAAAACTGACGACATATGGTAACAGTGTTGGTTGCCCTACTAGTAAGCGACGTCGATTTCCCCAGAGGCCAGATACCACAGCCGTGTTGGTCAGCACGGCCGTGGCAGCGGGTGAGATGGTGTCAGTTATCACTAATAAACCGACGTCGATAGTGCCCCAGATGGCACCCTTTCTGTGGTGCGAAGGTATATGGCATCGGTTTCTAAGCTAATAACCGACGCCTATACCCCCTGCTGGCGCGTTTTCGATGCATTTTCAGTGGCACACAAAGGGGTGTGGCGTCAGTTTGAGAACCGACGCGTAACGGTTGGGCTTTTAGCGGCGCCCACATAGGTTTCGCTTAAAAACTGACACTAAAGGCCTTAAATAACTGACACTAAAGGCTGATTATGTACTAGTGGTTGTTTCCCAAAAAGAAATAACAACTGATGCTCCATGCCTCTATCTTCCTCTCCTTCAAACCCTAGGAGTTTTGGCTTGCACCCTATATAAAGGGAGTGGTGGATATCTGACCAGGGCACCTAAAACACTTTCATCATCACCAGTCAGATAAAGGAGACACCTTTGACCCTAGTGCAACTCTCACCTCTATTCGGGACTCTGAACTTGGTGTCTGAGTAGATCCTAGCAATTTTGTAGAGGAACCATGGTCGCTGGACCTTTGAACATCTGCCATTGTGGAAGACCTGCTGTGGGGGACCTGACCTCACATGGAAGACCTGCCCAGAGCGGTGTCCTCTGGAGGTTTCTTGATTCCCAGAGAAGAATCGAGGGACAATGAAATCGCCTTCCCCCTCTTCCTTTGGTGATTGCGACCTCCGCTAAGGAGGTTTGCCCTACAAACACGAGTCGTTCTCGGCTCTGGTTCTCACTGTCCAGGTTGTGGAAGCCTCGACCTGCACCCTTTTTGCATGTGGCTGGGGGCTGCGGAGGGGAAGGAACCCTCCCACGGTCCACCCATGCCCGGAGGGTCGCCTGAACGCGATGGAAACCCACTGTGGTAGCAGCAGCAGACCGTCAGGAGGAGGAAGACGGGGCATGTCGCATTGGACCAAAATGCCCCTCTTGCATGTGAAGGAACAAACAATAGTGTGGGGTATTTTTAACATTTCGTTAAAATTTTAGTCGACCCACGAGGTATGTGCATGAGGAGTAAGTTGCCTACATGGCCGTACTCTATTGGTCCAATTATATTTATTTGCAAAAATCGTAAATAATTCTAGAAAACTCAGATTGAGACAAGTCTTATATGAAAATTGATCCTCAGAATGAGAGGAACCCAAAAAATTATATTTGAAACCTAATTATGCTTGCAAAATTAAAAGTAGCTGAAGTTGTTACATTTAATGAATTTATTAATAAAAACCCTAAGTCTTGATGATTCTATGGGATAGAGATGATTAATATGGATAATCTATGAGCCTATTAACTTGTTGTTGATAAAAAGATGTTTTGAATATCTAAGTAGATAATCCATGGGCTAAATAAGCTTAATCTAGGGTTTTGATATGTTAATGTTCATTAATGGGCATGAAAACCCTAATCTAAGTGTTAGTGGGTTTTAATGAGATATAATTCGAGATCATTTGTATAAAATTGATGTTAGGTTAATCTCAAGCTTAGTAGATGATTAAAAAGGCTCTAATGTGAATATGTGAGTAATTAGGGTTTTGTACTAAGATCTGTTGTTTAGGGTTTTATGGACATAAAAGAAGAACGTTGTAAATAGATCTAAAGGAACCCCAATGAAACCCTAATTCGGATTAGAAACCCTAGAAAGTGAATCCAAGTCAATAAAGTAGATTCTTAATAAAGTGTGTAGTAAATAGAGTACATATGCTTTTCAGGATTCTTGATTGTGTGGTTGAACTACTTGCTTGGATTGCTTTCTTGGTTGGAAATGCTTATTGCTTATGAAATCTGCAAATTAGGTATGTGGTTATTTATGAGTACACACTTTAGTTTTCTAGTATTTCTCGAGGATTTATCGATTGCACTACATTTAAACTGCTTGGATGTTTCATTACTACAATCTTTAAAGTGACTATGTGTATAACAATTTAAGTATAAGTGTGACTCGCTCAAACCTACATACCCCTCTGGATGTAAGATAATGGACCAAGTCGTGGAGGGAAGGTCAAGGTGGTCAATCCCCAGAGGGAAGACCACAGGGCACCCAGAGAGGTGACCCCAGGTACCAAGCTCAGGATGGAGAAGGTAGCCTTAAAGTCACTTGCAAGGACTTAACCCTAGAGAGGGTATCCCAGAGGTGGTAAAAGCGGTTGAGGAGTCATATTGAAAAATGTAATTTTACATTGTTAACAGCTAATTGATGTGATTATGTTGTTAGATCTTATGTGCAATGTTTTGTTTGTCCCCACATACTAGTATATAAATATGTTGACCGACGTTTTGTTTGTCGGCATTTTAGGTATTATCTGAAAATGGACAAATAGTAAAACGAAATAAAGTTAACTATTCCAGGGAGGATAAGATAGTTAGATTTCCATGCGGATAGAAGTCTTAGATCCTATTTTGACAAGGTATGCAAAAGTTTAATTTTATTCCAGCTTTCAAGTTTAGTTTTTGTAGAATTTGATAATTATTTCTGATTATTTGTTAAACCATTGATCATGTATTTGGGATAATGCCTCCGACCTCTTCGTCTCCCTTGATTGGGGGTTACTGAGAAGCGGGGTCATTACATTGCTCTTCAATCTCAAGGTCGGACTCTAAGGAGATAAAGAAAGGATCACTAAAAGGGTTCTCTTGCATGGGAAGAAAGAGGTATATATACATGGTTGATGAGAGAGAGAGAAAGGGGAAGGTGTCACCACCTTAGAACCCTAGAAGACACATGTCCAATAAGAAAGGCCACATGTAACACCATGCAACAAGGTGATAGGATCTATGTCTCTCTCACTTGGTCACTAAGGAAGGTCAAGGTCGATACACTCATCCATCCCCTACACAAACTGATAGGCATGAAACCCTAGGTCACAAACCAATATGGCACATCTCTTGAGTAACCACAAAACGATATGGTGATCCTCATGGTACAACCAAACTGATAGGATGTCCCTAAAGACACCCTCAATCGATATCAAGCCTCCTCAAGGCAACAACAAACTAATACCAGGTCTCCTCAAGGCTCTCAAGCCCGAGACAACACTCTTATGAGCAAAGCACACCTCAAACATGTGCCCAAAACATCACCAAGGATGTCACACTCAACCAAGGTGAAAACAAGGCACACAACACTTCCTATCTCCTCTAGATGATGCTAAGAGAGAAAAAAAACACTCTATAGGTGGCAAACTTGCACATCAACCCCTATATTAGAGTAAATTGTTTGTTGCACCAAAACCTCTCCACAAAACACTAGCATCAAGCAACAAGCTCAAACAAGGAACACAAACCTCCAACGTGCCCTAATTACATCTGAGATGATTAGAGCAAGGAGATAAGAAACACACTTGATCAAAACAAATAGGGTTAGCCCAAAACGTGGGTCAAGGTCCTCACAATATGCATCGTTTGAAGAAGTTGAGCAAAAATGGCTTGGTCAAGGGACTTCCCAAATTGGATTTTGAAAAGGATGAGGAATGTCAACCTTGTACCCAAGAAAAGAAAACCAATTACTCCTTCAAATCCAAAGGAGTCTGTAGTACCAAGAGAGCTCTTGAACTTCTTCACATTGATCAATTTGGACCAATGAGAACTCTATTGCTTAGAGGTTCCAAGTATTGTCTTGTTATTATCGATGATTTCTCTAGATATACTTGGACCTTATTTCTTGTTTCCAAGAGTGATACACTTTATATTTTCTCAAGTTTTTGTGAATGAGTTGAGAATGAATCTTCTTGTTGGGTCATTTCCATCCGTAGTGATCATGGGGTGAATTTGAAAATGATCTTTTTGAACATTTTTGTCAAGAATCTGGCTATGCACATAACTTCTCTTCACCTCAAACACTTCAACAAAATGAGGTTGTAGAGAGGAAGAATAGGTCACTATAGGAGATGCTTAGGACCATGCTCTTAGAGTATGACACTCCAAAGAAGTTTTGGGCCGAAACTGTCAGTACCTCATGTTTTATACAAAACTAGGTTTTTACACATCCTTCTTTAAAGAAAACCCCCTATGAGCTATGGCGTGGTAGAAAGCCTTCTACCGAGTTTTTCCATGTTTTCAGATGTCCCTGTTTTGTTTTTAATATGAAAGATTCTCTCGACATGTTTGATCTATAATTTTACAAAGGTTTCTTTCTTGGATATAGCACTACTAGCAAGGCTTATAGAGTGTTTAACGTTGATCTTTATAAAATAGAAGAATCCATAAATGTTAAGTTTATTGAAACTAACCCCTCTATTCCCAAAGATATTGTTCCACGTGATGATGTTGCAGGTGAGGTAATTCCTATTCTAAAAGAACTTAACATTACCCAAAAGGGAAAAGAGGTGGTCACTCAAGAAGAAGAGAAAGTTGAAGAGAAGAAGGATCCAACTCTCCAATTTGCAAACAATCATCCAAAAGAGCTAATTTTAGGTGATCCATTTGAAAGAGTGAAGACATAGGCTACATTCAACAAAGAACAAGTCAACGATGCCTTCATCTCACAACTAGAGCCAAAGAACATTAAGGAAGCTCTTGGGGATGATGAAGGGATCCTAGCTAGGCAAAAAGAGTTGGAGCAATTTGAAAAGAACAAAGTATGCAACCTAGTTCCAAGACCAAGTGATAGAAAGATCATTGGCACCAAGTGGGTCTACCACAACAAGCTATATGAAAGTGACAAAGTGGTATGGAACAAAGCAAGTTTAGTGGCTCAAGGCTACAATCAGCAGGAAGGTAGAGATTTTGATGAAATATATGCACTTGTAGGTAGAGTTGAGTCCATTCGTATGTTGCTTGCTTTTGCCAGTTACAAAAACTTTCTTCTATATCAAATGGATGTTAAAAGTGCATTTTTAAATGGTACAATTGAGGAGGAAGTGTATGTTGCACAAACCCTAGGCTTTGAACATGATAGTTTACCTAACCATGTTTATTTGTTGCAAAAATCTCTATATAGACTCAAACAAGAACCTCAAGCTTGGTATGAGAAGTTAAAGAACTTTTTGTTAGATAATGGGTATATCATGGGCAAAGTAGATTCTACCTTATTTCTAAAGCAGACTTCTAACAATTTTCCTATCACTCAAATATATGTTGATGATATCATTTTTGGCAGAACTAACCTTGATCTTTGCAAAGAATTTAGTGATATTATGCAGAGTGAATTTGAGATGAGTATGATGGGTGATCTCAAATTCTTCCTTAGCTTTCAAATCAAGCAAACTAAAGATGGGAACTTCATCAACCAAGGCAAGTACACAAGTGAGTTATTAAAGCACTTTGGGATGGAGAACACCAAGTCGATGGACACACCCATGCCAAACACTACCAAACTTGATAAGGATGAAGAAGGTGAGAAGGTAGATCAGAAGCTCTATAGAGGTATGATCGAAGTTTACTTTACTTAACTGCCTCTAGACCTAATATAATGTTTAGTGTTGGCTTGTGTACTCACTTTCAATCAAATCCTATGAAATCTCATATTATAGCTATTAAGGGGATTTTAAGGTACTTAGCCAAAACTCCAAATTTTGATCTATGGTATCCCAAGTCAAGGGACTTTACTCTTACAGCTTATAGTGATATGGATTATGCAGGATGCTTGATTGATAGAAAGTGCACAAGTGGCACTTGCTTTCTTTTAGGACCATCCTTGGTGTCTTGGTTCTCTAAGAAACAAAGCACAGTGGCATTATCAACCACTGAGGCTGAATACATTGCAGCCAGGAGTTGTTGTGCCCAGGTCCTATGGATGAAGCAAATGCTCCAATACTTTAACATTCATTTTGATGCTTCTCCTATTTATTGTGATAATACTAGTACAATTATCTTGTCATATAATCCAATCTTTCATATTAGAGCTAAGAATATAGAGGTTCACCGTCATTTTCTTTGTGATCACGTTGCCAAAAAAGGATATCAATATCACACATGTGGACACAAAAAATCAGTTAGTAGATATTTTCACTAAACCTCTGGCTAGAGAGCAATTTAACTTTATTAGATCTAAGCTACTCATAATTGCTTTGAATGAATCTGATATGCCTTCTACCTATTTGTCATCTATTCTATATACTTTGTCTATGTTTTGATCACCATTGCTTGCTAATATGCTAAAATTAAATTTTCATGTTCTTTTTGTCTTGTTTCTCTCTAATTTTTGGGTATTTTTCGCAAACACATGTTTGATCATAAAATAGTACCCAATTATGATTAATATGTGCCTAAGTATGTTTAAAATATAAAATGGACTTGAAAAAAAATTTAATCAGCACTCTAATGGCTAGAAATTAGAATTTCAATTGTTGGTTCAGTTGGACCATCGGTCGAGTTGCCAACTCGACCAATCGGAGGCCGAGAGCTTTTTTAAAGAGGTTATCGGTCGAGTTTCTGAGTCACAAAACTCGACCGATGGTTGGGCTGGAGAAAACATAAGTTAGGTCGGCCGAATTTTCTCCCTCTCAACTAGAGAAAAATCGAACGATCCAACCTCAACCCCAGCCCCGACCTTCCTCTCCCTAGCCCTAGTTTGACCTAGACCGACCTCCCTTTACCTCTTTCCTATCAACCCTAGGTGCTTGGATAGGTTTTGGTGGTATTTATCTTACTCTTGCTCTCTCCATCCTCTCCACTTCGTCTCCATGGTGTCTAATAGGAGAAAGAGGATGGCCCCAGCTGGATCACCATCATCGTCTTCCAACTTGCGTCTCATACCCTTTGATGACACCGTCTTTGTCTCCAATGAGGCTCTTAAAAGGTACAAGGACCTCCTTCCTAGGAATCCTTTTCCTTTCCATGCCCTTTTTGGGCCATCCCCTCGTAGACAAAGGGTCATTGATCAAGTGGTTGAGTTACTTTAAAATCACCATCTCTCCGCCTTGTGTGTCGAACGCTTGTGCTACAACAATTCCATAACTAGCACAACAGTCGTTTATGAATTCTATGCTAACTTCCAATGAAATTATGACACACTCGTACCACCACCCAATACTCAAGTAGTCCTCACTTCTATCACTACTACAGAAATAGCATTCAGTGTCGCTTTTCTGGGCGTCGGTTATTAAGGAACACGGACGCCTTATATTAAAGGCGTCGGTTATTTAGAAGAACCGACGTCTATATTCAAAGACCAGCCAAACACGGGTACCGCTTTGTATACAGCGTCGGTTGTTTATACAAAACCGACGCATAATGTCATCCAATTTTCGAGCAAAAAAATAATGTCACTTTCGGCGTCGAGTCTGTAGTTAAAACACCGACGCTTATGTGCGATGGAAATTTGCGCGAAAAGTGTCCTTTTCCGCGTCGGTCGTCCTTTAATCACCGACGTTGAATGTGGTTCCCGCCAAACATTTTCACGAAAATATCGTCCAAATGGACGTCGAATGTTGCGAACGACCGACGGTAAAGATGTTTAGGCGTCGGTTGTTGTAAACAACCGACGCTATTGGGGAACTTCATAACCTTATATCGCCCGACTCTTCCCCTTTCTTATGTTTCATTGCTACCCTATTTCCCTATTGCGGCGATTTCTCCGGCGATTTCTCTGCTGCTGGTACTAGTTTTTCTCCGGCGCTTCTCTCCGGCACTTCTCTCCGGTGCCCCATCTCCGGCGTCCCCTCTCCGGTGCCCCTCTCCGACGCGTTTCTTCTCTGGCACCCCTGCTGCCCGCCCTGCTGCTCCAACCGCCTGCGCCGCCGCCACGCCTGACAACCGGCGCCGCCGCAACGCCTGGTGCCCACCTGCCTGCCACGCCTGAGAACCGGCGCCGCCGTACCCCCTTCTCCTTCTCCTCCGCCTGGCCGCTGCCTGCCTGCCGCCGCCTGGCCGCCTGCCTGCCTGCTGCGGCTGACGCTCCTGCTCGTCGGAGTCACTTCCGCTGGTTCTGGAGCTCGTCGGCCGCCACCCACGTACTCAACCAGCTCGACCTCACCCTACTCTTCTTGCCCAGGTACCTGCAGACCTACCCAGGCGCGAAATTGGTTCTTTATGTGCTGACCTAATCTGCTTGCCTAATCTGCTTGCACGAAATTGGCTCCCTACTCTGCTTGCTTAATGTGCCTAATCTGCTTTAAGTGGTCCTAATATCATAACATGATAGTTTTATTATATGATTTGTGGCACTTTAGGGTGTATATACATGCAAATTATATAAGTGATAGATGTTGGATGTTTGTCAAGGTTTCTTGAAGATTGAATAAGTGATAGATGCTGGATGTTTATTTATTTCATCTATCCATGTTGCCTATAGTTTATAACATTGCATTGTGAATTATTGCATGTTTGAAACTATGAAATTCTTGATTTATTAGATGATATTCAAGAAAACCCTAGTTTGATGAGCATGTTGTTAATCATGTTAATTATGATTCTTCTATATATTCTGATGTCATTATATAATTATGTGATCCCAACATATTAAATTGAATTAGAATGATTTCATGAATTATAAGGTTTATATAAGAATGACAACACATGTATTTGTTGGCCTAGAAACCCGTCCAAGATTTACTCAGTAGGAGTAAATCTTGGATAGTCCCCAGTTTGGGACTGTTCTTGAACACCTAATCTCACTTAGGATGTAAGTGTATATTGTGTATTGGGTTTTCGAGAAAATTTCGGTAGCATTTCCCCGTTTGTTCTCTAAGTACATATGTACTTAGAGAACAATGGGGAAATGCTGCCGAAATTTTCTTGAAAACCAAATACACATTATACACTTACATCCTAAGTGAGATTAGGTGTTCAAGGATGGGATAGGTGGTACACATTTATTATATATAAGATTGACATCAAATGTGTTTTTTGGCCTAGAAACCTGTCCAAGATTGACTAATATATACTTGTTTCCTAATATATACTTGTTTAAAAGGTTAACTGATGTTATACAACTTTTTCTGAAAATATATAACATCGTTATATGTACTTACACTTTGTTAATACTAATATTGTGCAGTCTCTGTCTTCCCATAACAATGACTATGAATTGGGCCTCTATGTCAATGTTAACGTTCCCTATTGAAGAACAATTGGACATCATCCTAGATGATCGTTCCTTAAACCAATTGGTCATACCCAAACATTGGCGTTTTCTAAAAGGAAGACACTACATGCCTGGTAAAGTGACCCTAACGTTTGGAAATTATTCACATGTAATCGAGGTTGAGTATGATTTGGCGGGAAATCTTGTATCAAAATCCGGTTGGCGTGATTGGATTGGAGAGCTGTATCTGGTCCATTGGAATAGGCTTTTTCTCCGTCCAGTTGGCGATAATTCCATCAAAGTTTGGATAACCAACAACAACTGCGACACCCTCGATCATCTTCTGCGGTATGAGCGCACGGCGTCGGATATCATCTATGAGGAATCGGAATCTGAATCTGAGGCGTGATTGGATTGGAGAGCTTCGTGACACAGCTTCATCATCAAAAAGAAGTTATTGATGCATGCGGGACCATGTTGATGTAGTATTTAGTTGTCTATCTATCTAGACTTGTCTGTATTAATAGTTTTTTTAATTATGCGCATGTTTAGGGGTACACCAACCCCTTTGTTTAGTTATTGTTATAACTAAAGTGTGTGTTCCCATGAATGGAACTGTAAGTTGCTACATGAATGCTTATAACTGAAGTGTGTGTTCCCATGAATGGAACTGTAAGTTGCTACATGAATGCTTATAACTGAAGTGTGTGTTCCCATGAATGTTCCCATTTACATGATTACACTACTATTTTCTCATATTGTCTTGCCTCAAAAAAAAATTCTTTTATTGTTTAGTCTATTTTAATACGACATACTTGCTTATATCTTTCTTAATGATGAACTGTAATACGACATACTTGCTTATATACTTGTTTCCTAATATATACTTGCTTTCCTAATATATACTTGCTTTCTCTGATCATAGAATGGATAGATCATGGATGTCCATTCGTAATCGTTGCACCCCAGAGTTTATATCTGGTCTTGATCAGTTTATTAGATTTGCCGAGGAACATAGGAAAAAACCTACAGATAGGTTCTACTGTCCATGTAGGCATTGCGGTAACAACTTGAAACTCAACAGTGGTGAGGAAATCAAAAGTCATGTCATGTGCAACGGGATTGTACAAGGCTATACAGAATGGCACTGGCATGGAGAGATTTCAAAATCGAATCCAGTAGATGTCAATAGCAGTGCTTGGGTGGAAGAAGAAATTGCCTCCGATGACGTAAATGTGAACGAACCAGTTCCAGCATACATTGTTGATGCGATGCTGGATAGTTGTAGGGTAGAGCACACCGATCCACCTCCTATCTTTACAAACATTGTGCATGATGCTGAGATACCGTTATACACAGGCTGTGCTAAGTTTACGAAGCTTAGCGCTGTGCTGAGATTGTATAAGTTGAAAGCTAACAATAGATGGAGCGACAAAAGCTTCACTGAATTGTTGACTTTGTTGAAAGAAATTCTTCCTGAAGGAAACGAGCTGCCAATCTCAACATACCAGGTAAAGAAAATGTTGTGCCCAATGGGAATGGAGGCCAAAAAGATACACGCATGCCCGAATGATTGTGTATTATTTCAAAAGGACTATGTAGATTTGAAAGATTGTCCAAAATGTGGTGCGTCACGATATAAATTGACGACTTCAGGGGAGTCCAAAACTGGTTCTCCTGCCAAGGTGCTGTGGTATCTACCTATAACATCACGGTTTCAACGCTTGTTTGCAAATCCGAAAGATGCGAAGAATTTGAGGTGGCATGCAGATGTTAAGAAAAATAATGATGGGATCCTACGACATGCGTCTGATTCCCCACAGTGGAAGAAGATTGATGTATTGTTCCCTGAATTTGGTGAAGAAGTCAGGAATCTAAGACTTGGGCTTTGTACAGACGGGATGAATCCGTACGGGACATTGAGCAGCCAACATAGCACTTGGCCAGTCATGCTTGTTATATACAATCTTCCTCCCTGGCTGTGTATGAAAAATAAGTACGTTATGTTGTCATTGTTGATATCGGGCCCTAAACAACCCGGAAATGATATCGATGTTTATCTTGAACCTTTGATTGATGACTTAAAGAAACTTTGGGCTGAAGGTGTGATGACCTATGATGCTTCAGCAAGAGAGATATTTCGTTTGCATGCTATGTTGTTTTGCACTATTAATGACTTTCCGGCATATGGGAATTTGTCTGGATATAGTGTCAAAGGAGCTAAAGCATGTCCTATATGTGAAGAAAACACTGATTCAATAAGACTAAAATATGGCGGCAAGACTATATATCTTGGTCATCGAAGGTTTCTTTCAAAATTCCATCCGTATCGTAGGAAGCGCAAAGCATTCAATGGATGGAATGATGAACGGAGTGCACCTAAACCTATACCAGGGGATGTTTTTTATGAAAGAGTAAAAGACATTGTCAATGAATTTGGTAAGAAATCACAATGTAGTATGGCCACACGGAGTGACAATTCTTCATTCAAAAAGAAGTCAATATTTTGGGATCTTCCTTATTGGAGTTCTTTGTCAGTCAGGCATTGTATCGATGTAATGCACGTTGAGAAAAATGTCTGTGATAGCATCATTGGTACTCTATTAAATATACCAGGTAAGACTAAAGATGGGATAAAATCCAGACTGGACCTACGTGAAATGGGAATAAGGTCAGAATTAACAGAATTACGTGAAATGGGTAATAAAAGAACATACTTACCTCCCGCTTGTTACACGTTGTCTAGAAAGGAGAAGAAAACTTTTTGTGAATGCTTGGTAAATGTTAAGGTGCCACATGGTTACTCATCCAACATCCGTAGATTGGTATCAATGAAAGATCTGAAGTTGATAGGTCTTAAATCTCATGATTGTCACACTCTAATGCAACAAATATTGCCCGTGGCAATTCGATCTATATTGCCGAAGCATGTAAGGTTTGCAATTACCAGACTTTGTTTCTTTTTCAACAGTCTATGCAGCAAAGTTATTGACCCTGATACTCTCGATAATTTGCAAAGAGAAGTGGTTGTTACCCTATGTCAGCTTGAGATGTATTTCCCTCCTTCGTTCTTTGATATCATGGTACATCTTGTTGTCCACTTGACTAGGGAAGTGAAAATCTTGGGACCGGTTTTCTTGCATTGGATGTATCCCTTTGAACGATACATGAGCGTTTTTAAAGGTGATGTTCGAAACCGTTATCGTCCTGAAGGGAGTATTATTGAAGGTTATGTGGCGAGAGAGGTTATGGATTTCTGCAATGACTTTCTCAGTGGTAATGACACTCCTGATAATGACAAGAATATTGAGGAGGGCAAAGGAATTTTGGGATCACGGGTGAAAGTAATCAGCCGTGAGCAGTTGGAACAAGCTCACTTGTATATTTTACATAATATGGACGAAGTGAGTGTTTATATCGAGGAACATACCAATTTCATAAAGAGACAACATCCTCGAGCAAGTTCAATGTGGCTTGCTAGAGAGCATAATAAGACTTTTACTAAGTGGTTTGAAGATAAAGTCTTACATCAACTATCTCAAACACCAAATGATATTACAGAAACTATCAAATGTCTCGCCTTTAAACCAAAACCGAATGTTATGTCTTTTGAAGGGTTTGACATTAATGGATTCACATATTACACAAAGCGCCAAGATGATAAGAGTGTCGTCCAAAATAGTGGGGTCACTCTTCAAGCGTCAACTATGTACTTTGCAAGTGCAAAGGATAAGAGTCCATGTGAAGCTAAAATGTCATATTACGGTGTCATTGAAGACATTTGGGAGTTTGACTACATAGATTTCAATATTCTGCTCTTTAAATGTAATTGGGTTGATAACACCAAAGGAGTTATAGTGGATGAATTGGGTTTCACTTTGGTGAACTTTGAAATGATTGGCGAGAAGGCTGAACCATTCATATTGGCATCACAGGCAAAACAAATATTCTATATCGATGATCCTGCAAATGATAAATGGTCGGTTGTTCTTCATGGTAAAAGACAGTTCATTGAAGATCCTATAGATGAAGAAGAGTACTATGATAAGTATGATGACTCCAGTCCATTCTCAGTTGGGTTGCCAACTCCACAAAATATTGAAGCTAATGATGACTTATATGTGCGCGGAGATCACAATGAAGGATTGTTAATTGATAAAAGATCACAATTTTAGAGACATGTATGTTTATACAAATGGTAAATGTTTTCCTTTTTCTAATTTATACAAATGCTAAATGTTTTCCTTTTTCTAGTTGATACAAATGCTAAATGTTTGCCTTTTTTATGACATTTTCAGATGGCTGACCATGATGAGAATGATGTTCATGATGAGCATGTTGTCCATGATGAGCATGGCGAGGATACCAATGTAAGTTCTAAAAACATATCCTGTATTTCTATAAAATTCATTATCTTCTAGTTATGTCATATATCCTATATTTCTATATTGGCCTAATTCAGTGTGTTTATTTTTGTCAAATTTTAGGTTGATGATGCACATGTACCCACTGAAGCACTGGAGCAACTTGATGCGCGGAGAGGACATTCCAACTCGAGATATCGTCTACCGTTTCCTCCTCCTCCGCAGTAATATCCTCATCTCTAAACGTTTCTCGTAGGATTCTGAACCCCTCCCTTCCCTCTACTACATCGAAGCCATGCCACAGTTGAACCCTTTCGCCGAGCCCTACCCGGCCAAGCAGGCGTCGCCTGAAGCACCACCGTCGTCGTCGTCTCCACCTCCATCGCAACTTGCTGTGCTAGTCCTGACAGTTTATCACCCCACATGCCTTCCTCCTCAGTTCCTGCCGCTAGACGACCACACAATGGATCCAAGAGGATTGCAGGCGTTCTCCAAAGACTATAGGCTGAGTTAACTCAATAGTTAACTCAGCCTATAGTCTTTGGCAAACGCCTGCATATCCTCTTGGATCCATTGTGTGGTTGTCTAGCGGCAGGAACTGGGGAGGAAGGCATGTGGGGTCATAAACTGTTAGATATAATTGGGATGTTGATAGTGATGATGAATGATACTTTGTAAATGAATGTTTCTGAATGTTAAAACATGTATTTGAATGATTCTATATGTGTGAACGTGATAATTGAATTGATGTCTGAATGTATGTACTTGTGTGAATCTTTTTATGTTAATTTTGTAGGTTTGTGGCCTGTTTGTAGGCTGATATCAATGGATGTCGTAAACCTGCAGTTCAGAAAACTGAATTGCAGGTTCTCATCCTGCTGACCAGCCACAGCAGGCCTGCAAACAGATTTATAAAAAAAAATAGATATAGGCGTCGGTTATTTACCGATAACCGTCAGCACAGACTTACAGCGTCGGTTTTTTGTTGAACACCGACGCCAAAAGTGTTTGCGCTATAGGAAATGGGAGTCATCTAGGACACTTTTCGGCGTCGGTTTTTTAGTATATAACCGACGCAGAAATCGTCCTAGATGACGCCGTTTTCTGTGGCGCGAACCCTTTTGGCGTCGGTGTTTTATAATAAACCGACGCCTTTATGTTAAATAGGTGTCAGTTTTTTAACCAACGCTGAAGTGTCCAACCTTTTAGCGGCGCCCACATAGGCGTCGTTCAGAAACCGACGCCAAAGGGGGTTAAACAACCGACACTAAAAGGCACTTCTGTAGTAGTGTATGATCGCCGAGAAGAAATACCAAGTCTCTAAGGATACCCTGAACATATTCTTTTTGGGTATTAAAGTGACTAACACTTGGAGGAAGAACTACCCTGAGTATTTTGACCTAGTTGAGCCCGAGGCCTTCTACAAGAAATATAATCTTACTCTCCCTGATATTCATAAATTATTGAAGAAGCCTCAATTCCCATATAGGAAGAAGTGTAGCCTTCCCTCCTCCGCCTTAGATCTCAAGAATCGCATACTTGCCTTAGTTGTTAACTTCAATATTCATCCCAAAAAAATCAGACTGAAATTGCAGAAAATATTGTGGTAATTATGTATTATCTCTTGAAGAACATAGGAGTCAAGTAAGCAAGATATGTTCTCCACCATATGACCTGCTTTGACTCAGGTAAGAACACTCATGGCACCCACCCGCCCTACCCAACCCTGATATGTGGTCTTTTTCAGTTGCCACTGGCAAATCTCTTTTCCACGACCTTCACTATAAACCTGCCCAAAAAGGAATTTGCATAAGTGAGACCACACTTCGAAAGTCTATACCTATCCCATCCTCTACCACACCTGGTGCCTCGACCTCTACCTCTACTTGTTCACCACCACCACCTCAGCCTACCCGACTTGCCCGTGTCTTGTTCCATGTATCAAATGAAACCCTCATGGGCTACATGATGCATCAACAGACGTATAACCTTCAGGTTTAGGAGTACATGCATCAGTACCTCTGTGCCATCATGTCCAACATGAACCTATCATGTGCACATCCTTATCCTGCCTACCAGCCCTACCCCGGAGGTGATTATGCATCCTATGCATATGATCACTTTTACCCAACCCCTTCACCTCTGGCTTCCGCTACTACACCCTCTGTTGCTGGTGGATCCACCCCTGGAGTGCTTCCTATGATTGATGGCCCCTTGGCCCCCTTTCTTTCCAGTCTTGGTACTTCTGCTCCTACCTTCCCACAGGACAATGAGCTTCATGCTCTTGGCATGTCTTGGGCTGAGTAGAATGCTCGTTGGCCCAGATGTGGTTCTGGTTCTCTTGCTAATGAGGAGATGCAGACCAGGCTGATGAGGATGTTGCTGTTGTTGATGAGGAGGCTTTTGAGGATGATGAGGATGATGATGACTCTGATGGCTTTGTTGGTGCCTCCGGTGATGAAGGTGATGTTGTTGTCTCTGTTGCACCTTCAGACGGAGATGATGACTACGAGCTACAAGCTTCTGATGACGATGTCGATGATGTGGACATAGATGACCGAGATGTTTAGATTTTCTAGTTTTTAGTCTATATGTTGATCAGATATATCTTTCTAGGCTATTTTTTATTAAAAACATCTGGGTAGATTTTCTAAGTTGTACTATTTTATCATCTTATTTTCATCGTTTTGGTTTGTAGTTGTTTCTGAGGACATGCTCTCTGTGTTGTAATCTTAATCCTTTATACACTTACTCTTTGATTTACTATATCTCATGAGTTGGTGACATGTTTACCATATTTTGATTATGACTTAGACTGTATGTTTCTCTTATCTCTGTTTGGTGTATGCTTTGAAATTGCATGTTGTGGATGTATGTTTGGTTGTGCTTGGAGAAGACCCTTTTCTATGCTCTTCTACCCCACTCCTTTTTTATAATGTCAAAAGGGGGAGAGAAGTTCAATGTTTTGAAGCTCAACCATATTGCTTTTATTGCCTATGTGATCCTTTTCTTGTTCATTTTATGCTTTATCATGTGACTTGTTAAAGGACCATATAGTATATATATGTGATGTTACTTTGTGTAGATAGACTAACTATGCAGGTCAGAGTAAGCATAGATTGAGGGGGATCAATTCACATTATTCAAATCATGAACCCCCCTTCAATTCATAAGGCAAAGGTATAACTTTACATATCCTTTTCAATATGATTGAGGAATGGTTTGTCATTTTCAAAAAGGTAGAGAATGTTTACTTGAGAGTTATACATTGCCCAAATTTTGATAATGACTTAACCATTTCATTCCTATGTGTCTAATATGTTTGTTCAAGATTGATTTCAGGCCTTAGGTACATGAAAAGGATCAAATTACATAAGCCCTAGCTTGTCCAAGTTCAAGTTAAAAGCAATGCAAGTGTGCAATTTTAGAAATCACTCCAAATGACCTTAGATGATTTTTGTAATCACTTGTATTGATGATATGACTTGTAACTAAGATAAGAAAAAATCAAGGACACTTAATTCCAATGTTTGATCACTCAAATGTCAATTTAGAAAATTTGTCACAGGTTGTTTATCGATCGAGATGGAAATTTGACCGATCCAGTGATAGATTTTCCAGAGAGACCAATCGGTCGAGTTGCACACAAGATTTTCCAGAGAGACTAATCGGTCGAGTTGCACACTCACAGAACTCAACCGATCGATCAACTAAGAAAAATTGATTTTGACTCATCGGTCAAGTTTCCCAGAACAAACTCAACCGATAATTTGAAAATTGGCTTTGTCATTTAATAGATCGGCCGAGTTATTTTATTGAAAATCGACCGAATATACTGTAAAAAAATACATAAAAAGTGATTATAATCGTTGGAGAGTTGTTTTGAGTGAGAATAGATTTGTTGTAACTTGGAAAATGACTATATTTTGCCCTTAAGTGATCTCACACTCAAGAGAACACCCCCATCTATAAATAGGACCCCTTGGAGTTAATTTCAAGTTTGCTCATTCATGCTATTCTAAGTCCTTGCTATAGTTGAGTGTGTTGCAACTCCGTGAGCCACTTTCTCTTTCTCATTTACAAAGCATTTTGTGATTATGAGTGAGTTAGACCAGTTGAAAGAGAGTTACTTCTATGTGCTTATAAAACTCTCATTCCTTTCCATATTCCCTACCCCTTTCTCAAAAAAGCAAAGGTGAAGCAAGCTACTCTGAGTGAAGGTGAAGGTGTTGCTATTTTTCTTCAAGGTTGAAGAAGAGGTGAAAAGATCTTCTCCAGGTGAGGGAGAAGGGCAAGTCCAAGAATCAAGAAGAGTGGGCAAATTCCTTCAAGGCCAAAGACTTGATGCAAGTGTTGGTAAGTTCATTTTGAAGGCTAAAGACATCTTGATCAAGTGGGTAAGTCCCTGTGTAGGTGGAAGACTCTTGTCTTGAATAGGTAAGTCCTTGGATATATGGTGGTCTTATTGTATCTTTTATGAATGGAATATAAGTATACACGGATTGCAAAGTCCTAGAGTTTAACTTCTCTAGGTGGTGGATTGAATATCTCCTAGTTTGGAGAGTGGAACCACTCTAAACCACCTTTTCTAAGTGTTTGTTTCAATTTCTCTCATTCTCGCTATGCTTGTTTAGTTAGGACTTCAAATTGCACTTAAGTTATTGATTTTGATTGATAGAATTTGAAGTTCTAACTTATCTTGTAAGAATTTTAAAACTCTATTCACTCCCCTTCTAGAGTCCTAGATCTAACAAAACCTGCTAGGAGAATGAAACCAATTAATTTTCTTTGTTTTACTTTCCAGAAGTCTTGATTAAAACTCTGAACTCCAATTTCATATTTGGAGTCGTTGGATAATGTTTTGGGTTGACGGTGTTGGGATTGAAAGGTTCCGGCCCATGTCCTATTGTGATTTGGACTTATTAGGAGTTGGCTTGTGTTTCCAATCCTATTGGAAGTTAAATCCAAGAAGGAAAGATGGCTCCTTACGTACACCTTTAGAATTGGATTAGGATTAATTAGAGTTGGTATTTTGTGTTGCCAATCCTAATATGACTTGAGTCCAAGAAGAAAGAAGGTGGCTATGCACAACATGCAGTTGGACTAGGATTCGAACTAGGACTAGAATTCCTGGTTGCAATCACATGCATGGAGGGCTATAAATAGAGGCTCTCGGGGAGGCCATTGAGATCATCCCACCGGTTGGTGTGTGATCCCACCAGTTGTTGGTTGTTGGTGTCTTCTGTGGTAGAAGAGCCAGAAAACAATAACAACTGGTGGTGCTCTCTTGTGGTAAGAGAGGGTCAGCGACTTTGTCTTGAAGCAAAGTAGCGGTTGACAGTTGGTGGCACATTGGGTGCACCAACAGTGCAGCTCTCTTGTGGATGAGAGAGGGCCAACGACTTTGTCTTGAGGCAAAGTAGTGTTTGGCAGTCGGCAACACAACAACAGTGCATCGACAATGGAGGCGGGTCCGAGTAGCGGAGGATGCACATCAGTTGGTGGTACTTTATTGGTGTTGTGACATTGACATCGACTACGGCAGTGGATCCGAGCAGAGGAAGACACTCATCAGTCAGTGGCTACTGAAATGATGGCGGACTGTCCAGTCAGTGGAGGACGCACATCAGTCAGCGACACATAGGTGGTGCATCAACTACGACAGCGGATCCGAGCAGTGGAAGACGCATACCAGTTGGTGGCACACTATTGGTGACGCGACAACGACAGAAGAGGCGACGAAGTCAACAGTCGCAGTGACAACAAGAAGTCCCAGCAGCGACAGTGGTGTCGTGAGGAGAAAAAGTGAAAAGGGAGGGTTTGTACACATTGGGTGTAATTCTGTTCTTCCTTATCTTTGTTCTCGGGTAGGGGGAGCCTCCCAGATTTAGGGCCAATTAAATCTGGGCAGTGTGAGTTGTAATTCAGATTACACAGTGCTTGTTGGTCAGTATTGCGCCGTGGTTTTTCTCTCCTAGTCTTGGGGAGAGTTTTCCACGTTAAATCTTGTGTCTTTAGTCTTGCAGAGCATCGTCACTTACCCACCACAATTCCTAACAAGTGGTATCAGAGCAAGGTTTGAAGGATTTCGTGGGCATAGTGAGATTGCATCTGAAGATAGGAAGGGCAACGTTGACAAGAAGTGATCACATAATAGCCGCGTGTTTGAACTGCGGGATTCTCTCAATGATGTCAAAAAGGGTAGAAAAGTGGATTTCTACATGCATCAGGAGATGCACTGTGACGACTCCCAGTTAGAGAAGGTCGCTGCAAATACTTTCTCGAGACAGCACACGTGTGAGGAAGGCGGGCAATACATTGAAGATGTAGTTGCTACACCCAGGCTGGAGGATCAGACTCTTGATGTAGAGTTACATCGACAGGGGAAGCGTCATAAGAAGGTTTCTGAAGCTTACTACAGAAGGCCAGAAATATGGTTTTCATCCAGCAGGGCTCGACTGACCGGTCAGGGGGAGCCGACAAAGTTCTAGGTGTGGGCATGGAGAGAGAAATAGTGTGGCCAAGATACTTCTTCTCCGTTGCTTGGGAATAAAGTGAAGTCAAGGTGGGACTTTAAGAAGAGGGATGAAAACAACATGGTGCTGACATATTTGAGGAGATTGTATCTATCACATGGGGTGGTAGGATACAGAAGATACTCCAGATGATCGCTGAAGACAAAAACTCCCTCATGGGCCGGAGGGGGAGATTGTTGGGATTGAAAGGTTTCGGCCCATGTCCTATTGTGATTTGGACTTATTAGGAGTTGGCTTGTGTTTCCAATCCTATTGGAAGTTAAATCCAAGAAGGAAAGATGGCTCCTTACGTACACCTTTAGAATTGGATTAGGATTTGATTGGAGTTGGTATTTTGTGTTGCCAATCCTAATATGACTTGAATCCAAGAAGAAAGAAGGTGGCTATGCGCAACATACAGTTGGACTAGGATTCGAACTAGGACTAGAATTCCTGGTTGCAATCACATGAATGGAGGGCTATAAATAGAGGCTCTCAGGGAGGCCATTGAGATCATCCCACCGGTTGGTGTGCGATCCCACCAGTTGTTGGTTGTTGGTGTCTTCTGTGGTAGAAGAGCCAGAAAATAATAACAACTGGTGGTGCTCTCTTGTGGTAAGAAAGGGTCAGCGACTTTGTCTTGAAGCAAAGTAGTGGTTGACAGTTGGTGGCACATTGGGTGCACCAACAGTGCAGCTCTCTTGTGGATGAGAGAGGGCCAACGACTTTGTCTTGAGGCAAAGTAGCGGTTGGCAGTCAACAACACAACAGCAGTGCATCGACAACGGAGGCGGGTCCGAGTAGCGGAGGACGCACATCAGTTGGTGGTACTTTGTTGGTGTTGTGACATTGACATCGACTACGGCAGTGGATCCAAGCAGAGGAAGACGCTCATCAGCCGGTGGCTACTGAAACGATGGCGGACTGTTCAGTCAGTGGAGGACGCACATCAGTCGGCGACACATAGCTGGTGCATCAACTAGGACAGCGGATCCGAGCAGTGGAAGACACACACTAGTTGGTGGCACACTATTGGTGACGCAACAACGGCAGAAGAGGCGACCCGGTCAACGGTCGCAGCGACAACAAGCAGTCCCAGCAGCGACAGTGGTGTCGTGAGGAGAAAAAGTGAAAAGGGAGGGTTTGTACACATTGGGTGTAATTCTGTTCTTCCTTATCTTTGTTCTCGGGCAGGGGGAGCCTCCCAGATTTAGGGGCGATTAAATCTGGGCAGTGTGAGTTGTAATTCAGATTACATAGTGCTTGTTGGTCGGTATTGCCTCGTGGTTTTTCTCTCCTAATCTTGGGGAGAGTTTTCCATGTTAAATCTTGTGCCTTTAGTCTTGCAGAGCATCGTCACTTACCCACCACAATTCCTAATAGACGGTACGCTACTTCCTGCTCAACTTTGGGGGTTTATTTGTGCTCTGCACTTTTTTTATGTAATGTTATATTGAATTTTGAACTGCTAACTCTTCCTAACGGTTGTGGGATTCACGTGTCTATTATGTCTTGCTGTCAAAATAGATTATCATCTTTGGCTGAGAACTACGGCTTAAATAGACACCTTTGTAAATTAATTCTTTTTTATGAAAACAAAATCCAAGACTCTACAGAATAGAGAACTGGATGGAAGCTATATATATGAGGTTTGATGCCAAATCCTCAGTTCTTGCACTTCTGAACCAAATTTGGCTCAATTTCTTGTTAACACAACATATTTTGCTCACAAGGTTGTGGAGAGCGGTGTATTGACAAACCTTGACTGCGTTTGATCTCCCTGCATCACCTACGTCGGGCCCGCATATTTTGCATTCTTAAGGTGGACAATTCTCATTGGTCTTTGTCATCTATATATCACTGAATGTTTAAATAATATCCCAGGTTGCCTATACAATTGTTCGACCAACTCAGTGGCAAACCGGTTCCCTTTTGAAAGCAGGCATACAGGGTAGGAAGATACGTAAATATATTTCTGGACGTAGACATTGCATTTATGCGATGAGAACATTCATATTTAGCTCAAGCTTGTCATTTCAGCCAATCATGTGGTTTACCACCTGCACCTGTTCATCATAGTTGATCAAGATTAAAAAATAAACCTTAGTCATACAAGCTGAATAACATTCCCTGGTCATTGGCAGGCTTTTATCTGGTCAATGGGCTTTGAATCTTGACATCTCTTTAGCAACTCCCAATCTGGAAAAGCAGCTATTTACCTGCTAAATGAATGTTCCACTGCAGATCCCATCTAACTGCTTTTGGTGTTATGACTTTTTTGTTGTGGATCTTTGAATCTTTAGGCTCCTTTATTAATAGTAATATCATTCTCTAAGGGCACATTTACTTCCTTGTACTGTAACATATTGAATTGCAATCGGAACTCCAACAACATAAAATTTATGTCTAGTTTTATGGGGTTGGAAAATGATATTAATCCTGCATTATTCTAGCATATGGTAACTGTTGGATTAACTTTTCCATTTTATAATAACAGGACGCCGGTATGCAGTAAAGGAGCCTGGCCACTCTGTGGCCTCCTTTAGTCACTGTAAGACGCTGGTAAAGAGGAAGTTGCACGCGGCAACATGGCTGCTGGTCTCCACCTACATGAACGAAGCAAAGATTTCGTCCATGTAAGCCAACCAAAAGGTTTTGTATGGTTGGGTTACTAACCCACAATTAGCCGATACTGGGATAAACGAAAATTTAGTATTCCTCAAAATCCTACTAGATTCCACAAAACAAAAATGACAAATGGATGTCAGGAATCAGACCATTTGATCCTTATCTTCATTATTCTGAAGTGGATGTCAGATGCCGGATTTGATTCCAAAAAAATGAATTGGATTTTGGATATATTTTCGAATCTGAAAAAAAATACATTCAACAACCATATTTATATATAATTAAAAATGTATAATGTATACAACAATATAAATACTTTACTAATATAAGAGTTACATTTCAAATAGTCACCTTCATATTAATTTTAAATGTGTTGTTTTAGTAATCATTAACCTGACTCAAATGGTATTCAGATTTATACATAAGTGCAGTTGCAGCCTTAGTTACAGTTGCAGCCTTGTAACTATTTCTTCGCTAATGTCATCATTGACCTGTAGCAGCCTTAATTTGAGGAGTCCTGATCTTTGGCTCCATTGATCAGAAATTGATAAGCGGTTTACCAAAAATCAACTAATTAATGTTGTAAATGTGTATTTGATTACATGATGCAGCAGTACTAGCTTAGTAATCAGTGGTAGATGTCATTTCTCTGTTTTTGCTCTCATATCTTTTTTATAAATATTTGGATAACATATCTTTCTTTCCTGGAGTGAAAGAAGATGAACTATTATTGATGCACTTTGATTCAAACAAGAATCACTTATAAATCGAATTGTATAAATAAGCAGAATTAGCAGGCAGATAAAAAACCCAAAAGGATGAAAACAAAATGAAACTGGAAAGTGAATCTACTTTGGAGAATGAAAGAAGGGCCTTCTTTAAATAAAAATGACATCTTCAGCGGTTTAAGGCAAAGTCATGGTCAATGTTGTAATCTCCACTCTACATGGATATTTGGTATTGTTATAAAAAAAAAAATATTAGAAACACAGTTAGATAGGTTCATATGCCATTGAGAGATTTGTGTCTGTATGGATAGCTGCTCAGGCCATTTCGAGATTTGTGTCCGTAAATAACTTGCTTCTCAGTATCACTATGTATCTTTGAAAAAAAATGTCATCCTAAAAAATGAACCCTTTTTCAGTACCTCTATTTCAAAAATAGATTTAATTCGCAAGTAAACTCAACTATTGATACTGTTAATTAGAATTTTCTTTTGTAAGTGTTTGAACTTGTATATCTGCTTTAGCACATTTAAATTCGAAAATTTGATCTTTTTTTTTTTAAATGTTCCCTCTCATCAAATTCTAAGTTACTGTTTTATTTTCTGCAGTCATACTCACTTTTACCTTGATATCTCAATTGATGGTTAAACAATTTCTCATACAAATCTCTGCTACGTGAAGAACTATTGGAGAAACACAGACGAAATGATATTAAAAGACAACCTCTGTTTGCATCATATTCCCTAACCAGCCAGGTGGTAGCTTCTGTCACGGACGCTCCTTTTTACCAATGGGAGTTGCAGTTGGATCTAAGTAAACCACATCTAAAAGAAGAAATAAAAAGAGCAGGCCTAAGTGCAACTTCTAATAAATCTAGTGAGCTTAAACCACATCTAAAAGAAGAAATAAAAAGAGCAGGCCTAAGTGCAACTTCTAATAAATCTAGTGAGCATCTTAATCTTCCAATACTTCAGAGTGAAGTGCAGATGATAATGCGGTCATACTATGTCACATAAAATAGGGACGGAGCCAGTGACTTGAAGACTAGATGATTAGAGGAACCTGGAGGCAAGATCCTCTCTTCTACCTATGCATTTGGGAAAGACCCATGGTGCTTAACTGGCTGCTTCTTTCTTCTGTGTTTAAGGCTTTAAGCAACGGGCATGTTCGGCCGGATGCAGTGGACGTGTTGAATGTGATTTTCTAATGTAAAATTACATTGCAAAGTCACAGTTTGCATTCCCCAATATACCCTACCAAATAACACCTAATGGTAACACCTCACAACTGAATGGAACTCTCTTGTTTATTATTTTACAGAAGACCAAGTCATATAGTCCTTTCGACTGATGGGTATGATCTTTGTGTTGATCGATCCTCTCTATATAGGTTGTTCCTGACAGTGTACACAGCTTTTAGGGACCTCTTCATAGATCTTCAGATGTTGTAGGTTGTTGAATAACTCTAGCTTACACCGCTATCAGGATGATATCTAAACCTAAAAAGCATGACTAATGAGATTCTGGATGTGTTCTTCAGAAGAGTGTGAATTCTTGTGTAGTTAGCTTCTCTTGCTTTGGTAAAGTCTTAAGATATTTAGTACTAGATTGCCAACAACAATCAGTTCCTTTGAGGCCAATTCAACTATAGATATCTTCTAGTAACTAGATTAAGCACTTACCTGTACTAATCTCAAGCTATAGTTTATACGTTGGGTTGTAACCTTTAAAAAGAAAATCGATTCCATATTTGTTTGCATTGCTGAGCATGTGAATTGGTTAGTCAAATACAGCCCGAACAAAAAAGAGGGAAAAAATGAACTAAATCATGCAACATGTATCTTTCTCCTAGTCCAAATCTTGACCCGGAAACATGCTATTAGTCAGCAAATTAGCAAAGCCTTAAGGACACCAAAGATAGAATGCAATGTTTTTCCCTGGAAGTACTACATTCACATAGTTACATACTTACATGGTCAGGTATCTTACCAGTGGGAAGTTTGTGAGCCTGATAAATCTAGTGTGTATTGTAATAGGCGACTCCAATGCGGTCTGCAGATCAATGCTGCTATCACGCATTCCCTTTGGAAATGTTGCACAATTGGGGTTAGATTAAAACTCCGCACCACATTTCTCTTCATCCATGTTAGTTTCATTTGCTCATTACCGTTCTTCATCCGGGAAGGTGATATGGAATTTACAGAACGAGAAAACACGTGGAATCGTCGACATGCTATGAAGCCGCGAACCTCAATGCCTTCTCGCTATCATCTGACGCCGGAGACGACCCACGGCTAGACCCCTTGCCAAAATTTAAGGAGCCACCGCCCCCCATCTCACCCCCATGGTCATCGTGACCAGCCTGCCCAATCAGGTCCTGGTCGTCGTCCCTTCCCGCCGGCGCGACCGTGGCATTCCGCGCCTGCATCCCCTGTCCTAGATCGGGATCCGGGTACTTGAATATCCTGTACACGCACATGAGCAGCCAGAACGTCCACGGGGTGGCCACGAGAAGCATTCCAACGACGGCGTACCAGATAGAATCCATGGCATCCGGGAGCGTCATGTAGAGGACCAGGCAGCTGCCGCCGGCGAAGGTGGCGATGAAGAAGATGCACGATATGAAGTAGACGCAGGCGCTGCCAACTCTGCCTTCGGGTAGCGGCATTGGACCGTGAAAAAATCTCTGGGCTCCCCTCTGCCTGTGTTGTCGTCCTTTGATACCTTTTGGCCGGCAGAATGGTTTTTCCTCCCAAAAAAATCCTGTTCTTGTTGATTCGTTGGTTGTTGCAGGTCCGGATAGTTGATAACGAAAACCTTAATCACCTTGTAAATTTGCTGATATCCTGGTTGTGATTCTTCGCAGCGTGCTTTGTTCCACCTTCTTTCTTTACATGATCATGGGATTGGGGATTCATGGACAGGTTCAAACTACGATCAGGGAATATCAGATCGGCGGGAGAGGGATGCGCGGTGGATGTGAGGTACAACCCAAAAATAGTAACACTAGAGTTTGCTCTCTTGCATTCGACCCGATTGTCGAAGGCCTGCTCATGCCAATTGGGACTATAAGAGAGGTCCAATAATTATACTTCGTTGTACACCGACGTCCATATAAAACGAAAAGAAGAAAATCAGATAGCACATTTCTTTTTAATATTACTAGTAAGCGCGATCAGATAGCACATTTTTTTTTAATATTACTAGTAAGCGCACACGTGCATTTGCACGTGTTTTTTTATATTTAGATAATTTTTATTAGATAAATAAAAATTAATGTAATATACTATGTGTTTGTGAGTACCAATATGATGTGAAGCCAAATGTACTTTTTTATGATTTCATAATTTATTATTATTTGTTATGCATGCACAGAGAGTCAATCATGTGATTGTAATGACATATCATGTAGAATCGATTTGATTATTAATAAAAGACAAACTTCTAATTTATTCTGTTTAATTCAGTAATGAGATAATGATATAAAATTATAAATATTCAGAGAATTATATTACTCAATGATGTATGTCTTCAAGTATTAGTTTTGTCAAAGTGAGATCATATGGATGTTAAAAGTATGTATACATATTCTCATTATGTCCATGGTCGGTTGTTATTGTGGAAGGTTGATAGACAACAATAACACCTAAGATCATAGTGTGAGTTAGTTGATGACTAAACCTCATTAGTCATTATATGGTGATATCAAGTCAAGCACACAGTTACATGTTAGAGAACATTATATCAAACAGATCTACCGTGAGAGTGACACATGGAAGCCATCATCATGGAAGTCATAGTCAGCTCTAATAGTGATGGTGGTGGTTGTAGTTCCTAGACCTGAAATCACCGCACTCAACACATGTAGTTGGGTATACTTTGACATCATCAAATACAGTCCTGAAACATGGGTTGTTATAACGGTGATGATTAGGTGGCTTTGACACATGGGGATTGACTGTGAGTGATAGATATGAGATTTGTCCCTCTTACTGGAGTGTGATGTCCTAGGCCTCTTGATCAGCGAGACTGAGAAAAGTATGGCCATACACATGTGAGTCAATATGTGATATTGATCTTACATATATCTTCGACAATCTTCTCTTGGTTCAAGAAATAAGATTGAATAATAATGAGGGTGATTGATCAATGCCGCTAGTTCGATATGGACATCAGTGACAAAGGAACTATAAAAATGCTACAACACCATACACAGATTGTAGGTTGAAGTTGTTCCCCAACTTTCCATTCACTTAGATAACATTGATATGCGACTAGGCACCACTCCTTGCTTGTGATGTCATAAGTTGTTATGGACATTCACTGCTAACGTGATATGGGACCTATAGGGTCACACACATAAGTCTCAACCTAGAAGAGGAGTTCGGATCTTGAATGACATTCGAATTAAGTGCTAAAGTGTTTAGGCATTTGATTCATGCAACAAACAAGTTGACAACACTGCCAAACGCACATCTCAAGTGTTGAGGCGGCTGTCTGGAAGTGACAAACAATTGTCTCAAGAGTTGAGATGGACGTCTAGGTGTCAGACCTGGTTGTGAGTTGAATTTAGCTAAGGAATGAACCAACCCGACCAAACCGGATCGACTCGGATCACCAGACGACCGTCTAGGTGATCGAGACAGCCATCTCGCATGGGTAAGATGGTCTAGTTTGGTCGGAGAAGGTTTTAGATGTTTCCCTATTCATTTCACTTGAGCAATAATTGTTGCACAATGAAATCAATGTCTAACATTGATGAGAATTGATTTTTCAAATTCGTGTACAACTAGGAAACTGTAAAACGACCATCTCACGTGCCAGCCAACCATCTGGGTTTGCCAAACGGTCGTTTCATCTGTCGTAGGTTGCGGAATTTCTAGAATTATTGTGAAAATTTAAGATCTTTCGGTCCTTTGGACTCCCGCATATTAATCCCATTCCAAATAGCAACACGAAACCCTGACCCTGACCTCTACTATAAATAGAGTGGTATTGGGGGCTTCCCAAAGCACAACACAGACAATTGAGAAATAGTTGCTCTGACAAATGTTGTCCTCTCTAGTTGTAGTAACCACAAGTGCCCATGTAAGTCCTACCTGACTAAGGAGGGATATCCAAGGGAGAGAGCAATTGAGATCATTGTCGTGGAACATCATGTTGGTGACTAGTATACCAACGGGAGGAACAACTCCTTTCTGATCATTCTAGCAGGATGACAGGAGTTCTAGGTGGTCTGTGTGGACTATCATAGAGGTGGGAAGCCATTGTTTGCCCCTTGGAGGACAACATCAACCAGCAGTCTGTGACAAGAGGAGCTGCTGAAGAAGACGATGTTCATGGCTGCAGTCTGTGGTGCAGACTACGAGGCACAATAGTCTGATGAGTCCCAGTGCAACCAAGACTCAGAAGTTGTGCATCTACGATGATGAGGATTGTTGTTGGACTTGCTCTAGGACCAGATATATCTTCGAAAAAATCCTTCATGTATTGTAGTTATTGACACGATCTACTGACTATGGGAATATGGTAGATAAAATTTTAAATTTTATTTTCTACTCTGTGTCATATTTTTTAATAGTGGTATCAGAGCCAACATCAAAATACTATATTATGGGATAATCGTTATGATCAGATTTTGGTTTTGTCATTCTATTATTGCATGCGATGTGAATAATATCTTGTCAAATTCAAACATCACGATAATTCCAAACTAATATATATATATATATATACACTATATATATGTATATATATAGACTATATATATGTATATATATACATATATATATGTATATATGTGTATATATATGTATATATACATATATATATGTATGTGTGTGTGTATATATATATGTATACACACACACACACACACACACACACACACACACACATATATATATATATATATATATATATATATATATTCAATCTACTAAAAGCGGTTTTGATGGTGGATGTCTAGCATGGTTATGGCCAATATCCCCTATCTATGCATGGTTGTATGTGGTTGGTATATCTATTTATCTCGGTCTACATACCAAGCATCTATCTTATCTTCCCAATGTAAAGTTAGTTCTTTCCTACCTTTTCTCCACTTGAATATAACTCGAGGTTTCCCTATAATCATATAAAGGTATGATAGTTTACTTTCCTGTTATGACGAAGATGAAGGCGTCCAAAAGACGAATCAACCGACTCAAGGACCTTGGAGGACATGGAGGACAAGCCAAACCGATCGCCTGGTGGATCCGACCGATCCGCTGGAGGAGCCAGCCGATGGTGGACTAAAGGACCAGACGACCGATATCTTATGTTGTGACAAGGATGCATTTGAATTCCATATTAAAAGTGGTCGATGTTCCATTTCAAAAGATGAGATATTTTATGGTAGTGCCCCTATGTCTTATGGTCTATACTTGTTAGATCTAAAGACAAATGTATATAACGTTAACACCAAAATACTAAAACTCAATAACTCAAATGAAACGTACCTTTGGCATTGCCGTCTAGGGCACATAAATGAGAATCACATATCTAAACTCGATAAAGATAGTTATCTAGACTCTTTTGATTTTGAATCATTAGAGACATGTGAATCTTATTTGTTGGGTAAGATGGCTAAGACCCCTTTCACTAGTAACAATGAGAGGGATAGTGATCTATTAAGACTCATACATACTAATGTGTGTAACCCTTTTAAAACAACTGCAAGAGGTGGGTTTTAGTACTTCATAACCTTTACTGATGACTTCAATAGGTATGACTATGTTTATTTAATGAAACATAAGTCAGAAGCTCTTAAAAAGTTCAAGGAGCTTATGAATGAAGTATAGAACCAACTTGGTAAAAGTAGTAAGTAACTTCGCTCTGATCGAGGTGGAGAATACTTAAACTAGGAGTTTGAGGACCTTCTTATAGCCCATGGGATTGTATCCTAGTGGACTCTGCCTGGAACACTTCAGTATAATGGTGTATTAGAAAGGAGTCACACATTACTAGATATGGTGTGATCTATGATGAGTTTAGCTGAGCTTCCAACTACCTTATGGGGGTATGCTCTAGAAATTGCCATGTTTACACTAAACCGAGTACCGTCTAAGTCAGTTCAAAATACACCATATGAGATATGGACTGGGAAGCGTCCCAAAATGTCTTGTATGAGGATTTGGGGTTGCAAAGCTTATGTCAAGAAAATATTTCCTAAAAATCTTGGCCCCAGATCTGTTAAACGTTATTTTACTAGATATCCCAAGGAAACTGTAGGATACTACTTGTATAATTCATTTGATAACAAAGTATTTATTTCCACAGACATTGCATTCCTAGAAAAGGAATTTATTTCTAAAGGATTTAGTGGGAGACAAGTGTAACTCAAAGAGGTTTGAGACCAACAAGAAAACATTGAACCGTTAGATGTACAAGAGGAACCTAAAGATTCACAAAGTGTTGTAGAATCTCAAATTCCTCAAGTAACATAGAAACCTCATAGATCTAATAGGACATGCCTTGAACCTGAAAGATTTGGATAAATTGTGTCTCACGAAGGCTATGAATTGGTCATAGATGATGAGATGATTTCCTATTAAAGATGTTATGGAGGGACCAGAGTCTGAGAAATATCTTGAGGCCATGAGATCTGAGATGGAATCTATGTATACCAACAATTATGGACTTTGGTGGAACCACTTGAAGGGGTAAATCCCATAGCGTACAAGTGGGTCTTCAAGAAGAAGACCGACATGGATAGAAAAGTTCAAACCTATAAGGGAAAATTGGTTGAAAAAGGTTTCAAACAAGTTCAAGGTATTGACTATGACGAAACCTTTTCTCTAGTGTCCATGGTTAAATCCATCAGGATCATACTTGCTATTACAGCTTATCGTGACTATGAGATTTGGCAAATGGATGTAAAAATTGTGTTCCTTAACGGGAATCTCATTGAGGATGTGCATATGACACAATCTAAAGAGTTTATAGATCAAAAGTTTGCAAATAAATATGTAAGCTAAAAAGGTCAATCTATGGATTGAAGAAAGCATTTTAGGGATGGAATGTTCATTTTGATTAGACATTCAAAGGTTTGGCATTATTAGATGACATACTATTGATGGGGAATGACATCCTTACTTTAAAAAAGGTAAAGGCATGACTTAGAAATACATTCTCTATGAAAGACTTGGAGAAGCATCCTACACCTTGGGGATACAGATGTATAGAGATAGATCCAAAAGACTTCTCAGACAAAGTCAGAGTACATACATTGACAAAGTGTTGAAGCAGTTCAACATGGAGAACTCAAAGAGAGGAAATATTAATGTGTGCCATGGTGTCCCTATCTCTAGAGCTCAATGTCCCAGTTCTTGTGAAGAAAGGGAACATATGAGTGATATTTCATATGCCTCAACAATTGGATCAATCATATATGCAATGTTCTGTACCCATCCAGACGTCTCATATGCCTTGAGCATGAAGATCAGATATTAGTCAGATCCAGGTGATGCTCACTGGATATCTGTGAAGAACATCCTCAAGTACTTGAGAAGGACTAAGGATTAGTTCTTGGTCTACAATGGAGAGGAAGAGTTGGTGGTAAAAGGTTACATCGATGCAAGCTTCCATACTGATCAAGATGATTATAAATCACAATCTGGATTCATGTTCTACCTCAACAATGGAGCTATGAGCTAGAAGAGTTCCAAGTAAGAAACAGTTGATGATTCTACAACAGAGTCCAAGTATATTGTTGCATCGAGTGCAGCAAAGGGGGATGTATGGATCAAGATGTTCATCACAGAACTTGGGATTGTTTCAAACATTATCGATGCAATCAAGCTATATTGTGAGAACAATGGAGCTATTGCACAAGCTAAGGAACCCAGATTGCATCAACGCTCAAAGCATATACAGATGCGGTATCATCTCATATGAGAAATCGTATAATGAGGAGATGTAAAGATTTGTAAAATACCAATTGAGAACAACTTTGATGATCCCTTAACCAAAGCACTTTCACAACAGAAGCATGATGGTCATGTAAGGTCACTTGAAATAAGGTTCGTGGGTGATTGGCTCTAAGTGCAAGTGGTAGTTTGTTGGTTATGTATGCCCAGAGAGGCAATCATGTGATGATTGTAATGGCATATCATGTAAAAATGATTTGATTGTTAATAAAAGGCAAGCTTCTAATTTATTCTATTTAAATTTAGTTATGAGATAATGATTTAACATGATAAATGTCTAGAGAATAATATTACTCAATGATGTATGTCTTCAAGTATGTGACTTGAAAGTAATGAGATCATACTGATGTTAAGAGTACATATTTACATTCTCGTTATGTCCCTGACCAGATGTTATTGTGGAAGGTTGATAGACAACAATGACACATAAGATCAGAGTGTGAGTTCTTTGATGACAGAATCTCATTTAGTCATGATATGGTTGCATCAAACCAAGCACACAGATACATGTTAGAGAACAATGTATCAGACAGACCCACCTTGAGACTAACACATGGAAGCCATCTTGATGGAAGTCATAGTCATATCTCACAGTGATGGTGGTGTTTGTGGTTCTTAGAGATGAAATCACTACACTCAACACATGTCGTTGGGTACACTTTGACATCATCAAATGCAGTCCTGAAATATGGATTGTTATAACAGTGATTATTAGGTGGATTTGACACATGGAGATTGATTGTGAGTGATAGATATGGGATTTGTCCCTCCTATGAGAGTTTGATGTCCTAGGCCTCTTGATTACTGAGACTGATAAAAGCATGGAAATGCACATGTGAGTCAATATATAATATTGAGCTTACACTTATCTCAGACAATCTACTCTGGTTCAAGAAATAAGATTGAATAATGATGAGGGTGACTGCTCCATGCCTCTAGTTCAATTTGGACATCAGTGATAAAGGAACTATACAAAAATTGCAACACCATACATAGATTGTAGGTTGAAGTTGTTCCCCAACTTTTCCATTTACTTAGATAGCAATGATGTGCAACTAGGTACCACTCTTTGCTTGTGATGTCATAAGTTGTTATGGAAACTCACTGCCAACACAATATGGGGACTATAGGGTCACAGACATAGGTCTCGACCTAGAAGAGGAGTTTTGATCTCAAATGACAGTTGAATTAAGTTCTAAAGTATTTAGGGATTTGATTCAGGAAACAAATAGGCTGACAACACTGCCAAATACCCATCTCAAATGTTGAGATGGTCGTCTCAAGAGTTGAGACGGGCGTCTGAGTGTCATGCTTAATTGTGAGTTGAAATTTGCAAAGGATCTAACAGACCCAACCAAACGAGCTCGACTCGGTTCACCAGATGACTGTATGGGTGAACTGAGATGGTCGTCTCGCATGGGGGAGATGGCCCAGTTTGATCGGGGAAAGTTCTAGATGTTTCCCTATTTGTTTTGCTTGAGCAATACTTGTTGTACAAGGAAATCAACATCTAACATTAATGGGAATTGATTTGTCAAATTTGTGTACAACTCAAAAACCATGAAATGACTATTCACAGTGCGAGATGACCGTCTGGCTTTGGCAAACAACCGTTTCAGCTGTCGTAGGTTGTGCAATTTCCAAAATTGTTGCAAAATTTTGAATTCTTTTGGTACTTTCCACTCCTGCACATTAATCCCGTACTGGATAGCAATTGAGAACCTTGACCCTAGCCTGTACTATATATAGAGGGGTACTGAGGGCTACCCAGAACACAACACAAACAACTAAGAATTAGTTCATCTAACAACTGTTGTCCTCTCTAGTTGTGGTAACCATGAGAACCCTGACAAGTCCTACCCAACAAGAGAGGGATAACAAATGGAGAGAAGAACTAAGAGTTGTCGTGGGAGAGTAAGTAAGTGACTAGTACACTGACGAATAGGGATGGCTCCTTACTGATTTTTCTAGCAAGACGACGGGAGTTCTAGGTGGTTTGTGTGGACTACCATAGAGGCGGGAAGCTGTTGTTTCCCACTTGGTGGACAACGTCAACCAGCAGTCCGTGACGAGAGGAGATGCTGAAGAAGATGACGTTCATGGCTACAATCCGTGGTGCAGACCAGGAGGTGCAACAATCAGACGTGTCCTAGTGCAACTAGGACTCAGAGTTGCACATCTACAACGACGAGGATTGTCTCTAGAATTTCTCTAGGGCCATTATAATTATTGACGTGATCTACTAAGTATGGGGAATATGGTAGATAAAATTTTAAATTCCGTTGCTTTCTCTGTACCATATTTCCCAATAGGTACTAGATACTGGATGTGGATCTCACATATGTTCTCATATTCAGGACCTGAAAAGAAGTAGGTCTTTAAGAAAAGGTGAGGTGGAACTATGAGTTGCTAATGGCACAAGAGTTTCGACTAGCGTAGTTGGAACCTATAGTATATCTCTGCCCACGGGGCTTGTAATAGAGTTAAAGAACTTCTATTATGTACCTATTATAAATAGAAATATCATATATGTATCTTTTTTGGACAAAGATGCATTTGAATTCTATATTAAAAGTGGTCGATGTTCTATTTTAAAAGATGAAATATTTTATGGCAGTGCCCCTATGTCTTATGGTCTTTACTTGTTAGATCTTAAGACAAATGTATATAACGTTAATACCAAAAGACTAGAACTCAACAACTCAAACAAAACATACCTTTGGAATTGTTGTCTAGGGCACATAAGTGAGAATCACATATCTAGACTCCATAAGGATGGTTATCTGGACTATTTTGATTTTGAATCATTAAAGACATGTGAATCTTGTTTGTTGGGAAAGATGGCTAAGATCCCTTTCACTAGAAATAATGAGAGGGCTAGTGATCTATTAGGACTCATACATACTGATGTGTGTGGACCTTTTTAGAATTGCTGCGAGAGGTGGGTTTTAGTACTTCGTTACCTTCATTGATGACTTCAGTAGGTATGGCTATGTTTATTTAATGAAACATACGTCTGAAGCTCTTGAAAAGTTCAAGGAGTTTATGAATAAAGTACATAACCAACTTGGTAAAAATTTGAAGGCACTTTTTTCATCAAGGTGGAGAATACTTAAACCAAGAGCTTGAGGAACTTCTTAGATCCCATGGGATTGTATCCCAATGGAATCCCCCTAGAACACCTCAACATAATGGTGTATCAGAAAGAAGGAAACACATATTACTGTATATGGTACGATCAATGATGAGTTTATTCGAGCTTCCAACTTACTTCTGGGGGTATGCTCTACAAACTGTCATGTTTACACTAAACTGAGTACCATCTAAGTCAGCTCAAAAGACACCATATGAGATATCGACTTGTAAGCCTCCCAATATGTCTTTTATGAGGATTTGGGGATGTCAATCATATGTTAGCAAGATGCTTCCTGAGAAAATTAGTCCTAAGTCTAATAAACATTATCTTATTGGATATCCTAAGGAAACTAAAGGATATTACTTTTACTCCATATCTAACAGTAAAGTATTTGTTTCCAGAGATGATGTAATCCTAGAAAAGGAATTTATTTTCAAAGGAATGAGTGGGAGTCAAGTAGAGCTCGAAGAGGTTGAAGACTGACAAGAAAACATTGAAGCAGTAGATGTACATGAGGAACCTAAAGATTCACAAAGTGTTGTGGAATCTCAAATTCCTCAAGTAACACATGAACCTTGTAGATCAAATAGGACACGCCTTGATCCTAAAAGATTTGGATATCTTATAAGTCAGGAAGGCAATGAATTGGTTATAGATGATGAGCTAATTTCCTATAAAGATGCTATAGAGGGACCAGAGTCTGAGAAATGTCTTGAGGCCATGAATTTTGAGATGGAATCCATTATACCAACAAAGTATGGACTTTAATTGGTGGATCCACCCGAAGGGGTAAAACTCATAGGGTGTAAATGGGTCTTCAAGAAGAAGACCGACATGGATGGAAAAGTCCAAACCTATAAGAGTATATTGGTTGTAAAGGGTTTCAGACAAGTTCAAGGTGTTGACCATGATGAAACCTTTACTGGAGTGGCCATGGTTAAATCCATCAGGATCATGCTGGCTATTGCATATTATAATGACTATGAGATTTGGAAATGGATGTTAAAACTGCATTCCTTAATGAAAATCTTTTGAGGATGTGTACATGACAGAACTTGAAGGGTTTATAGATCCAAAATTTGCAAATAAAGTATGCAAGATATAAAGATCGATCTACGGATTGAAGCAAGCATCTCGGAGATGGAATCTTTATTTTGATGAAACAATCAAAGGGTTGAGCTTTGTTCAAAATGAAGACGAACCGTGTGTGTACAAGAAGGCTAGTGGGACCATAGTGAAATTCCTCATATTATATGTAGATGACATATTATTGATGGGGAATGGCATCCCTACCTTACAGAAGGTAAAGACATGGCTTGGAAATACATTCTATATGAAAGAATTGGGAGAAACATCCTACATCTTAGGGATAAAGATATATAGAGATAGATCTAGAAGACTTCTCAGACTCAGTCAAAGCACATACATTGACAAAGTGTTGAACCAGTTCAACATGGAGAACTCAAAGAGAGGAAACCTTCCTACATGCCATGGCGTCCCCATCTCTAGAATTCAATGTCCAACTCTTGTTAGGAAAGGGAACGCATGAGTGAGATTCCATATGCTCAATAATTGGATCAATTATGTACGCAATCTTGTGTACCCGTCCAGACGTCTCGTATGCCTAGAGCATGAGGAGCAAATATCAGTCAGATCTAGATGATGCTCACTAGATAGTCATGAAGAACATCCTCAAGTACTTGAGAAGGACTAAGGATCAGTTCTTGGTCTAAGTCGGAGAGGAAGAGTTGGCGGTAAAAGGTTACACCGATGCAATCTTCCAGACTGATCAAGATGATTATAAATCACAATCAAGATTTGTGTTTTGCCTCAACACTGGAGTTGTGAGCTGGAAGAGTTCCAAGAAAGAAACAGTTGTCGATGCTACAAAAGAGGCTGAGTATATTTGTTGCATAGATTGCAACAAAGGAGATTGCATGGATCAAGAAGTTCATCATAGAACTTGGGTTTTTCTAAGCACCAACGACACAATCGAGTTATACTATGACAATAATGGAGCTATTGCACAAGCTAAGGAACCCAGATCACATCACCTCTCAAAGCATATAAAAAGACAGATCCATCTCATATGAGAGATGGTACAGTGTGGAAATGTAAATATTTGCAAAGTACCAACTGAGAACAACATTGTTGATCCCTTGACTAAGGCACTTTCACAACAGAAGCATGATCATCATGTTAGGTCACTCAGAATAAGATTGGTGGGTGATTGGATCTAAGTGCAAGTGGGAGTCTGTTGGTTATGTATGCCCAGAGAGCCAATCATGTGATGATTTTAATGGCATATCAAATAAAAATGATTTGATAATTAATAAAAGGCAACCTTCCAACTTAGTCTGTTTAATTCAGTTTTGAGATACTAATATAACATTATAAATGTCTAGAGAATTATATTATTCAATGACATATTTCTTCAAGTATTAGCCTTGTTGAAGTGAAATCATATGGATGTTAAGAGTACATATACATGTTCTCATTACATCCCTGATCAGCTGTTATTGTGGAAGATTGATAGACAATAATAAAACATAAGATTATAGTGTGAGTTGGTTGATGACTAAATCTAATTAGTCATGATATGGTGATATCAAACCAAGCACACAGATACATGTTAGAGAATAGTGTATAGCACAGACCCACCATGAGACTGACACATACTAGCCATCATCATGGAAGTCATAGTTGGCGCACCCCCACCAATGGCGTTACACACCACTCAATTGAAGTTTGAATGGATGAAACTCCACGGACGGAGGCACACATATGGATTAAACATTCAAATTTTATAAGGACATAGATTTAAACACACCCATGTCTACTAAAACACTATCCCACAAGCGCATGGGGTCGTGTCGTAGTATAGGAGGGTGGCAAGTATAGGGTTGATCCATAGGCACTAGTACAGAAACAACATTCAATGTCACTTTTCTGGGCGTCAGTTATTTAGGAAATCTGATGCCTATAACATTCAATGTCAGTGATGTAGGTCATCCGACGTCTATAGTCAAGACACGGGTACCGCTTTGTATTCAGCGTCGGCTGGGTAACACAAAACCGACACCTAAAATCACCCGCGAAATCCAATTTTCGAGCGAAAAAAATTTGGCCCCAAAGTGTCACATACAGCTTCGGTTTTTTAGCATCAAACCGACGCCTATATAAGATGAAAATTTGCGCGAAAAGTTCCAGCTTAGGTTTCGGTTATCCTTTGATAACCGACGCCGATAATGGTTCCCGCCAATTGATTTAGGGCAAAATTTGTCTAATTGGACGTCGGTTGTTTAAGTAGAACCAACGCCGAAGAATTTAGATGTCGGTTTTATGTTATAACCGACGCCAAATACCCACTTAATAAACCCTCGAACGACCACTATTCCCCTTTCTTCTATTTCATCGCGAAGCAACTGTTCCACCCCTCTGCTCTTGCTGCGTCGCCACCCGCCCGCCCGGTGCTGCTCGCCACCTACTGCTGTCGCTCGCCGCCGACGTCGGACGCCACTGTTTGCTCACCGTCGACGCCGGACACCGCTGCTTGCTGCTCTGCGTCGCCTCCGCCGGCCGCAATTTTCTTCCTTTCCGCTGCCCACCGTCCTTCCTTACCGTCGCCTCTGTCCTCGTTGTCGTCGCTGCTGCCTGCTCCGTGCTTGCCGCCGTCCTCCCTGCCGTGTCGCTTGCCTACTTGCTGCCCTCCGTAGCCTCCAGGTAGTAGTCATAGCCTCTGTTCTTCCTTCTCCCTAGATCTTTACCTGCAACAAACACGGCCGTGGCTGTGTTGGCCTACCACGGCCGTGGCTGTGTTGGCCTACCACGGCCGTGCTGGGCAACACGGCCGTGGTAGGCCAACACAGCCACGGCCGTGTTTGCTGTTGGTAAGGATATGAACAAATCTATATGTAATGCTTTATGTAAATTCTAGGATACGAACAAATCTTTTGCTTGCATATATTTGTGCTTCTAATCCTAATGCTTGACCTAATTCAGTAAATTTTGATGCATGTTGAAATAAGATTTAAACTTGTCCATTCTAGCATCCTAATTTGATTTGATTAAACCCTAACATTGATGAAACCCTAACACCAATTTTGATGAAACCCTAACATGTACATATCTATTATTGTAGATAATAGGAGTAAATCTTGGATAGGATGTAAGTGTATACCCTAATCTTGTCCTAATATATACTTGCTTTCTCTTTGAGCATAGAATGGATAGATCATGGATGTCCATTCGCAATCGCTGCACCCCAGAGTTTATATCTGGTCTTGATCAGTTTATTAGATTTGCCGAGGAACATAGGAAAAAACCTACATATAGGTTCTACTGTCCATGTAGGCATTGCGGTAACAACTTGAAAGTCAGCACTGGTGAGGAAATCAAAAGTCATGTCATGTGCAATGGGATTGTACAAGGCTATACAGAATGGCACTGGCATGGAGAGATTTCAAACTCGAAACCAGTAGATGTCGATAGCAGTGCTTGGGTGGAAGAAGAAATTGCCTCCGATGGTGTAGATGTGAACGAACCAGTTCCAGTAGACATCATTGATGCGATGTTGGATAGTTGTAGGGTAGAGCACACCGATCCACCTCCTATCTTTAGAAACATTGTGCATGATGCTGAGATACCGTTATACACATGCTGTGCTAAGTTTACGAAGCTTAGCGCTGTGTTGAGATTGTATAAGTTGAAAGCTAACAATAGATGGAGCGACAAAAGCTTCACTTCGTTGTTGAATTTGTTGAAAGAAATGCTTCCTGAAGGAAACGAGCTGCCAATCTCAACATACTGGGTAAAGAAAATGTTGTGCCCAATGGGAATGGAGGCCAAGAAGATACACGCATGCCCGAATGATTGTGTATTATTTCAAAAGGACTATGTAGATTTGAAAGATTGTCCAAAATGTGGTGCGTCACGGTATAAATTGACGACTTTGGGGGGAGTTCAAAACTGGTTCTCCTGCCAAGGTGTTGTGGTATCTACCTATAATATCACGGTTTCAACGCTTGTTTGCAAATCTGAAAGATGCGAAGAATTTGAGGTGGCATGCATATGTTAAGAAAAATAATGATGGGATCCTACGACATGCGTCTGATTCCCCACAGTGGAAGAAGATTGATCTATTGTACCCCAAATTTGGTGAAGAAGATAGGAATCTAAGACTTGGGCTTTGTACAGATGGGATGAATCCGTACGGGACATTGAGCAGCCAACATAGCACTTGGCCAGTCATGCTTGTTATATACAATCTTCCTCCCTGGCTGTGTATGAAAAATAAGTATGTTATGATGTCGTTGTTGATATCGGGCCCTACACAACCCGGAAATGATATCGATGTTTATCTGGAACCTCTAATTGATGACTTAAAGAAACTTTGGGCTGAAGGTGTGATGACCTATGATGCTTCAGGAAGAGAGACATTTCGTTTGCATGTTATGTTGTTTTGCACTATTAATGACTTTCCAGCATATGGGAATTTTTCTGGATATAGTGTCAAAGGAGATAAAGCGTGTCCTATATGTGAAGAAAACATTGATTCAATAAGACTAAAACATGGCGGCAAGACTGTATATCTTGGTCATCGAAGGTTTCTTTCAAAATTCCATCTGTATCGTAGGAAGCGCAAAGCATTCAATGGATGGAATGATGAACGGAGTGCACCTAAACCTATACCAGGGGACGTTGTTTATGAAAGAGTAAAAGACATTGTCAATGAATTTGGTAAGAAATCACAATGTAGTATGGCCACACAGAGTGACAATTCTTCATTCAAGAAGAAGTCAATATTTTGGGATCTTCCTTATTGGAGTTCTTTGACAATCATGCATTGTATCGATGTAATGCACGTTGAGAAAAATGTCTGTGATAGCATCATTGGTACTCTATTAAATATACCAGGTAAGACTAAAGATGGGATAAAATCCAGACTGGACCTACGTGAAATGGGAATAAGGTCAGAATTAACAGAATTACGTGAAATGGATAATAAAAGAACATACTTACCTCCCGCTTGTTACACGTTGTCTAGAAAGGAGAAGAAAGCTTTTTGTGAATGCTTGGTAAATGTTAAGGTGCCACATGGTTACTCATCCAACATCCGTAGATTGGTATCAATGAAAGATCTGTAGTTGATAGGTCTTAAATCTCATGATTGTCACACTCTAATGCAACAAATATTGCCCGTGGCAATTAGATCTATATTGCCGAAGCATGTAAGGTTTGCAATCACCAGACTTTGTTTCTTTTTCAACAGTCTATGCAGCAAAGTTATTGACCCTGATACTCTCGATAATTTGCAAAGAGAAGTGGTTGTTACCCTATGTCAGCTTGAGATGTATTTCCCTCCTTCGTTCTTTGATATCATGGTACATCTTGTTGTCCACTTGACTAGGGAAGTGAAAATGTTGGGACCAGTTTTCTTGCATTGGATGTATCCCTTTGAACGATACATGAGCATTTTTAAAGGTGATGTTCAAAACCGTTATCGGCCTGAAGAGAGTATTATTGAAGATTATGTGGCGAGAGAGGTTATGAATTTTTGCAATGACTTTCTGAGTGGTAATAACACTCCTGTTAATGACAAGAATATTGAGGAGGGTAAAGGAATTTTGGGATCATGGGTGAAAGTAATCAGCCGTGAGCAGTTGGAACAAGCTCACTTGTATATTTTACACAACATGGACGAAGTGAGTGTTTATATCGAGGAACATACCAATTTCATCAAGAGACAACATCCTCGAGCAAGTTCAATGTGGCTTGTTAGAGAGCATAATAAGACTTTTACTAAGTGGTTTGAAGATAAAGTCTTACATCAACTATCTCAAACACCAAATGATATTATAGAAACTATCAAATGCCTCGCCTTTAAACCAAAACCGAATGTTATGTCTTATGAAGGGTTTGACATTAATGGGTTCACATATTACACAAAGTGCCAAGATGATAAGAGTGTCGTCCAAAACAGGGGGTCACTCTTCAAGCGTCGACTATGTATTTTGCAAGTGCAAAGGAGAAGAGTCCACGTGAAGCTAAAATTTCATATTACAGTGTCATTGAAGACATATGGGAGTTTGACTACATAGATTTTAGAATTCTGCTCTTTAAATGTAATTGGGTTGATAACACCAAAGGAGTTATAGTGGATGAATTGGGTTTCACTTTGGTGAACTTTGAAAAGATTGGCGAGAAGGGTGAACCATTCATATTGGCATCACAGGCGAAACAAATATTCTATATCGATGATCCTGCAAATGATAAATGGTCGGTTGTTCTTCACGGTAAAAGACAGTTCATTAAAGATCCTATAGATGAAGAAGAGTACTATGATAAGTATGATGACTCCAGTCCATTCTCAGTTGGGTTGCCAACTCCACAAAATATTGAAGCTAATGATGACTTATATGTGCGCTGAGATCACAATGAAGGATTGTTAATTGATAAAAGATCACAATTTTAGAGGCATGTATGTTTATATTTTTTTATTGAAGCTAAATGTTTGCTTTTTTAATATCAATATCATTTTCAGATTTGATTTTTCATTATCTTCTAGTTAATATGGCCATGTTTGCTGTTGGATAGTCCCCGGTTTGGGACTATTCTTGAACACCTAATCTCACTTAGGATGTAAGTGTATAATGTGTATTGGATTTTCGAGAAAATTTCAGACAAAACTCGACCGACCATTTAACTGGAAATGGCATGTTACCTGATCGGTCGAGTTCTGTGAGTGCACAAATCGATCGATGCAATCTTTAGAAAATCGACCAAGGATGATCGGTCGAGTTTCAATCCAGGAAAACCCGACCGACCAAGTGCCTGTAATCCATTTTCTAATTTGCATTTAAAGTGATTAGCACTTGGTGAAATTTGTCCCAAACATTTTTCTCTTCTAAGTTACAAGTCAATTCATCATTACAAATGATTACATAGATGTTCTAAGGTCATTTACATAGAAAACCCAAAATGCACACTTGTAGCCATTTTGACTTGAACTTGACCCATTCTAGGGCTTTGGATTTTAGATCCTTTTCATGTACCTAATGCCTACAAATAATCTTAATGAAGCTAAATGTTTGCTTTTTTAATATCAATATCATTTTCAGATTTGATGTTTCATTATCTTCTAGTTAATCCAAATGCTAAATGTTTTCCTTTTTAATGACATTTTCAGATGGTTGACCATGATGAGCATGATGTCCATGATGAGCATGAAGTCCATGATGAGCATGCTATCCATGATGAGCATGGTGAGGATATCAATGTAAGTTCTAAAAACATATCCTGTATTTCTATAAAATTCATTATCTTCTAGTTATGTCATATATCCCATATTTCTATATTGCACTAATTCAGTGTGTTTATTTTTGTCAAATTTTAGGCTGATGATGCACATGTACCCACTGAAGCACTGGAGCAACTTGATGCGTAGCACCAAACACTTAACAAGAAAAGGGGCATCACTCTGTTGAAGAAGTTAATAGTGCTAAGTGGCAGTGGATCCAAATTGGTTGTGGAGTTGGATAATGGAGGAAATGCAATTGGAGTGAACCACAATAATTTTGTAAACTATCTTGGTTGTGTCACTCGAAGCCATTGTGGTGTTAAGTATGATAATTGGCATAAAGTTCCTCAGGGGAAGAAAGACTTGATATGGAAGGATTTATGCATGAGTTATTATTATTTGCAATTCTATTTTGTAGATTACAAATTATATTATTTGCAATTCTATTTTTGGATACTAGTTAATAAGAATTCTATTTTACAGAATCTGTTTGCATTGGATGAGAAGCTGCATCGTAAAAGTGTGATGCAACGCGCTGGAAAGATTCTTAGGAACTATAGGACAAATCTCAACAGAGAATACATAAAAGATGGTGATAAGAAGAAGAAGTCAGCCCTTGAACAGTGGAACTTCTTGGACAAAGAATATTGGGACAATTTTGTTGCTTCAAGAAAATCTGAAGAATTCAAGGTATTAGGCATCACTCCCAATTTAATTAATATACGTTGTATTCACCTATTCAAAATTAACATTTAGTGCTACTAACCAAATCATTAATGTGCATACTAACTAGGCCCTCAGTGAGGCCCAAAAAGCAAGGCGTGCACTGAATGTGCATGACCACACTATGGGTCCAAAGGGCTATGCAAGCGTTCGCCAAAGACTACAGGCGGAGTCTGCTGCTACTCAGGAGTCTGCCACACCCATACCTCGCCATGATATCTGGATAGCTGGGAGGCAAAACAAGAAGGGTGAAATAAAGAAGCCCGTAACTGCTGAGGCAACTGCGAAAATGGTAAAATACAACTCTTAGAGCAATCATTTGAATATTGATTATTTGTGGTGTTAACTTACCAATTTCTATTGATGGTGATTAGCGGGAGATGCACAAGCAGAGGAAATAAGGCACGTTCATCCCTTAGGGCATAAGGGATGAATTGACAGTTGCTCTGGGTAACCCAAAGCATCCTGGACGTGTTAGGGGTGCAGTCGCTGGTGTGGGCATCAAAGCATTCTTTGGGCCATCCCAGCGCAAACCCAGAGAGGGACTTTCACAAGAAGAGGTAACCTATTCTTTTTTAAGAATGTTACTGTAAAAGGGAATTCAATAATAAGAAGCTAATGTTTCTTTTATCCATGTATAGGAGAATAAGAGAGTCGAGGATATAGTTGCCAAGAAGGTCAATGATATAGTTGCTGAGAAGGTCAAGGAAGAATTGCTGTGGTGGCAGGCATCTCAGGCTTCCAATCAACCTATGGCGACCCACTCTTCTCCTGATGTACAGACTACAAGTAATCATGTACACCCACCGCCTAACACGTCTACTGTAAGTATTGTTTATGACATTGTAGCTAGTCTTTTCAAGATGATATGTTTTCAAGATGATATGTATATATGTATAATATTATTTACGTAAATTTGTAGGCATTGAAGCCATGCCGCTTAAGAATGCAAGACTATGTTGTTGCAGAGGCGCAGACTTACCCATCCCTTCCTGGGGTAATGTTTCACGGGACTCCAATGAAACAGGGCTACGTTCGTGTGATCCCGATACGTGTGTTACCCGATTGGAGGGAAGCTACATTGCCATATACCCACCCAGATATTGATACACTTGCTGAGGCAGAAGGCGGGGTGATATTGTGGTCCAAAGCAGATGTCGTCTACACTACTGAAATTGTAAGATAAATTTACATTACTTTAGATTGTTAATGTGTATATATGAGGTCAACTGATCTGAAATTATATATACAGGTTAAAAAGAAGACACCCGGAGCACCTAGGCCTCCACCTCCACTTCCTGCATTACCAAGTTGGGTTCCAACTTACCTAAAATACCCGTTAGGTCCTACTTGTAGGGGAATGGCATGTTGGCTACGGGCACATAATATACATTGCCCTATAATTGTTTCTTTAGAAGCAGATTATGCAGGTCAATCATACGATAGCTCTTTATTTATACAAGATATTGATGAGCTGTTTATGTATGATTGGCTGAATACATCAATGATAGAGACATGGATAAGGTGAGATCTTGTTTATACATCCATATACCTTGTGTAAGATCCGGTGATCTGGTTTCTTATATATTAATTCATATGTAATACATGTTTTGCAGCTACTTAGTCAAAGATCAATGCAAACAATTTGCATTTGATCATGTCGGATTTTTGATTCCATCATTGATTAGTATGGTAGCTAAAGACCCTGATAGTGTTCAACAATACTGTATAGATGCTTTTACAATTTTTGGTCAGCCAAAGAAGACGATAATAATAGCTCCATTCAATGTCAAGTAAGTTTACTTTATTTATAATTTGGACTTAAGAAAATTCCATTTTTATTGTGCATTTTGAGTTATTAATTTTTAACTTTTTTACCTCTAGCGGTAGACATTGGGAGTTACTAGTTATTGTCCCCGGGACGTTCACTGTTTATTATCTAGATCCTGCGGGAAGTACATTGAACACTAAAATTGGACACGTAATGAGAATGCCATTATTCTGGTGAGAAATATTTCATTTTTATATCCGTTAACATATGTTATTACATTATTATTTAATTATGCAATTTACTGTGTTATATTAACATGTAGGGGTTTAGATGCATTCAAAAATGCTGGAGGAAATGTCCCAAGGAGAAAGAACCAGCCAATAATTTGGGATAACGTAAAAGTAAGTTCCCGACTCCAATGTATATATTATTTATGTGAACTGTACTTAGTTGTATTTTTTAATATTTTGTATGTTTCAATTTATAGTGCGCTACACAAGACAACGGTTGGGCATGCGCATACTATGTGATGAGATTTATGCAGATGATTATCCGACATGTCACATTGGATATTAATACCATACATGAGGTATTATATATAGTCTCGTTAGTTAGTATGAAATATATCAATCTTATTTTTATATTATTACTTATATATACATCATTCTCTTTGCAGGTGTTTAAAACTGACCACACTATAGGTAAACGCTTAAAAAATGTACATGCTCCATATACGATGGAAGCATTAAATGAAGTAAGAGAAGAATGGGAAAAAGCCATACAAGCAGTGGTGATTGTAAGATATAATTGGGATGTTGATAGCGATGCTGAATGATATTTTGTAAATGAATATTTCTAAATCTTTCTACATGTATTTGAATGTTTCTACATGTGTGAATGTGAGAATTGAATTGATGTCTGAATGTATCTACTTGTGTGAAAAAATATTTTTTGATTTTGCAGGTTTGTGGCCTGTTTGTAGGCTGATATCAATGGATGTCGTAAACCTACGGTTTAGACAACTAAACTGCAGGTTCTCATCCTGCTGACCAGCCACAGCAGGCCTGCAAACTGATAAGAAAAAAAAATTAAAATATAGGCGTCGGTTATTCATAGAAAACCGTCATCAAAGGCCTACAACGTCAGTTTTTGGATAAAACCGCCGCCTAATGTGACAAACAATCTGACCGTGCAGGAAACCACGACTGTGGTGGAAATGGCGTCGATTATTTATAGAAAACCGTCCTCAAAGGCCTACAACATCAATTTTTGGTTATTACCGCCGCCTAATGTGACAAACAATCCGACCGTGCAGGAAACCACGGCCGTGGTGGAAATGGCGTCTCTTATTCGTATAAAACTGACGCCTGTAGTAATAAACACGGCCGTGCAGCGAAGCACGACCGTGTCGTCTGGGAGTATGGCGTCAGTTGTTCAGTTGTTAACCAACGCAGAAAGGGTCCTAGGTGGTGCCTTTTTTTGTGGCGCGGACCCTATAGATGTCGGCTGACTATATATAACCGACGCCTATAAGTCATATAGGCGTCGGTTATAAAACTGACGCCGAAGAGTTCGACCTTTAGCGGCGCCCACATAGGCATCGCTTGAAAACCGTCACTAAAAGGGGTTAAACAACTGACGCCAATGGCGTGTTATGTAGTAGTGAGGGAGAAAAGGGGGCACTAGGGCTAGGTTGGTTTGACTAGGTTCCTACTGCAGAGATTAGGGTTAAGGGTTTGAAGGTGCTTTGATTGTTAAACTAAGTTAAGCAAGAAAACAATTAAGGGTGATAATGAAATCTAAGTTAACCCTAGATTAGATTAAGACTAATTAAGTAGTAAGAGACTAAGCTAGGTATGAAAAGGAAAATTACACTAAGGCAAGCAAGAGAAAAGCAAAAGAGCAAGTAAAGACCTAAGCTAGCAAGAACAAGGCAAAAATAGGACAAGAAGCTAACTAGGCAAGGAAAGAGCCAACTAAGATAACACTAGCTAAACAAGATGAAAACTAGGGTAATAAAGCAAATAAGAGAGGTGTGGGCTATTTAGGGGATGTACTTATCACTTAAGTTGGGGGGATGATATATAAACATTATGATTCCATTTAGATTATCCAAACCAAACAACAAGTTAGAGTCTAATGAATTAGCCTAAGCTACTAACTGGACATGGATATGCTAGGTTGTGTATAGGGGAACTAGTCCCTAACACTCCCTACTACCCTTGCGAGGCTCAATTGGGTTAGGGATTAGGTTCAATTCAATTAGAGTCTAATCAAGTCTAGGTTTCTAGATTATGCATTCCTAGGGAAACTAGGGGGCAAGGGTAGTAATGGGGAGGTGAAATTAGGCTTTTGGACCCCAATTCCCCCACATTCTAGCTTGAGAAGGCTCCATGCTAATAGCACTAGAATCACCTAATCTAGCTACTTAGATCTCTCAAGGATTAGGATGTAGGAAGATGGGAGGCAACCTAGGGATCTAAGAATTGGACCTAGGGGCAAATCCCAAAATTCACACATATAAGCAATTTTCCTAATTCCTAAGTGATTTCACACACAAACCAACAAGAAATCCATTGAGAATGAGATAGAAATAGAACATAATCATTAAAAAATGGAATTACAAAGTTTACATATCATTTCCCCCCAACATAACATCAAAGTAACATTTTACACCCCAAACAACCCACCAAAAGGGGGCCTAGCTACTCATGGAAATGGAAAATAGAAATAGAAAGGAGAAAGAATGAGTAGAAGAGTGGAAATCCATGATGAGATCGGTGAAGACTCCTCCTCCATCTCCTAGAAGTTGTAGCTCGATCTGCCTCCTTCAAGGTAGGTTAATGGCATGGATGTATGGTGGAAATGGAAGGAAAGTAGGATTTTGATGGTAGAAATGGTGAAATGGAGGTGGAATGAGGTGGGAATGGATGGAGGATGAAATGGGAAGTTTGAGTTGCTATAGGGTAGCTAATCTCGGCCTCCATCTGCCACCTAGGTATATATAGGTGTGGGGAAAGCACTAGGTCAAGTGGGGGTAGTATGGGAAAAATAGTGGAAAAGGTGGCTGGGTTTTGTGGGTAGCACGGTTGTGTCGAGTAGAACGACCATGGTGGGGTGTGAGTGAAACAGCCATGGTGGTGGGGAACGACCGTTCTAAGAAAGTGGCAAAATCACAAGTTGATGTGGTGGAATGGAGGCTAGTAGAACGACCATGTTGGGCAGAACGAGTGTGGTGGGTGCTAGGTAGAACGACCATGATGGGTAGCACGACTATGGTGGTGGAGTTTGAGAGGAGGTCATTCCCATGAGCACACCCATTATGTCTTCATCTAGCATGACCATGCTGGGTAGAATGGTCATTCTGAGTCAGTTCACCACATTCGTTTTGGGTGGCACGACCATGGTGATTCCAGCTTCAATGGATGGTGTCTTTGTTGATTTGCAAGTGAACTAGCACGACCATTCTGTGGTACCACAGCCGTGCTGGGTTTTGAATTAACACTTTGACTTTATTCTTTGGATTTTCTTAGACATCTTTGCTTCAATTGATCTTTGGCCACTAGGGGTAGGTTGAGGGAGCATCAGACTTCACTTTGGGTCTCTCCAAGGGTAAAGAGGTCCTAGGAACACTCCTTCTCTCTCTCTTCCATCAAGCGTGGTCTAAATGCCTGAAAAACATGCAAATAATGTCCATAAGTGCATTTTACACAAATATGTATATTGGGAGAAATAACATGAAATCTAATAGGTATAGATGTGATTGAAATACCAAATGACACAAGATGAAGCCCTAAAATAGGGATGAATCACCACCCCAAACTTGAAACATACTTGTCCTCAAGTATGCTCCAACTCAATCTCTCTACAAAATTTTCACAAGAAATGACAAATGTAATGTTAAGGGTGATTATTGCTAAATTGGATCAATAGTGACTAAGTACATGAATTCCACCTCTCTTTTCTCCTACTTTCACAAACCAATCATGAAAAGAGCACAAAGCATATGAACTTCAAATATAGTGCATAAAACACATAAGCGATCCATATTTCTTTCATGTAGTTCCGGGTAAACCGTTTCATGATGGTGTTAATTAAGGATGACCAGGAGTGTTGTTTCACCTTCATGCTTTCAACCTTATGTTTCAAATCACACCAAATGACCCACGTGGCTATAGAAAAGGAAAAAATGAGCTAGGTTTGATGTTTCCTAGCTCAAAGGGTATAAAAATGGAAGAAAGGGTTACAGTAAGATTTTGGAGTGCTATTACATAGAGCCCTCATCTTTTCTTTATTTGAATGCTCTTAAACATGAGCATCCTTTTATTTCCTTTTTGCATTTTTTTCTTTTCTTGTTCTTTGTCCTTGGAGTAGATAGGGTATATGGTGATGAGAGTGAAGCGGTGAGATATAGATGTGGCCACCCCAAACTTTTGGAGGTGGCCATGGCTGATATGTGCACTTTGACATCCTTTCATGAGGCGGGGGGCTAAGAAGATGGTGAGTGAAGAGTTGGGTCAAAGAGGGGTCATTGGTGTGACTCTCAACATAAGGTATCCTGCATGGAAATTAATCCAACACTTCATCTAAAAATGTCACACCACATGAATGAACAACCTAAAATTGATACTTCAATCAAGTGATTTCATAGGAACTAAGCGCTCATAGCTTGCTCAAATCACAATTCAACCAAATCATTCACAAACATATGAGAGGTGATGCACATGTAAGAAGTCAAGAATTGATACCATTTAGCAATAGACAATGATAATTCACTTGCATTTGTCAAAGGTCATCATTTTTAATCCAAAAAGTAGAGAATGGGTTGAAACACACTTTTAGATAAGAAATCTCAAATTTGGGAAAAATTGGCTAAAATGGTGCCAAGTTGCCTTTAATCACATCTAAGCCTACATTATTGAACTTAAAGCAGTAAACAAGTAAATCATAGCTAAAACATGCAAAAATTACCAAAAATCTACATGGTATGCAATGCATGGCAAAAAGAGCATTTTTTTTGAAAATTATGCAAAAATGACAAGAAAGCAAACTACATGGCATGCAAGTATGCGAAGCAGGTAAACTCTAAACTTGATAGCAAAAACAAACAAAAAGTAAACAGATGAGACAGGTGATCAACAAAATAAGATGAGAAGTGAGGGCTTACTTCCCTACCACTCCAAACTTTTGAATCATGCTATCCTCAACATGAAACTAAAGCTTAGGAATGATAGGGTAGAAGTCATGGCTGTGGTGGAGGTGGTCCTCCTTGTGGTGGGGGTGCTGGTAGTAATGGCCCCAGTAGTCTGCCTGTGGAGGCGGGTATGCCTCTTGGTATCCAGAATGGGATCCCTAGAAATCCTCCCCCCATTGGGGGTTCCTCTACATCTACGCATGCTGGTATGGTACATGTGGTTAATATAATGACGCATCTGCTGCTGATCTAACCACATAGATTGTTGTGTCTACTAAATTGCCTCCAACTGTGCATGAATTGTTGACATGTCATATGCATTTGTTGGAGGTGGCTACACATCAAAATCCTCCCCTCTCTGTCGTGTATGGCATGGCTACTAAAAATGTGTTGCTTCTCTGGCACATTTGTCTCTCCTCCTTCTTGTAATTCCACATTTTCTACAGTGAACCCCTCTCTTGGGTGCTCCTCTTCATACTTTTCTATCATCTCAAAAATATTCTCCAGTGTCCCTACATCCATGAGTAGGGGGTGGTGTGGTATGGAAGCTCCAATGTGATTCTAGGGTACCCGAGGTTTAGAACATAGAAGATTTTGCTGTCTTTAAGGGAGATCATTTGGGACCTAGCAAGGTAGTTTAGATCCACATATTTTCTTCCCTCTACATTGGTAACTCCATCTAATATACAATCCACTACCTTTTCCGTTGTGGTGACAAGTCCTCCCATAATGAATGGAGTTTTACTCTTGGAGGGGATAGTCTTCAAATGGTCAATCACCATGGAACCAATGCTTACAAACCCCTACTTGCAATTGTGGCCATAACAAACAAATCCTTTTATGAGCAACACCCTTGATTGTCATAATGACCAAACAAGGTGTTTGCTAAGACCTTCTATAGGTATCTCATGAAGGGGTTGTAGATGTTACTGGTCTTTGACTTTCCTGTAGAAAAAGAAGATTGACCAGTGTTTGTCTTCCATATCTTTGCATAGTCTGCTCTACCACTCTTGTATAGTCTTCCTTCATTGAACTTCTCTACCATTTCTGAATTGGGGGCAAAGATAGCATTAATTTGGGAAGCTTTCAGTACATGAGTAGAGTTGCACAACTTGAACATGATTGCATCCTCTCTTTGGTACTGTACCTTCTCTAAGGTTGAAAAGAATTCATGAGTCAGCTCTAAGTAAGTTTTTACAACCTCAGTCAATATCATGTATAGCCCACAATGTTGCATTTGTCCCTTGAATGTGTAGTTGATTCCTAGATCCTGCACTGTAGTCATGCATGCATATCTAGTAGGGATCACCCTCCTTTTCAAGCACTCGGGGTGGAGAGGTCTCATTACGTATTTTCTTGCTTTTCCCCTTCTATAGGTGGCTCCTTGGGGTTGCTTTACCAACCATTTCAATATGTCCTCCTCAAGCCTAGACACAACGTCCACCGGTTCATCCTCCATCTCCTCACTCTCAGTATCATCCTCCTCTTCTTGTGAATAAGTGTGTGACCCTAAACTTGTGTCCAAGTTCAAGGTCACTCTCTCGTAGCTTGCACTAGGTCACGTCGAGGAAGTGGAATGCCTTGCTGGAGTTGGTCGTGGCAGTAAGCGCGATGAAGAAGCATCATTCAATTTCTTGGCCCTCCTTTCTTGAACCAGTGCATCAACATTTACAAAATCCATAACATTTTACAACTCTTCTTCTTCCTCTTCCTCCTCTTCGGGGTTGTGGTAGCTTGGATCGGTGGTGTGGCCGTTGTACGAGGAGTGGTTTCAAGATGCACTCACCGATGTCGAGCGTCCGAAGGACTGAGAAATGGTGTTGGATAGTGAAGATCCACTATTAGACTGTTGTGAACAAGAAGCCCATTTGGACCGACTTTTACCCCCCGTGAGAATGTCCATCATCTTCTCCACTCCCTTCCTTATTTCCTTACATGTTCTCTTCATTTTTGCAAGGAGTTTTGGTGGAAAATGAACTAGGACAACAAGAACCGAACGCTCTGGCTGTAGGGGCAGACTTGGCTTGGAAGTGGAGAAATCATTGGTGATGGAGGGTGGAAATTAAAGCTTGAGGTTAGGGAATATGATTGGGGACCTAGGGGAACTCAAATCCAGTGTTTGGGAGAAAGAGGAGATGATTTGGGGGTGAAGGGAGGTTGCCCTAGTCGCTTGTGTGCACGGAATGACCATTCTAGGTCGAGAAAATGAACTCTGGGTTGTGCTGGCTCGGGTGGAGTCGGGTGACTTATGCACTGGATTCAGGCCATCACAGTATTTCTGGTCAGAACAGTCATGTTTCCCGCATCCAAAACTTGAGTTTTCCCTATTGAAATCCAACTTAATTAGTACGGCCATTCCAAACCACCATGACCATGTTGGCTGGATGCCAACATGGCTATTCTGGCCAATATGGCCGTGTTGAGTGAGGCCAAAATCCTGCATTTCCCCTGTTGAAATCCACCTTTTCCAGCATGACCGTTCCACTCCAGCACGGTTGTTTTAGGCTTTGTCAACTCAAAAATATTCATGAATCATCAAATAAATTCATCTTTCATAACTCAATCATCTTGAATGACCACTTTGATATTGTATCAACCATTTTTCACTGAATGTGTCTCATTTCTCACCTTGCACCTATTTCACCTGTCATTTCATCAAAACTAAAATAAAAACTATCAAACACAAGTGTGTTTGTGTGTGTTTAGGTTTGTGCAAAAATAAAAGCAAAAGTATAAAAAATGAGAGTTTGGGTGAAAAATTCCCCAAACCTAGGTGGGTTGCCTCCCACAAGCGCTGAGTTTCTTGCTTTCAGCTTGGCTTCTTGGTGATTCTTCAGTAAATCATCTGTTTGGCATCCTCATGTGCCCATTCTTACAAAACATTTATCCCTCATTTTCACTCAATCTATTTTCCTCATCCATTTGATCACAATAATCATCATCAACTGTTCCATCTTGATCTTCTTTTTTCAAATGATCATTCAGACTTGTGAAGTGATCATGTCCAATATCCCTATCTTGGACCTGCCGGGTTGGGGCTTTGTACATGTTGATCTTGATATTCATGTCCATGAATGAAACCGTCATGGTACCACTACGTACCTGAATCTCGGCATCAGCTGTAGATAAGAACAACCTTCCCAAGATGATGGGAATCTTCCTATCCTCTGACTCCATATCAAGTACAATGAAATATGCTTGGAACATTGTGCCTTTCTCTTTATCTACCATCACCAAGACATCATCCACTCTCCCCTAGGCACTTTTATGGATCTATCTCCCAATTGGAGAGTGCAATGTGACAGCTTCAACTTGCCTGAACCCAGCTCAACATAGGCATTTTATGGAATAAAATTCACACTAGATCCCAAATCAAGTAAGGACCTGTCTATGCGATGTCTCCCTATGTAACTAGTTATGAGTGGGGCTCCTAGGTCTTTTCTCTTCATAGGAAGTGAATTTTGGATGATGGAGCTCACTTGTTCAGTCAAATTTACTTTGTTTGGTATCCTCCCCATTGACCTTCTCTTCACAATGCATAAATTCTTGAGGAACTTAGCATATGATGGAATTTGTTTGATAGCATCTAAGAGTGTAATGTTCACTTTCACTTGGAGAAACACCTCAAGAATATCAACATTGTGCTTTTTCCTCCTCTTCAATTTTGGTGGCTTATCTAGTGCTTCAATGAATGGAAGATCACTAGTCTTTGCAGTACTTGCATGAACATAAGGCGGAGCAGTAGGGATGGTGGTACTTGCACATGGAGTATGAGGTGGATCACATGGTATCCCAAAATCAACAACATGTGTCACTGAATCATCTTCGGCAATTTCAATCATAGTATCACCACTTGGTTGCCTTTGCTTTGCTTTATCAACCTTTCTTTAACTTGCAGGCTGCTCAAGAGATTTCCCACTCCTTAGAACTATCAAAACACTTCCTTGCTCATGGTGGAGAGGGGGATCTAGTTGTGGTTGTGGAGGAGGTGGAGGTGACACTTGGGGTTAGAATTGAGGTGGAGGGGGAAATTGAGGTTGGAAGGTGAATTGTTGGGAAAAGGGTGGTGATGGAGGGGGAGGTGGAGTATAAAGCTTGGAATCGCCTTTAAAATGGTAGATGGGCTACACTTGCATGGGAGGTGGACTATAGAAGACTTGAGAAGAGGGCATGGGTCCAATTTCTTCATTGTAGCTCATGATGGTTTTTGAAGACAACTTTTCTTCTTGGACGACAATTATGGAAGGTAGATGCTCTACTTTCTCCTCTAGCCTTGCAACATCTTTTTGAACATCATCAAATATTTTCAATCTACAGACAACCTCTTCCTCAAAACTTGAGCTATATTTTGGACTTTGTGACTCTTGGTAGCTATAGGAGTGATGTGTATTCTTTTCCTCACCATAGAACTCAATAGAATTGACTGGGTGACAAGGAACATTTGTCACCTAGTTCTTCATGAAGCTCACTATGTCACCAATAATCTTCATCACTTGCAGGCTTGAGTCATCATGAGTAGGAGGTGTCACACCAAAGGCATACCCCCTTTCATTCATCATGCTAGAATCTCAAATTCTTGATTCTTCAACCAACTTCTCAAACAAAGGCCATATCTCCTCAGGTGGCCTAGCCATGAAAAGTCCTCCACAAGAAGAGTCCACTGTGTCTTGGTCCTTTAGAGACAAACTGGAGTAGAATGATTGAACTAGCTGCCACAAAGGGATCTCATGGTGCGGGCACTCTCTCAAAAGCTTCTTAAATCTCTCCCATGCATTATGAAACTGCTCATTTCCCATTTAGCTAAACCTTCTCACGGCACGCCACATTTGTGTTAACCTTGTGATAGAGTATAATTGTCTCAATAAGGCATTCTTCATTGTTTCCCAACTCATGATGTCCCTTCTTGAGTCATACCAATATTTGGCGCTATCTTTGAGGGAGAAAGAGAGCAAGGTCAACCGTCATAGAAGATGGGAAGGAGACAAACAAGACCTGGAGGAATAGAGAATTTCTCCCCTGACATTTGATCAACCCTGCTAGCAATTGGTGATTTATAGTTTCTAGGCATGAAGTACTCTTAAAGCGGCTTGTGGGGTGCATTTTGGCCTTCCATCTTGTTTTCTCCCGAATGGCTTGTCACAGGTACAAAGCACAACCAAACAAAAGAAAGCAAGTTAGTAAACCAATATTCACAAATGATACAAAGAATAATGAATAAAGAATAGCAATGATGAGGGTAGTAGGAAAAGTCAAAACAATACTAACGAGCTAGGTCGAGCGCCTTCCTCCCCGACAATGGCGCCAGAAAGCTTGGCGTGCCCCCGCCAATGGTTTTACACTCCACTCAATTGAAGTTTAAATGGATGCAACTCTGTACACGGAGACACACAGGTGGATTAAAATTTTGAATTTTATAAGGACCTAGAGTTAAACACACCTACGTCCACTAAAACACTATCCTGTAAGCACACAGGGTCGTGTCATAGTATAGGAGGGCGGCAAGTATAGGGTTGATCCACAGGGAGAAAAAGGGGCACTAAAGCTAGGTTGGTTTGTCAAGGTTCCTACTACGGAGACTAGGGTTCAGGGTTTGAAGGTGCTTTGATTGTTAAACCAAGTTAAGCAAGAAAGCAATTAAGGGCAAGAATGGAATCTAAGTTAACCCTAGATTAGATTAAGACTAATTAAGCAAGAAAAGACTAATTAAGCTATGAAAAGGCAAATTACACTAAGGCAACCAAGATAAAAGAAAAAGAGAAAGTAAAGACCTAAGCTAGCAGGAACAAGGCAAAAATAGGGCAAGAAGCTAACTAGGCAAGGAAAGTGCCAACTAAGCTTACACTAGCTAAACAAGATGAAAACTAAGGTTTTAAAGCAATTAAGAGAGGTGTGAGCTATTTAGGGGATGTACTTATCACTTAAGTTGGGGAGATGATATATAAACATTATGATTCCATTTATATTGTCCAAACCAAACAACAAGTTAGAATCTAATGAATTAGCCTAAGCTACTAACTGGACATGGATATGCTAGGTTGTGTATAGGGGAACTAGTCCCTAACACACCCTACTACCCTTATGAGGCTCAATTGGGTTAGGGATTAGGTTCAATTCAATTAGAGTCTAATAAAGTCTATGTTTCTAGATTAGGCATTCCTAGCGCAACTAGGGGCCGAGGGTAGTAATGGGGAGGTGAAATTAGGGTTTTGGACCCCAATTCCCCCACATTCTAGCCTTGAGAAGGCTCCATTATAATTACACTAGAATTACCTAATCTAGCTAGTTAGATCTCTCACTTAGTCTTAGGAAGATTGATTGGGATTTAGGAAGATGAGAGGCAACCTAGGGATCCAAGAATTGGACCTAGGACCAAATCCCAAAATTCACACATATAAGCAATTTTCCTAAATTCCTAAGTGATTTCACACACAAACTAACAAGCAATCCATGGAGAATGAGATAGAAATAGAACATAATCACTAACAAATGGAATTAAAAAGTTTACATATCATTTCCCCCCAACATGGTATCAAAGTAACATTTTACAACCCAAACAACCCACAAAAGGGGCCTAGCTACTCATAGAAATGGAAAATATAAAAAGAAAGGAGATAGAATGAGTAGAGGAGTGAAAAGCCATGATGAGCTCGGTGAATACCCCTCCTTATCCACCTCCTAGAAGCTGTATCTCGATCTCCCTCCTCCAAGGTAGGTGAATGGCATGGATGTATGGTGGAAATGGAAGGAAAGTAGGGTTTTGATGGTGGAAATGGTGAAATGGAAGTGGAATGATGTGGGAATGGATGGAGGACGAAATGGGGAGTCTAGAGTGGCTATAGGGTAGCTAACCTCAGCCTCCAGCTACCACCTAGGTATATATAGGTGTGGGGGAAGCACTAGGTCATGTGGGGGTAGTATGGGAAAATAGTGGGAAAATTGGCTGGGTTTTGTGGGTAGCACGGCTGTGCTGGGTAGAACGGCTGTGGTGGGGTGTGAGTGGAACGACCGTGGTGGTGGGGAACAACTATTCTAAGAAAGTGGAAAAATCACAAGTTGATGTGGTGGAATTGAGGGTCGTAGAACGCCCGTGCTCGGTAGAACGGCCGGGTGGGTGCTAGGTAGACAAGTCATTCTGGGTAGCACGACTGTGGTGGTGGAGTTTGAGAGGAGGTCATTCCCATGAGCACACATGTTTTGTCTTTAGCTAGCACAGTCGTGCTGGGTAGAAAGGTTGTTCTGAGTCAGTTCACCACGGCCGTTTTGGGTTGCACGACTGTGGTGATTCCATTTTCAATGGAGGGTGTCTCTGTTGATTTGCAAGTGAGCTAGCACAACCGTTCGGTGGTACCACGGCTGTGCTGGGTTCTAAATCAACACTTTGACTTTGTTCTTTGGATTTTCTTGGACATCTTTTCTTCAATTGATCTTTGGCCACTAGGGGTAGGTTGAGGGAGCATCAGGCTTCACTTTGGGTCTCTCCAAGGGTGGAGAGGTCCTAGGATCACCCTTCTCTCTCTCTTCCATCAACTGTGGTCTAAATGCCTGAAAAACATGCAAATATTGTCCATAAGTGAATTTTACACAAATATGCACATTGGGAGAAATAACATGAAATCTAACAGGTATAGATGTGATTGAAATACCAAATGACACAATATGAAGCCCTAAAATAGGTCTGAATCAATAGTCATCTCTCACAGTGATGGTGGTGGTTGTGGTTCTTAGACCTAAAATCACTACACTCAACACATGTCGTTGGGTACACTTTGACATCATCAAATGTAGTCTTGAAACATGGGTTGTTATAACAGTGATAATTGGGCGGCTTTGAAACATAGGGATTGACTGTGAGTGATAGATATGGGATTTCTCCCTCCTACTGGAGTGTGATGTCTGACGCCTCTTGATTAGCGAGACTGAGAAAAGGATGGCCATGTACATGTGAGTCAATATGTGATATTAAGCTTACGTATATCTCAGATAGTCTGCTCTTGGTTCCAGAAACAAGATTTAATAATAATGAGGGTAACTGGCCCATTCCTCTAGCTCAATCTGGACATTGGTGACAAAATAACTAAATAAACACTGCAACACCATACACATATTGTAGGTTGAAGTTGTTCCCCAACTTTCCATTCACTTGGGTAGCATTGATGTGTGACTAGGCACCACTCCTTGCTTGTGATGTCATAAGTTGTTATGGACATTCACTACCAATGTGATATGGGACATGTAGGGTCACACACATAGGTCTCGACCTAGAAGAGGAGTTTAGGTCTTGAATGACATTCAAATAAGTGTTAAAGTATTTAGGTATTTGATTCATGCAACAAATGGGCTGACAACATTTCCAAACGCCCATCTCAAATGTTGAGACTATTGTTTGGAAGTTCCAAATGACCGTCTCAAGAGTTGAGACGAGCGTCTGGGTGTCATGCCTGGTTGTGAGTTGAATTTGGCTAAGGAACAAACCAACCTGACCAAACCGGGTCGACTCGGATCACTAGATGACCATTTGGGTGACCGAGATGGCCGTCTCTCATGGGCGAGAAGGTCCAGTTTGGTGGGGGATGGTTCTAAATGTTTCCCTATTCGTTTCACTTGAGAAATACTTGTTGTATAAGGAAATCAATGTCTAACATTGATGGGAATTGATTTGCCAAATTTGTGTACAACTAGAAAACTATGAAATGATCGTTTGGATTTTCCAAATGACTCAGATCACCAAACGACCATATAGGTTTGCCTAACGACCATTTTAACTATTGCATGTTGTGAAATTTTATAAAATTATTGTGAAAATTTGAGATCTTCCGGTCCTTTCCACTCTTGCATATTAATCACATATCAGATAGTAATTGGGAAAGCTGACCCTACCCTCTACTATATATAGAGGGGTACTAGGGGATTCCTAGAGTACAACACCAATAATTGAGAAATAGTTTCTATGATAAACGTTGTCCTCTCTAGTTGTGATATCCATTAGAGCCCAGTGAAGTCCTACCCGACTAGGGAGGGATAAATAAGGGAGAGTGCAAATGAGATCATTGTCATAGGATAACAAGTTCGTGACTAGTACACCAATTGGAGGGACAAATCCTTCCTAGTTGTTCTAGTAGGATGAAAGGAGTTATATGTATTCTGTGAGGACTACCATAGAGGTGGAAGTCGTTGTTTGATGCTTGGAGGACAATGTCAACCAACGGTCAATGACAAGAGGAGCTGTTGAAGAAGACAATGTTTGTGGTTATAGTCTATGGTGCAGACCAGGAGGCACAATACTCAGACGAGTCCCAGTGCAACCAGGATTCAGAAGTTGTGCATCTACAATGATGAGGATTATCGCTGGACATGCTCTAGGATGAGGTATATCCTCAAAACCATCCTTCCTACATTATAGTTATTGACTTGGTCTAATGACTATGGGAATATGGTAGACGGAATTTTAAATTTCACTACCTACTCTGTGCCATATTTGTTGGCATATATGCCCATATAGCCATCCCAAGCAATTGCATGGAGTCATATATTAATTAATCAACTAATGCGATTATTTGGTTAATTAATGAATTTCAGAATATTCTAATTAATCCACGAGCATTTTAATTAATGTAGTGTTTCTGTTTACCGATGGGTTTAGGAAACCCTACTTCCCTTTGTCTCCTATTTAAAGGAGTTTGACGGCCGATATCTATATAAGATATTGAGAGAGGATTTTCAGTTTACACTCACGTACGTAAACCCGAGCCGTCACCATCCTCAGGAGAGAAAGGAGAGCATCACAATGCTAGCACACCGGCGACAGAGACGACTCCTTCTCGCCGTCTTAGGAAGCACGACGTGGAGTTCCAGTCCATCCGTGTGGATAAAGTAGAGATACAAACGCTGAGATGCCTGCATTCGGAAGACATCAACGACCATCCATGTGCGTTACGAGCAGCATACATCACCCCACGAAAGGAGTGCCACCGGATCTTCCTGTGACAGCGAATGGTAGAGAAGTTCCGTCTGTGTAGGCCAGCGTCGTTGCACACCTTTATACAGAAGGACATCGCCGGACTTGCTCTGCAATAAGGTATATTCCACAAACACTCCTTCCAAATACGCTGTTGTCGATGAGATCCTGTTTCGGTTTGAGTAGAATTTTTGTTGCCTCCATCACACATGTTTTCTCCACAAAACCCAATAGTGGTATCAGAGCAGCATCGATCTACGATGTATTTGGATTCGTTTCGATATGATCAAATCGCTATATACTGTTTTCTATGTTGCATACAATGAGAATTAAAACTGTTAATGTGAAAATCTAAACCTAATTCCACATACTCCGTAGGCTTTTATTTTTTACGTTTTGGATGGGGTCAACTATGGAAAATACAAATTTTCCTAAGTGTACGGAAGTAAAATTCTGTAGACCTTTCAGGGGCTCTGCCCCTGAGACACCGCAAGGGGCGGCCTCCACGCACAGGGGCACTGCCCTTGTGTACCGCACATAGTCTGCATGGGAGTCAAAAATTTAATTAATGGGGAATGTCCCACATTAAAAGTACTACATTTTTAATATGTATATACGTATATGTAGATATACCTATGATAACATACACGTCACCATTAAAAAATTTGTTTTATGTGGTGAGTGCATGCACGGTTATGGCCTAGTATCCCCTTTTGTGAATGTTGTGAATGAATGTGGATGTCAATCTTGTGGATATGTTTGTTTGTGAATGCTATGGATGTATAATGGTTGTATATAGATCCTTTGTATAAAGTATTCGGCTTGCATGTCGAGCCTCATCTCTTATTTTAATGTGTAATTAATTCTTTCCCTTTATATTTGTACTCATATGATGTAATAGAGATAGGATTAGTTTTGGTCTTTGTAAACTTGATGTAAGGAGGCCACTTGAAGATCCAAATCCAAGGAGTGTCCATGGAGAAGCACCATGAAGATCTAGTTCCAAGAAGCAATCTGAAGATCCAACTCCAAGGAGCGTCCATGGAGAAGCAACAAGAAGATCCAATTCCAAGAAGCAACTTGAAGTTCAAACCTCACAAAGAATCCATGAAGTTGTTCATTGAAATGTTGATCATTACAGGCTTATAGGTTGATTCAAAAGTATTGCATGAGATGCATAAGACTATAGGTGGACCGTAATCCTTTGTTGCTCCAAAGGATTACAATAGTATGGCCATAACTGATGTATTTGTGTTTGTGATTGCATGTCTATCGTTTGTGGTTGTGAATATAGTAGTATATGATATGTACTATAAGTATGTGGTGTTTGGATATGTATATGTATTAATTAAACCCCTCAATTAATAATATTAAATTTTAGTTGCCTTTCATAAAGCAACACACATGAAAAGCTTGATCGATTATGTGTGGGCACGCCTTCACGTGGTACACTGTCTATCTCATGGAAGTGTGATGGTGGGTGTGTGGGTCTGCCTCCGTAGGGTGCACACTCATCGTGTTGGCTTATGGGTTAGACTTAACTAGGGAACCTTGATAGGATCAAGTACCTAGAGGCACACAGATGCATCATGGCAAGGAGTTGTGCATGATCATCTATCCAAGAGTTGCATATGATGCAATTGGAAAAAGTTGCCTACCTTAGTATTTGGTCTTTGATGTCGGCGTTGGCTGGGTATTGATCCAATTATTTTGGACCTTGGCTGACTAGAAGGTTGTGCGTTGCAATCTTCCGAGTTGATGGTGAGGGCTATCAATTTGAATAAAATAGTGGGATTGTAATTAATTAAAGGCCTAATTAATCTCGTTTATCAAATCTTTACAAGTCAAAATGTTTTGGACTAAATGCAAATTTTTCTTTTGTAGCAATCAAATGGCAAACAACACTCACACTTTCTCGTTGCGATCGGTCCTTGAGAAGATCAAACTTACCAGAACCAACTTTCAAAACTGGTTTAGGACACTGAGAATTGTTCTCACACATGAGCGTAAGCTCTATGTCCTTGAAACACCAGATCTAGCAGAACCCGCCATAAATGCGCCCAAGGCTGAAAAGGATGCTTACAAGAAGCACCTTGATGATGCCGTGGATGTCAAGTGCCTGATGTTGTGCTCAATGAACTATGAGTTGCAAGAGCAGCATGAGAACATGAATGTCATGGAGATGGTAACACATCTCAAGAACATGTATCAACATCAAGCAAGACAAGAGAGATATGATGTCTCAAAGGCTTTGTTCAAAAGCAAGATGAAAGAGGGAGACTCAGTTGGCACCCATATACTCACTTTGATTGGGTATGTGAAAAGCCTATCCAAGCTAGGATTTCCCCTAGGTCAAGAGTTGGCCACTGATGTGATTCTACAATCGTTGCCTGAATCATGTAGTCATTTTGTCCTGAACTACAACATAAATAATTTTGACAAGTCGTTGTTAGAATTGTTGGGCATGTTGAGGACAGCTGAAGCACAAATGAAGAAAGATAAGCCCAAGTCTGTGATGATGATCAACAAGACAAAGGTAAAGTCAAAAGGCAAATGTAAGGCTAATAAAAGTTCTAAATCCGGATAGAAGCCAAAGTCATCTGCGCTCAAAACTAAAGGTGGGATTTCCAAAGAAGGCAGTTGTCAGCATTGTCACCAGGCTGGACATCGGAAAAGAAATTGTCCTCTCTACCTAGAGGAACTGAGGAAGGAGAAGCAGGGGATATAGATCTCCACTTCAGGTATATACTTTATTGAGATAAACTTTAATACTTCTTCATCATGGGTACTGGATACCAGATGTGGATCTCACATATGTTCTAATATGCAGGATCTGATAAGAAGTAAGCCTTTACAAAAGGGCCAAGTCGAGCTGCGGGTCGCTAATGGAGCAAGAGTTGTTGCCACCGCAGTTGGAGTTATTAGTTTATCTTTGCCTATGGGCCTTGTCATAGAATTAGAGAATTTCTATTATGTACCTTCCATTAATAGAAATATTATTTTTGTATCTTGTATGGACAAGAGTGCATTTGAATTTCACATTAAGAATGGAATTATTTCTATTTCTAAAGATGAGATCTTTTATGGCAATGCCCCAATGTCTTATGGTATCTACTTATTAGAACTTGAGACTAGCATATACAACGTAAATACTAAAAGGTTAAAACTTGACAACTCAAACAAAACATTCTTATGGCATTGTTGTCTTGGGCACATAAATGAGAAGCGTATATCTAGACTCCATAAGGATAGTTATCTAGACTCTTTTGGTTTTGAATCATTGGAGACATGTGAGGCATGTTTATTAGGGAAGATGACCAAGACTCCTTTCACTGGACACATTGAGAGAGCTAGTAATCTTCTAGGGCTCATACATACTGATGTATGTGGACCTTTTAGATCAAATGCTAGAGGAGGCTATCAATACTTCATTACCTTCACTGATGACCTCAGTAGGTATGGCTATGCATATCTTATGAAACACAAGTCAAAAACTCTTGAAATGTTCAAGACTTTCATGAATGAAGTAGAGAAGCAACTTGATACGAGTATTAAAGCACTCGGTTCAAATCAAGGTGGCGAATACTTAAGCCAAGAGTTTGAGGACCTTCTAAGAGACCGTAATATTGTATCACAATGGACTCTACCTGGTACACCACAACATAATGGTGTGTCAAAAAGAAGGAATCGTACATTATTAGACATGGTACGATCAATGATGAGTTCATCCAAACTTCCAATATCATTCTGGGGATATGCTCTTGAAACTGCAACATTTACACTTAACCGTGTACCTTCCAAATCGGTTCAAAAGACACCATATGAGATATGGAATGGGACTCGTCCCAATTTGTCTATGTTAAAGATTTGGGGATGTAAAACTTATGTTAGGAAACAATTTCCTGAAAATCTTGGACCCAAATCGGAAAAATGCTATTTTGTTGGATACCCCAAGGAAACTTGGGGATACTACTTCTACACACCAACTGACAACAAAGTGTTTGTTGCTAGGACTACTGTATTTCTTGAAAAGGAATTTATTTCCAAAGGAATTAGTGGGAGGAATTTAGAGCTCGAAGAAGTTCGAGACCAACAAGAAAACAGAGAACCTGAGGAGGTACATAAGGAACATGAAGACTCACAAATTTTTATGGAATTTCAAGTTCCAAATGTAACACAGGAACCTCATAGGTCTAGTAGGACACGACTTGAGCCTGAGAGATTTGGATTTCTCGTGACTCAAGACAGTGACAAATTGGGAATAGAAGATGAGCCAACTTCCTATCTAGAAGCTACTAAGGGACCATAATCTGAGAAATGGCTCAAAGCCATGAGATCTGAGATGGAATCCATGTACACCAACAAGGTATGGACCTTGGTGGATCCACCTGAAGGGGTAAAACCCATAGGGTGCAAGTGGGTCTTCAAGAAGAAGACTGACATGGAAGGAAATGTTCAAACCTATAAAGGTAGATTGGTTGTGAAAGGATTCTGTCAAATTCAAGGTGCTGATTATGACGGGACCTTCTCACCAGTTTCCATGGTTAAATCCATCAGGATCATGCTTTCCATTGCAGCTTATCTTGACTATGAGATTTGGCAGATGAATGTTAAAACAATATTCCTTAATGGGAATTTACTCGAGGATGTGTACATGACACAACCTGAGGGTTTTATTGATCCAAAGGAAGCCAATAAAGTTTGTAAGCTACAAAGGTCAATCTATGGATTGAAGCAAGCATCTCAGAGCTAGAATCTACATTTTGATGATGTAGTCAAAAAGTTTGTATTTAGTCAAAATGAAGATGAACCTTGTGTTTACAAAAGGGTTAGTGGGAGCACAAGCATATTTCTCATATTGTATGTGGATGACATACTATTGATGGGAAATGACATCTATACTCTTCAGACAATAAAAGGTTGGCTAGGGAAGACCTTCTCTATGAAGGATTTAGGCGAAGCATCCTATATACTAGGGATCAAGATCTATAGAGATAGATCTAGAAGGCTTCTAGGCCTAAGCCAGAGCACATATATTGACAAGGTGCTAAAGACGTTTAGCATGGAGAGTTCTAAGAGAGGTAACTTGCCCATGTCCCATGGGGTTACGATCTGTAAAGCCTAACGTCCTAGTTCATGTGATGAATGGGCACGCATGAGTAAGATTCCATATGCATCAGCAATTAGATCTATCATGTACGTGATGTTATATACTCGTCCTGATGTGTCATATGCTTTGAGCATGATGAGCCGATATCAGTCCGATCCAGGTGAATGTCACTAGACAACTGTAAAGAACATCCTAAAGTACTTAGGAAGGACTAAGGATCAATTCTTGGTATGCGGTGGTGAGGAAGAGCTCGTGGTAAAGGGTTACACCGATGCTAGCTTCCAGAATGACAAAGATGACTATAGATCACAATCTGGATTTGTGTTTTGCTTGAACAACAGAGCTGTGAGCTGGAAGAGTTCCAAGTAAGAGACGTTTGCGGATTCTACAACAGAGGCCAAATATATTGTCACATCTAATGCTGCAAAGGAAGCTGTGTGGATCAAGAAGTTCATTTCTGAACTTGGAGTGGTTCCAAACGTTGGTGATGCAATTGAGTTGTTTTGTGACTACAATGGAGCAATTTCACAGGCTAAAGAACCAAGATCGCATAAACGTTCCAAACACATTCTATGGCAGTTCCATTTCATACGAGAGATCGTACAATGAGGAGATGTGAAGATTTGCAGAGTACCTACAGAAAGAAATTTGGCTGACCCGCTCACAAAAACACTTTCACAAAAGAAACATGACAGACATGTTCGATCACTTGGATTGAAGTTCATGAGTGATTGGGTATAAGTGTAAGTGGGAATCTGTGGGTAAGTTTGCCCATAGAGACTATCATTTGATGATTGTAATGGGATACTATGTAAACAATTTGTAATAATACATTGATCATATCAATAAAGGCAAGTTTCCAATCTATATGTTTGTGTTTTATATTGTGAGATGACCATAAAACTTATAGATGTCTATAGAATAATATACTCAATGACATATGTCTTCAGGTTGATGACCTGAACAGTGAGATCATATATATGCTAAGAGTATGTATTCTTGTTTTGTCCCTAATCGGTTGTTATTGTGGAAATATCCATAGACATCAATAGCACATAAGATTAGAATGTATGTTGGTTGATGGAAGAATCTAATTATCCATGATATAGAGATATCAAACCAAATACATAGATACTTGTTAGAGAATAGTGTATCAGATAGACCCTTCTTGAGAGAGACACATGGATACCATGATTGGTAGTTAGTGTCACATCTCATAATGATGGTGGCGATTATGGTTCTCAGACCTGAAGTCACTACACTTACATGTCATTCGGTGTACTTTGACATCATCCACAATGGTCCTAAATAAGGATTTCCATAAATATGGTGCTTGGGTGTACTCTCAAATATGGGGATGACTGTGAGTGATGTAGATGGAATTTGTCCTTCCTATGGGAGTTTGTTATTCTGGCCACTTAATAAGCGAGATTGAGAAATGCATGGCCATGCTGATGTGAGTCAATATGTGATATTGAGCTTACATATATCTCAGACAGCCTACTCTAGTTCAAGGAACATGGATTAAACGTTGAAGAGGATAAAAATTCCATGACTCGAGTTCAATCCAGATATCAATGACAAAGGAACTATACAATCACTGTAACACTAGTCATGAATGATAGGTCAAGTTGTTCTCCAACTTCTCCAATTACCTAGGTGGCAATGAAGTCTTGCTAGATACTAATCATTGCTTGTGAAATCATAATATGATTATGGATATCACTGCCAATATAATTTGGAGCCTACCGGGTCACACGCACAGGATGTGTTAGAATAGGAGTATAATTGTGGATTTGATTGGAATTGCTCCGAATCACATTGATTACTAAAATATTTATATAATCGATTAAAATAATATTGGAGTGACTGGATCTAAGTACAAGTGGGAGTCTGTTGGCATATATGCCCATAGAGCCATCTCAAGTGATTGCATGTAGTCAGATATTAATTAATCAATTAATGCAATTATTTGGTTAATTAATAAATTCTAAAATATTCTAATTAATCCACGAGCGTTTTAATTAACGCTGTATTTCTGTTTACCGATGGATTTAGGAAACCCTACTTTCCTTCGTCTCCTATTTAAAGGAGTTTGACGACCGATATCTATATAATATATTGAGAGAGGCTTTTCAGTTTATGCTCACGTACGTAAACCCTAGCCATCACCATCCTCAAGAGAGAAAGGAGAGCATTGCGATGCTAGTACGCCGCCGACAGAGATGACTCCTTCTCGCCGGCTTAAGAAGCACGACGTGGAGTTCCAGTCCATCTGTGTGGACGAAGTAGAGACATAGATGCTGAGACGCCTGCGTTCGGAAGACATCAACGACCATCCGTACGCGTTACGAGAAGCGTACATCACCGCATGAAAGGAGCGTCACCGGATCTTCCTGCGACAGCAAATGGGAGAGAAGTTTCGTCCGTGTAGGCCAGCGTCATTGCACACCTTTGTGCAGCAGGACATCGCCGGACTTGCTCCGCGATAAAGTATATCCCACAAACACTCCTTCCAAATACGTTGTTGTTGACGAGATCATGTTTCGGTTTGAGTGGAATTTTTGTTGCTTCCGCCGTGCATGTTTTCTCTACAAAACCCAAAAATATTTCCCAACTATTATTTGTTGCAATTTTAAATGTAACTGTAAGGAAATTACAAAATTTGATAAGTATAGCGTAAAATTTCAAAATCTTAATATTGTTTAAAGTAAGGAAGTAGTGAGTATCCTGAAAAAGTAATCAAACTTGTATCTACAGTCACACAATACCATATGAAGTGGTTATTTTACATATTTATTTAAACCAAAACTCATAAAACTATACAAAATCTATGAAATTTTATTGAGAAATCCAAACAAAAAATTAGTAAATATGTTTCATATATAAAACTAAAAATTAGTAAGAAGAAATTTCAAATTTGATTGAGATTTTTAGAAGTTGCAATTTTTAGTGTATACTAAGAACAATTACATCATTTGATGGTTTTGTATGTTTTGTGTTATCTTTAAAATTGTTATAAATATGATAGTAGTTGGTACCCTAAAAGGGGAAGTAGTCGTAGTTGTATTTTCAATCACATAATATCATATGAAGTGATAATTTTAAACATTTATTTACACCAAAAATCATAGAACTACATAAAATCTATATAAAAAATCTCAGGGAATCAAAGAGAAAAAATACATCTAATTGTGTTTCAAAGATAATCAAGTATACAGTTTTTTTTCAAGTTTATTAAAACCCCACCAAGTATCTAGTGGGTTTGACAATCACAAATATATATTCGTAATATTTTTTTACTACAATTTTTATTTTTCCAAAATTTTTTGTTATTTTCAAATCTTTTTTTACCTCTAAGGAAAATTACAACATTTGATAATTATGTATGTTCTCTTTCAATTTTAAATTGTGAAAAATATGGAAGTGATCAATTCCAAAACAAAAGTAGTATCGATTTCATGATGTAATGTTCAATGATTATTTTGTATATCTATTTACACCAAACCTTATAGAACTGTGTAAAATCAATATACCAAAATTTGAGAAATAAAAATGATATAATATCATCAAATTGTGTTTCTATGAAGAAAGTAAATAAAATATGATGTATATTTTCAATGTTTCAAGTTTTTTTAGACCCCACCAAGTATTTAATAGTTCCAAACATCATGAAAATATTATTGATAGCATTTTTTGATGATTACACTTTTTTATTGTTCTATACATTTTTATTAGTTGCAAATTTTTGTGTATCGTGAAGGAAATTACAACATGTGAGGCTTATCGATGTTTTCTTTTAATTTAATATTGATAAAATAAGGATCTAGTTGATGTTGTGTTTTTAGTAGCATAATATCATATGAAGTGATTGTTTTGAATATTTATTTACACCAATCTCGTAGACTATATAAAAAATATATACAAATATTTGTGAGATCAAAATGTAACAAAAAATCTTTTGATTATGTTCCATAGATTAAATTAAATAGAGTAGCAAGTATATTCTCAATTTTTGAAATTTGATTCTGTCCCACCAAATATTTTAATAGTTTCAATGGTTTTAAATACATTATTCTAACAACGTTTTGATGATTGCATTTTTTCTGGTTACGTTTGTTTAAATGAGTTCCAATTTTTTGTGTACCACTAAAAAGTACATCATGTAATAATTACATATGTTTTTAACTTAATATTGTAAGAATAAGGACGTAATGGGTATACAAAAAGGAAGTAGTCAAAAATTGAATTTAAGTCAGTATTTCGTATATCTATTTACATCAGAACTCATATATTTATTTAAAATCTATATACAAATATATGAAAAATCAAAATGAAAAAGATCATTAGTTTATGTTTCATAGATAAAACTAAATAGCAAAGTTCTTTGAAAAATACAAAGGTACTTATTTTATATTTCATGTTTGCTTAAATCCCACCAAATAATTTAATTAATTAAAATATTATAAATATATTATCCATAACATTTTTATAATTAATATTTTTAATTCTATATTTTTTATTAGTTGCAATTTTAGTGTAACAATAAGAAAAATTACAACAATTGATCATGTATGTTTTCTTTTAATTTTCATATTTTAAGAATATAGAAGTAGTGGGTACTCAAAAAAGGAAGTAGTCAAAGTCATATTTTTAGTGCACATAATATCATATGAAGTGATCATTTAAGTTATTATTTTCATCGAAACTCATTGAACGATATAAAATCTATACTAATCTTTAAAAATGAAAATGAAAAATATCAAAATCTATAAAAAAAGTCATTGAATTTAAGTATGCAAATCATAAGCAATAAAAAAGTCATTGTATATAAAGGTGCAAGTACACTAAGTAATAAATGAGAAATTATGGCAATACCGTTTTAATAAGTTTGTCTACTTCATCATTATTCCTCTCGTAGAATATGTAGTCCACACAGATAATACAAGTACATTGATGTTGTTTTGTAATACTATTACAAATCCTCCATCATTTGTAGTCCACGATGAGATGTTTGCACGGTATCATGATCACTATGACTGTGAGTAATTATGACAAGTCACTAACGTCTTATTTCCTTCTCCTCTAGTATACACTATAACAATGATCCAAACAAGAATAATGTATACATGGATGAATAAAAAAATTGCATTACAAAGCTATTAAAAAATGGTCTCTCTCACCCTTTCGTCTAGGACCTTCATCTCTGAGGGCCAGATTAGCAGCAACCAGATCCATCTTATAAAAACTGTCGGCAAGAGCACTGTTAAGAGCCCTACTACGGCTATTCAGATGTCGTTTGCCGTGCCTGTATTGGGATCAGCTGATGTGGATGCCGGAATGACTTGTGCTAAATCACGTCTGTCGCTCGGAGTAACCACACATCAATAGGAGGGTCACGGTGCTTGTGGAGTGAAGACTTCTTACTATTTGTGTAGCCGATATCAGCTGAGTTTCTTCTTGAGTGAGATTTCTGGGCACACAGTTATTTCTTTTTTTGTTCAATTATAAGATGAATAGAATAGCAACATATCAACAAGAAAACAAGCCCCACAAAACAACATGACAGAGCTTTGGGGTACAAAATAACAATCGATCAAGGACCTATTGGCAGTGAGGTTTGAAATCCAACAACCTATTATGGTTAATGTGCTCATGCTTGGTGTACCCAATGTAATAAGCGGCTTATGCCCAAGTCTTATATAATGAAAACCTGCACACTCCAAGCAAGGTGTGCGAGTGTTATCTTCTTTTCTTCATCTTAATCTAACTTTAAGATGGTATCAAAGCCTTTCTAAGACCTAACCGGCCACCACCTCCGGATCCCCCAAACTCACTCCCCTTTTGCTCACTTCCTCTTCCTAATGTTGACCCCAGGAAACAAGTCTTCCCTCAAAATCAAAGCCATAAAAGCTCAAGGTCATGGAAACACCTGAAGCTTCATCTTCTACCTCTGTCTACCCTTACCCAGTTGGTCTGAACATCGCCAACTTCTTATCTATCAAACTCAACCACAACAACTTCCTTCTGTGGGAGTCTCAAGTCAAAAACTTGGCCAAATCTTGTTGTCTTGAAGGCTTCCTTGATGGTTCTGAAACTCCCCCTCCACTGCTCATTCCTGACACATCTGGCCTAGTTGATGCAAATCCTAGGCACAAAGCTGAACTCACACTGACAGAATCCTCAAAAGATGCATATCAAGTTCCGTAACTGAAGAGGTAATGGGTGACATCATTGGATGCACCACCTCACACGAGGTATGGTCCACTCTTACAAAGAAATTCTTTGAATCCTCTCAGTCTTGTGAATTTGAACTCAAATCACAACTGTGGACCTTCACTAAAGGCACTGACTCTCTTACTGATTACGTAAGGAAATTCAAGACACTCTGTGATCAACTCAATGCCATTATATATGAGATGAATGACCAAGAAAAGGTATTCACCCTTCTGAATGGCCTTGGTGACAATGAGTATGAAGGTTTTGTTGTCTCCATGACCAAGCTTCCTATTCCCTTCTTCATCGACCTAATTCCACTTCTGCAAGATTTTGAATGCAAGAAGACCAGAAGGAGCATCTCTCCCTCACCATATGTCTTATACTCTGGAAAGGCACCTGACAAACCAATCACTTTCAATAGGAAGTTGTTCTACAATCAAACGAACTTCAATGGCAGAGGTCACCCCTCTACTCGTGGACGAGGACGTCACCAATCCAACAACTACATTCAGGGTGTTCATGGCAGTGGACCCGGGAAACCTCTTCTCACTTTAGCCCATAGGTTCATGACTTTGGCTCATCTTCACAATCCAACAACAACCACTTCACCTCTTCACTTCCTCTTTATCAAATTTGTGGGAAACGTGGTGACACTGCCCTCAAGTGTTGGCACAAGTATGACAACAATTATCAAAATTCCTCTGTGCCTCAATCCATTACATAAAATACAAGTGCAGCCCTCACAACACTTCGTCTCAAAGAAGTTCATCCTACTGACTAGCATATAGATTCGGGTGCTCCAAACCACATAGCTCAGAACTCATTTACTATACATAACCTCCGCATCTACACAAACTCAAATTCCATTATGATTGGGAATGATGACTTCTTACCCATCTCTCATATTGGGGATACCATTGTGGATAACTTGACTCAAGTACCACTACAAGATGTGCTTATCATTCTAAAAATCAAGAGGAACCTTCTTTCTATTTCAAAGTTGACATCAATGACGCCTTGTTATGTGATATTCGCTAATGACTATATTATTATCAAGGACAACATGACACATAGGGTCCTAACCCAGGGGAAATGCAGTAATAGCCTCTACTACCTTCCTGCTTCAACGCCAAGGCTCTCTTCTCTAACCACTTTATCGAAGTCATAGGAGATATATGGCACAAATGACTGGGACATCCAAATAGAACTATTCTTCATCACTTATCTCAGCTCAAGAAGATTTCTAGTTCCTCACATTTTACTGATTTATGTAATAGCTATGAACTAAGTAAGAGTAGGAAACTACTAGTAAATCATGGCCATACCAAGGCCAAACTTTTGTTTGAACTACTTCACTGTGATGTTTGGGGGAAAGCTCCTGTTCCTTTTTATCATAATTATCTCTACTATGTTATGCTTATAGATGACTTCTCTCGATTCAGTTGGATTTTTCCGATGAAACAAAAACATGAATTCTACTCTATATTTATTTGTTTATGCAAAATGGTCTCAACTTGGTTCAATCTAACAATGAAGAAACTCTAGAGTGATGGCGGTGGCCAATTCTTAAATAGTCCTCTAAGAACTTTCCTTACCGACTAAGGAATATTACACCAACTCTCCTGCCCACATGACCCATCTCAAAATGGGGTTGCTAAAAGGAAACATCGTTATGTCATTAAGCTTATAATGACGATGATGTTTGAAGCTCATGTTCCCAAACCCTACTGGACTGAAGCCTTCTATACAATAGTGTACCTGATAAATCATCTCCTTACTCCTCTACTAGATATGAAGTCTCCATTTGAAGTATTATTTAACAAGAAGACATTTTATTCTCATCTCAGAATGTTTGGAACACTATGTTGCCCATGCCTTCGTGACTATACCAGTGACAAACTGGATCCACACTCCCTGCCTTCTGTTTTCATGGGCTATAGCTTACAACACAAAGGCTATAAGTGCCTCCACCTCCCTACCAAACGACTATATATATCAAAGCATGTCGTCTTCAATGAGAACTCCTTTCCTTTCTCACACACAACTCCACCTCCCCAGCCACCGACAACCTCTCCTACTCTTCCTTTGTTGACTGCATTACTGAATCCACTCCTCAAAACCCCTACACCATCATTGATCATCCTACCCCAAATTCACCTTCCCTACCTACCATGTCTCATGACATCTCAGACATAACACTACCCTCAGTCTCACCCACCACTCCCACTTTCAACAATCCTGAAACCTCTCATCCCAGTAATCCTCCTGACCAAACCAATACTCCCTTCACAGACTAAGTCACTAATCATGCCCCAGACGCTATCCCTCCACCACCAAACACCACCAAATCCATCAATAACAATCAAAATTCCCACCCCATGCTTACACGCAGTAAAGATGACACCCGCAAGCCCAATCCAAAATATGCCCTGAAAATCTCCTTATACCACTCCACTCCCGGGAACATCAGAAAGGCTCTTCAGAAATCTGGATGGCAGCAAGCTATGCTTGATGAACTCTCTGCTCTCTGTACACAAATAAAACATGGACTCTCATTGAACGACATCCAAACATGAATGTAGTTGGATGCAAATGAGTTTCCAAAACCAAGCTGAACCCGAATGGTACCCTGGACCGTCTCAAAGCTCTTCTAGTTGCTAAGGGATTTCACCAAGAAGAAGGCATTGATTTTATGGAGACTTTTAGCCCGGTTGTCAAGTCACCCACCATCAACACAATACAATCCATTGCGATCTCCAAAGGTTGATCTATTCAACAACTAGATGTTTGCAATGCCTTCGTCAATGGAAATCTTGATACAACGGTCTACATGGAACAACCACTTGGTTTCTCTGATGCCTCCAAACCAGCACACGTCTATCAACTACACAAGGTCCTCTATGGCCTGAAACAGACACGCCACGCTTGGTACAACCACATCCATCTATTCCTTACTGATTTGGGGTTCTCATCATGTGTCGTTGATTCATCTCTCTTCATTCTATCCTCAGTTGACACTGTGATCTACTTGCTTCTATATGTAGACGACATCCTCCTCACTGATAGCCCACAATGAGCGGTCAACCAGATTATCAAACAACTTGAAGCTGAATTCTCATTGCGTAATTTGGGTCAATTTCACTACTTCCTTGGTATTCAAGCTGAGCCCAATCAACAAGGTCTTCTCCTGCACCAAGCCAAATATGCTCTAGACATTCTTGCCCGTGAAGACATGCTCCACTGCAAACCAATTTTTCACCCCTGTATGCACCTCATTCCTCTGAGACACCCTCAAGGACCCAGGAACTCCTCTTCTGGATGCCAGCTCCTATCGACGTATTGTTGGTTCCCTCCAATACTTAACCTTAACACAACCAGACTTAACCTATGTTGTCAATCTTACTTGCCAGTTTCTCCATCGCCCCACCACCACACACCTGAACCTCATTAAGTGTCTTCTATGCTACATCAAAGGCACATTCTCTATGGGTCTCCAAATCTACAAAGATCACGATCTTCAAGTCACAAGCTTCTGCAATGCAGACTGGGCAGACTGCCCACTCACAAGAAGCAGTACAAACAGCTACTGTATCTTCCTCAACCGAACTTGTGTCTCCTGGTCATCCAAGAAATAAACCACAATGTCCAAGTCTAGTACATAAGCTGAGTATCGCTCCCTTTCCCTCACCGCCGCTAGCTCACCTGGTTCTCTCAGCTACTCAGAGAACTTCGCAACCCTCACTCCAAGCCCGCAACCCTCTATAGAGATAATCCCAGTGCCTTGTTCCTCACTACACATCTTGTTCTTCACGCCTGGACCAAGCACATTGAACTAGACTATCACTTCATTTGGGAAAAAGTGACCCTTGGCCATATTGTCACTCAACATATCTCTTCCAAAGAACAACTAGCAGACATTTTTACAAAAGCTCTACATAAAACTGCATTTCGGCATCTCTTACTCAAGATGGATCTTTAATTCTCTCAGACTAATCTTGCGGGGGGCTGTGAAACTACATCAACCATAAATTAATTTTCTTGGTCTACTCAAAGTTGTCTTCCCATGCATACTTACTGTATCATCTTCATGCAGACTTAATTCTCCTGTTGTGCTCATGCTTGATGTACCCAATGCAATAAGCGGCTTATGCCTAAGTCTTATACAATGAAAATGTGTGCACACTCCAAACAAGGTGTGCGAGTGTTGTCTTCTCTTCTTCGTCTTAACCTAACTTTAAGAGGAATCACTACGTTGTTTGTAATGGTCAGAACACCCAAGATCTTGTCGAGCTCGACATCATTCCTAATAACGATCAGGCTAATGCGTCTCGAGAATATCCAGTTCTTCTTGTTGTTGCGTGCAGCGTTTTGTCCAACTTGAGAATATCGACGGTGAGATACTTTAGGATAGTAGAAAGGCAGACGGTGTCGACGTGCTTGACGTTGGCCTTCTGGAAGCCGGCGGTCTTCTTGCTGACGGGAAACGGCTGACCTTCTAAGAGCGTGTGGTGGACTTGGACGCTTAGGCTTGGTGCGATCACCTTGTTGACACATGTGCTGCTCATGATTGCTTGAGAACCACGACAGTTAGATACTCTAGGACAGTAGAACTATAGACGACGCCAATGTGCTCGCGTACTTGCCGACCTTCTGGATGCCAGCCATCTTACAAACGGGGAACTATATGCTAGCCTTCTGAGAGCGTGAGGCAGACTTGGACGCCGCTTGTAGTGATCACCTTTTTTGACATGGAAAATGATAGACTGCCCCAAAGCTGGACCAGAAACAGGACCAGTTTTGGACCCAGTGATCTGTTGCACGTTGTTTTTGGCTGACGATGGGACATATTTGTTGTGTGCTGACGAAGGGATAAATCTGCTGTGGGCTGTGAAGACGGGACGGGTTAATGGATGGAAAAAGAGAAAGAGTAAGAAAGATGACTCGAGAGAGAGTGGCTGCAAGGAGAGAGAAAAATCAAGAGAGATATATTAATTTTGCTAATAGCTTTCAAACCATTATGTATTTTTTAACAAAATAAAAATCGTTAGACTCCTTATGAAAATTACATTCTAACAAAACTAATATCTATATATTTGTGTAAAATATAACATACAGTCTAAAATAAGGGTTTGAGGGAAGTGATATCATTAAATTACTTCTTTAAATCAAGAGAGATATATTATTTTACTAATAACTTTTAAATTTTAACATATTTTTTAACAAAATAAAAATCATTAGACTCCTTATGAAGAATGTATTCTAATAAGACTAATGCCGACATATTTTTAAAAAATATAACACACACTCTAAAATAAGGGAGATGAGGGAACTAGTATAATTAACTTGTTTCTTTAATCAAATTGTTATCTCTATCTGATAGTTTGTTATTATTGCTAGCGAGTTGTTATTTTCTCTCTCCTCATTTCTTTGTGTTGTAAGCAAGATGTTATCTTTGCAATGTTGTGTTTTTATCTCGGGCCCAATATTTTATTTTGATAAGATAGATAAAATACTTATATTTTGAGGAAAGTTGTGTCATTAATTTGTTATATAGGTCTAGTGTTTGTTGTCCCTAATCTGTTATGTTATTATCATCGGTTTAATATTTTTCTAAAGAGAAAATATGCGGAAGAGGAGTGAAGTAGTGTTATTAATCTAGATGAGAGAGAAATCTATTTTTCATATAAATTTCAATCTATGATGATTTTTTTGACGAAATAAAAAAGGTTAGATTTCTTACAAAGAAATATGTTAAAAAACACCAATTATAGTAAATTATAAAAAATATAATATATATTTTTATAAATAATATAACAATTAGTATTGTTATTCTTAAATGAGCGTTAAATTTCTCTCTCCTCATTTATGTATGTTTTTATCAAGTTGTTATCTTTACTATGTTGTGTTGTTATCTAAGGTCAATATTTTATTTTTATAAGATAGAGAAAATACAAATAATTGGAGGGAATTTGTTTCATTAGTTTTTTTATCTATGGTCTAGTGTTTGTTGTCCCAATAAACAATGGTGTTATTATCGTTGGTTTAGTATTTTATTTTTTAAAAGAGAAAATATGAGGATAGGAGTTAAGAAGTATCATTAATTTGGATGAGAGATAAATTGATTTTGCTTATAAATTTCAATTCATGAAATTATTTTTTGACAAAATAAAAAATGTTAAAATCTTTATAAAAATATGTTCCAACAAAACCAATTATAGTAAATTTAAATAGAATTAAACTAGAGGTAACAACAAATTGGACTTGAGATAATAAAGAATTATTATCTTTGTTCTAGAGATAACAAAGAATTAGACTAGAGATAATAACAATTTGGATTAGAGATAACAAATTATTATACTACTTGAATAATAAAAAAATTGACTAGAGATAAAAAAAAATTTGCTAGGGATAACAAAAAATTTGCTAGGGATAATAAGAAAATTTACTACAGATAAAAAAAATTCCTCTAGTGATAACAACTAATATTTTTTTAAAAATATACTACTAGGATAACAAAAAGTTTGACTAGAGATGACAAAAAAAATACTAGGGATAACAAGAAACTTTTCTAGGAATAACAAAAAAATTCTCTAGAGATAACTAATTTAAAAATATATACTACTTGGACAAAAAAAATTGACTAGATATAACAAAAATATTTACTAGGGATAACAAGAAAATTTTCTAAGAATAACAAAAAAAATTCTCTAGAGATAACAACTAATTAAAAACAATACTACTTGGATAACAAAAAAATTGACTAGTAAATAATAAAAAATTCACTAGGGATAATAAGAAAAGTTTTTAAGGATATTTTTTTTTCCAAGAGATAACATCTAATTTTCTAAAAAAATATACTACTTAGATAATAAAAAGTTTGACTAGAGATAACAAAACATTTACTAGGGATAAATTTTATTTTCTCTGGAGATAATAACTGATTAAAATAAATACTACTTGCACAAAAAAAGTTGACTAGAGATAATTTTTTTTACTAGGGATAAAAGAAAATTTGCTAAGGATAAAAAAATTCTCGTGATAACAACTATTTTTTTTAAAATATATACTTGGATAATAAATTTTTTGACTTAGGGATAACAAAAAATTTGTTAGGGATAACAAGAAAATTTTCTAAGGATAACAAAAAATTAATGGCACCACCTCACTCCTATTTCTTGTATTTTATCTTTATATATATATATATATATATATATATATATATATATATATATATATATATATATATATATATATATATATATATATATATATATATATATATATATATATATATATATATAAGGAAAGAGAACATACCGTGACTGAACGTGCCATAAGGAAGTTGTACACTATGGGAATCAAGACGATAGGCCCGACATCTTCATTCATTGGGGACAATCCCTATGCCCCAACCAAAGAGTGCAACCGCTATGCGGGATTGGCATTGAATCCCGCAAGAATGGAAGTAAGGAACTGTCACCTCATTCACCCATTCTCCTATTCCTCAATACATCTTGGTCCCCTCAATCAACATGCTTTGTCAACTCGGGTACGAGGGCCCTACCATCATTCCCTAAGTAGGCAAGTCTGCACTACTTCAGCAAAACAAATAAGCTCCAACATGGATTGTTCAATATCAATCCTTCTCCCCATAAACTTGATTGGAGGGCGCACCTGGCGGCACGAAAGAGGAATGGATTGACCGAGAGGCAAGAGTCATGAGTCAGGGGTGAAACCAATCTTTCCATTCAGACGGGGTAGTGGGGAAAGAGAACATACCGTGACTGAACGTGCCATAAGGAAGTTGTGCACTACGGGAATCAAGAAGATAGGCCCGACATCTGGATTCTTTCGGGACATATATTAGAGAAAACAACAAACTAGTATATAGATAAAAAAATAGTACATTCCAACCAAACCAATGTTGTATTTTTTCTAATCCAATTTGGTGTTATCTCTAATACAAATGTTTACTTTTGAAAGAGAGGGAAACTACAAATAATATGAGGGAAGTAGTATCATTAATTTTTAAAACATAATTGTTATCGCTAGTACAATTTGTTATAATTTTCGATGCAATTCATAATTATCTCTGGTCCCATTTATTATTATTAACATTTTATTTTTTAGATTGTATATTATATTTTCTCAATTGTATATCAAAATTGGACTTTTTATAAAGTATTTTTTATGATGAATGTAATAGTTTTTATTTTTTATATAGAAAATATATGTCACTACCTTCCTCACATATCTATATCTTCTCTCTCTTACAAATAAATTAGACTAAAATAACTATTTTTTGTATTACTTTTATAGTGAGTATTAAAATTTTCAAAGCTACATCGACATTGATCTTGTTGGAAAGTATTATTGATAAGGAATCTAACGCTTTTTATTTTGTCAAAAAAAATGTCACAGATTGAAAGTTATTAACAAAATAAATATCTCTTTTTTTTTCTCTTGCTTCTCTAGCCACTCCTCTCTTCTCACTCCCTCCCCCCTCTCTCTTTATCTCTCTTCTGTCTCTCTTTCCAGCCCTCGAAGCACCCTGTCTCTTTCTAGCTCTATTTGTCCCATCACCAACATATATTCTGTTTGATCCTAATGTACGCAAGTGATTGACAATAGGACATGAAAATAACTAATGAAGACAAAACGAGTCTAGGATCTGGTTCCATATTGGCATTGTATAGCTAATCTCTTTTGACATTAGTTTTTCTCATGATTGCGTGAGAAAAGGTAGATCCGGACGAGGAGAGGTAGGAAGTAGGAGAGAAGTGGTGATTTCCTTTTGTGGGTTAAAAGAAAATGTGCAGTATCCAATACAACAATTGCTTTGGAGGACAAATAAGTTGCAATGGAAAGTATGGGATGGGGTGGCGAACAAGTCAAAGAAGTTTGTAAACATGCCAATGTATGATATTGGGGAGTGGGGATGTGGACAAGGAAGTGGGCTTCTATCCTGTGCAGCTGAGTGCGCACAAATAAAGATATTAATGCTGAAAATTTTACAAAAAATCTCAAAGGAGGGAGAGAGAAGGAAAACACAACATTTCAAAATAATGCATTCTGATTGGCCACAAAAGAGGGAATGTCTGATTTGTAATTAGTCAGAAAAACTCCTTCTTTTTATAGTAGTATAGATAATTAGCATTACATCCATTCAAAATTAATTTTTAAGAAAATACTTTTCCCAGATGAATGGGTCAGATAATTATCATATTTATTTTATGGAGTCGACATTGCAAAATATTTTGTACACACATTCGAAAACTTACCACATTCACCTATAAGATGATAACATATTTTTTAAAATTTTGAATATACACATAGATATATATGCATGTATATATATATAGGTATGTATATATATGTACACACATAAGTTTGTGTGTGTGTGTGTGTATATATATATATATATATATATATAGAGAGAGAGAGAGAGAGTAAGGCCAGAATACACTTGAGTGTATAGATCGCATTGTACACTCAAGTGGTGTTTACATAATTAGAACTTTTTAGGACAAATCCAAACCATTGATATTCATTTTTATAACAAGTATAGGCTACATGTAAAATTTATCTCATTCAGATTCTTTTAAGGCACTCATTCATTAACAACAAAATTGAGGTACAAAACAAATTTGAACAACATCATTTTTGTCGCCTTTAGATGCATGACCTATTAATGTCCAAATGAGATAAAATTTTATATGTAGTATTTTCAAAAATATAATAGAAGATCAAGGGTTTAGATTTTTGAAATAAATGTTGTATCTTGAATTGATTTTATTTAGTTCTGATACATATATATGGGGCACCTTCTTCTTCTGTGTCATCATTGTCTTCATGTTTGACAATGAGGCATTCAATCAGATGATGACATATTTCTTCATCACTTGTTCTCGAGTTTTACAAATTGTCCCAATTAGCATGATATGATTTATTCTTCTTGTCATTGAATTTTTACTTATCCTTCTTCTTCTTCTTGAGTTTTGGGCAATCATCCTTTCAGTGTCCTTTCGATCCACATATAGTGGAAAAAGATCTAATATTTTTGTTAGAAGAAGAATGTATATATTTCTTACCTTTATGATATATTTCTTCTTCACCACTAGATGACTTGAAATCTCTTTCTTTGAATGCCACATTCTTTTTCTTAGCAAGCTTTTCTTCTTCTTCTTCTTCTTCTTCTTCTTCTTCTTCTTCTTCTATTATGGCCTCTTATTGAAGCTTTACTTCAAGCGTTTCTAAGTTCCCTTTAAGCTACTCCATCAAAATTTTTGAAAGGTCCTTGGATTATTCTATAGTCGTGACCGTATATTTGAATCCTTATGCAAGGACCTAATAATCTTTGAAAACTATTCTTCTTTACGTGTATTCTTTCCTAAAGAACTTAAATTATTTATTAGAGTATAAAATCTAGCATACATTTTAGAAATAGTCTCATTAATTTGTATACGAATAATTCAAATTTATATTTTAACATATTAAATTTGTACTCTTAAATTATCAGTTTCTTCATGTGTAACTGAAACTTTTTTCCATATATCATATGTAGTTTGACAAGAAGAGATTCTATTAAATTCACTAAGAGATAGACAAGAGTATAATATGCTCGTATAACGTACTTATTTCTCTGGCATTTAGAGTTTCCATTTTTACCATATCTATGTCCCATTATTTCATCTCTATTGTCGGATGTTTATAAGGTAAGACAATCATCTTCCAGAGGTCAAACTTGATGCCTTGGAAGTGATATTACATCTATCTCTCCAAATATTTGTAGCTGGTCCCAAGAAACACTACTGGCCAGCTTATATACAATCCTTCGAGTTTGAGTTGGCTAACCATTTTTTCTCTCATTCTTCAAAACTTGTTGCAACTCCTTGAAGGCTGCTTTAGTACCACTTGTTGGATCTCTAGAGGGGAGGGTGAATTGAGATAATATAAAACATAGCAAATTTCAAAGTCAAAGGAGGTGATACTGCAACCTATTTAAAAATATAATATAGTGGAAATGTAAAGCAAGTAATTTTGACAATGAAAGCAACAACAAGAACACCAAATGTAGAATGACTCTGTCAAATGATGCTAGTCTGCTACTTGGTGTTCCCAACTATGAGTTTCAAACCTACATTTTATTCCTTTTTTGAACTGATACAAAATACAAAAATCAACCAGTGTCTTTGTGGCTCAAGACATCCCTCCTTTTTTAAGTTCAAGGAGAACGATCAACTTGGAGTAGATCACAATACACCTCCATGCCTTGGTTACAGCCTTCTCACAAGAAGTAGCTCAAAGTAGCTTCCTAATAGCCTTCTCACTAGAAGTAGTTGGAAGCAACAGAACAAAAGCAACCAGAATAGGAGAGAGGAAGAAAATATTACAACTCTTTTCAAGATTGCAAAATAAAGCTCTCTATAAACAAGTGATGATCAACTTCCCCAGAAGGAATATGCACGACTATGTTTGGTGGATTAGGACTGTAGTTTAGATCTGAAGATATCAATATGGAATACCAAGCTTTGAGAAAGATAACATGTAAGGGATTTTTCAAGTTTGTATTCTAAGTATTCATAGGCACTTAGATTTATAGGAATCACTTAGTAATGGACAATATAGTTGTTGGGAGTGTTTAGACCAATGAAAACTCAAAACTAGTCATTACTATATTAAAAATCTAGTAGCAACAGATAGAATAATACTATTGCAGACCGATTCTTGGTGCAAAAATATTTTTCTTGAAATAAATTTGGATAAAAAATGTTCAACTAAATGTGAGACTCTTCATAATAATTACAATGGCTATTTTCTAAAATGACTCTTTTTGTGCAACGGCTATTTCTCGGTCCAAGAAGATTTTGATCAAAACTAATTTGGTCCAAGAAAATTTTGACCAAAAAGTGTCTGTAAAGTCATTTCTAAAAATAGGAAAATATATCAAATGATATTGCTAATGGAACCTAAATATCCAGAAGAAGAGATTGAGAGTGAAAAAAATTTAGGATAGGATAGGGAACATCACTTGTTCTTACATCATTCCTAACAAGTTGTACAAAATGCATGTGTACATAGCATATACATGGTACAACTTGATCGACAAGTATCCAAAGACATATATTATAACATGTTCTTTAATGTTGGATTTTGTCTAAGTTTCTTGATCACTTGAAATACTAAATACATGTATTGATGACAATAATAGGAAGTATTTGCATCATCAAAATTAGAGTGTAGCATATCTAAAAAGCCAACACTAATTAGGGTGTCCTAACTGCTTGGAGTAGGGTGCCTCTAAGACTTTTATGCATGGATCTACATGGAGTTTGATTCTAGAACTGCTACGGATGAGGTGGTGGCTTCTAGTGGGACTGTATCTGTAAAGGAAGGGGTAAAAGTGCATTCTGAATCTATGTGACCATCATTGACGGTATTGAATCACATGTAGATTAGGGGAATGTTTTCATATTCCAATCTCATGTATATAGATCATTGGTAAGAGGGGTTTTGTTGTCTCAATTTCCACTACCAGTTTCATAAAATTCCCACAATCACTAGGCAAAGTGTTATTATCAATTTTAATTGTGTTCCCTTCCAAATCACCTATGCTCGCCAGTAACTCATTTTGGTAGAGAAAAACTGACATACCAAGTACACAAACCTAGAACAACAATTTGCGAGGGATGGGGTATGAGGGTTGGGGCGAAGGAGACCAATATTGAACAGATAAGTAATTGCCAAAGATTGTCCAAGGGCCACCCATCATCACACTAACAATTTTTTTGTGGTTCTCGAGTTGGATGTTGAAGTATCCTATCTCAAGATATATAGTATAGAATTGTCTTACTGGCTTCCAAAGGATCTAGATCCCATTGACGAGAGCATTGAAGACAATGTTGATTCCTACTAATTTTATAACCAAATTCAATCCTCAAGGTTCTAGGAGGGGAGTTAGGGCTTTCCGCTTCATCGTGATCGAGGGAAGAACACCACTACGATCAATGGTAATGTCCATGGTGACAAGGTGTTCGGAGAGGCCAGTTTGAGGAGTGTTGAATTCTTGTGGATCCTTCCACTTCTTGCATCATTGTATGTTCGAATCGAGAGATCACTAGATCCATTGACAAAGCCTTTGGTTGATTTAGGACCATCGTCATTCATCACCTCATCTTCTGTGGCATAGGTTGTAGCAGACTCCATCTCTAGAAAAGCATGCTCATGTCGCAATATGTAACACCCTAAAATTTTGAACCTTATAAAATGACCCTAAATTGAAACTTAATATCATCAATGTAGCCTAACTATCCAATAATTGACATTTAGGGTTTAATATGAAATTTACTCAATCGATGCTCTTTTTATTGCCTCATAATTTTGAAATAAGTTGGTTATGATAATATTGAGTTTTTCCCAAAATATTATCCCCATAATATTTTTAAATAATACTTTAGGATTAATTAAACATTTATGCTAAAAGGAGATATATAATAAGTTAAGTTAGCCAAATTAGGAAACTAACTTTTTTTGGGTTTCTTGGGTCTCAATTAAGATATACACGAAATTTGAGAAGCTTTGGACTTTCCTAGTTACTCCAATTTGAACTAGGAAATAAATTAACTAAAATTTAATAAATAACCCTAAAGTAATTTATTCTATATGCTTTAGATTTTGGTATGTATGCTTTATGGGGTGACATAATGTGTCACACATCCTTTTTACATTTTTCCCTTTTCTCAGATGATCAGACAGACCTTCTTTTATCCTGGGCCGCATGAACTCTTTGGATGGCAGATGGACTCTCTCCCCCACCCGACTCCAAGTCAGATTAGAAGAAAAAGAACCAAACATCCTTCAAATTCCTAATCTCTCACTCCAATCCTCTTCATAGCAATATGATAGATCCTACACAATCCTTGCACTTTCCCGTTCTGGTAGATCCCAAACACGATGGCATTTTGTGACCTAGGGTTCCCAGTTGGCGAGAACCTCTTCTCTCTTCCCCTATTCTCATTCCTACGTGAGACCCAGGCTACCCTGATCTTCGGATTATATAAAAAACACACCTAAAATGGTCTGGGCATCCTCGAGAATGCTTCCATCTACCTTGAGCTGCATGTGAGCATTGTTTTGGATCTCCCCGAGACCACCTTCGCTGCTAGTCAACCTCACTTTATCGACATGGTGCTTCAGATCACCAAGGCTTTGATTACTATTTTAGAGTGTCTCCCTTAACCGCCTAGAACCTCCTTCAGTCTTCAATTTCACCAAGTACAACAAATATCTTACTTTCCTAGTTTTCCCCTTTTTCTTCTGTTCTCGGCCTGTTTAAGAATTTCACCTCTCTGGACCTCGTTTGGTCTCGTATTCTTCTTTCCCACCTTCAAAGACATGTACTGGACGTGCCCAAAGTGATAGATTTCTTTGGGCTTGCCTTGTTTTGGCTTCTCTAACTTGACCCCTTGGTCAGCCATGGCGGCAGGTCAAGTACCTCCATCTGGTCGTCACACCCCATGAGCCCTTACTCACCTAGTCTGGCTGGCGATGACACAGGTGTTGGGCACCATAGTTTACAATAATATGTGAACAAGTGTTTTGCTTTGAATATCCAAATCATGTTGTACTCCTCGCTGTTCATCATCTTCCTTTTGGGAATGAAGATCCCAGGTGTTCATATATCTATTTTACCCCTGATCAGATTCCAACACGTCACACTATGTTATGGGTATTTTGGGGATTTTCGCTCACCTTCTTGTCTCTCACGTGCACAGAGAAGAGATAGGACCAGGTCCAACTTGGCTAGCATGGATTCGGCTAGCTCAACGTGGGCTAGGCACTAGGTTGGGCAGTAGATGGCTACACTGCCTTTTTCTAGAATTTCTATTGGTCAACATTTACAAAATTCATATCTAATTAATGTTTTGGCGGAAAGTTATGCAAAAATATCCATTGGAAAGGATTTCCTATGTGCAATCAGATTTCAGTGTTTTCAAACCCTAATTTGACAATGTCAGGCCATGTTTTGCTAATAACCTCATATTAGGGTTTAAGATGTGAATTAGTATGATAATAAATGTAAACCACATTAATTTCAGGGGATCTAAGATTTCATTAGTATCAAGCAAATTGGTAGGAGTTTCTCTAAGAGTAGGTAAGTGAATTAATGCACTCTGAGTAACAAGTATGGGTAAAGGGTTTTATAATTGCTTATATTTATGAAATTCATGTATAATGATATTAAGTACTTATTTTAATTAATACATGCAAGGAAATTGATGATGAAGCAAATTATGATTTTTCGTGTATTGCCATCATCATAATATATACATGATTTCTAAGTCAAGTTTAATAATTTAAGTTATAATGCTCAAGATTCAATGTTCCAAGTTATTATGTTTTAAATTAATGTCAAGACAAAGATAGTTGAATTATGATTGTTCCTTCCAAGATAAATACACCTTATTGGCATAAGGTCTGTGTGATAAATGAGCACTTGGGTGCATAAGCTCTGTGTTAGCAATGAGCTCTTGGGAGCATAAGATATGTGTGAGCAATGTAAGGATGATGGAAAACATATTCATCTTAAGACAATGATTAAGATAAATAAAGATGAAGATAATGACATGACGAGAATTCAATTTTTATCATGTTTAGTTTTATGCTTTCTCAAAGTTATAATATATATTCAGTTCTTATAATGTTACTCATTGCCACTGACTCTAACCAAATATCTATTTTGCTTTGCATGACTAGGGATGTGATGTCCACATGAAAGAAGGATTAAGGAGCTTAGACAAGAAGCTTTCATCTCGAGGAAAAATCTAGAAGACAAAGACCTGGTGGGGTGCCAACTATAATAGAATATTAGTTTAGATTTACTTTCAAGTTAAGAGATCTATGTATTAGTTTAAAGTGTGAGTGTTTTGTTGACTTAAGTATGATAAATTTTTATGAGAACTATTTATATTCCTGTGTTGGTTGAACAAAATCTATTTTTATGCAATGATAATCATTTTGTGACATCCCATTGATATTTATGCTTCCGCTCAGTTTTATACACGTTTTAGAAAAATGAGGTGTTACAATATGGTATCAAAGCTACAAATATAGTTGGCTACAAGACTTTTCTCAAAATTTCATATAGTTTATGTCATCTTTTGCATATGGCACCTAAGAAGAAAGGTGAGATGTCAATGGGTGGGGTGAAGATGACTCACACAACATTGGAGACCATCGAGTATCTCCCCATAAAGAAACCCCCATGGTGCCTTTTGACGTCTTGGTCATGGCCCTTTCCACTTCCATGGGAAGAGGAGAGAATATGTTAGGAAACCCTAGGGTCAACCCCAAGCTTTCTCTGGTTGACTTCTTGAAGATCAAGCCAGATTCTTTCACTAGAGAGGAAGAGCTAGATATGATGGGAAAAGCTAAAAGTTGGCTATAGAACATGGAACATTGTTTTCATGATCTAGATTGCCCTAACCCATCCATGGTTCATATTGGGACTCACATGCTCAAAGGTGCAGCTAGGAGTTGGTGGGAGAACCTGCTAGGATCTCTTGAAGTCGATGATCCTTCACTCACATGGGAGGAATTGATAAGAGCCTTTAAAGACCATTACATATATAAGGCTATGGTTGAGACGAAAGAAGAGGAGTTCTGCAACCTTTGCCAATGTGGTGATATGATAGTCAAATAGTATGCTATGAAGTTTAGGATTTTATAGAAGTATGGTTATGACTATAATGAATGACACATGATAAAGAAGTTCATTAGGGGTCTTAAGGAGGACCTTAGCTTTTCTCTATCTCGACGAGGACACCGTAGCCTACAAGGTTCCCTAGATGATGCACTAGAACTATAAGGCCACCCAAGAAGAACATGGAAGAAAGACAACCACTCCTACAACAACTCCAAAAATCATATTGATAAGAAGAGAAAAGTCCCAGAAGAACCACACATCAGGAATCCTTGCCCAACATGCAATAGGCCACATGGTGGAGTATGCAGATTTAGCACATGAGTTTGCTACTTTTGTGGTGACCCAAATCACAAGAAGCAAGAATGCCCCAAGCTCAAAGCAAGGAATGATGTAAGAAAAAACTCTAACCCAGGGCAAAGACAAAAGAGACAAGCTAGAATCTTTGCAATGGTTAATGATGAAGGAGAAGGTATGATCTAGTTTAAACCTTTTGTTTTGTGATAGGAAGACATTTTGATTATTGCAAACTAGATATAAGTATAACCCTAAGGTGGGTAGTATCTTGAAAATTTTGAGGACAAAATTTTTATAAGGTGGGTAGAATTGTAACACCCTAAAATTTTGAACCCTAGAAAATGACCCTAAATTGAAACTTAATATCATCAATGTAGCCCTAATTATCTAATAATTGATATTTAGGGTTCAATATGAAATTTAACTAATCAATGTTCTTTTTGTTGCCTCTTATTTTGAAATAAGTTGGTTCTGATAATATTGAGTTCTTACCAAAAGATCATCCCCAAACTCTTTTTAAATAATCATTTATGATTAATTAAACATTTATGCTAAAAAGAGAAATATAATTAGTCAAGTGGAACAAATTAGGAAACTAACTTTTTTGGGGTTCCTTGTGTCCCAATTAAGTTATACACAAAATTTGAGAAGCTTTGAACTTTCCTAGATACCCAATTTGAACTAGGAAATAAATTAACCAAAATTTAATAAACAACCCTAAAGTTATTCTATATCCTTTGGAATTTCGTCTGGATGCTTTATGGTTTGACATAATGTGTCTCACACATCCTTTTTATGTGTTTCCTTTTTCTCAACCGATCGGACAACCCTTCTTTTATCCTGGGTCACACAGACTCTTTGGATGGCGGATGGACTCTCTCCCCCACCTGACTCCAAGTTAGATTAGAAGAAACAAAACCCAACAACCTTAAAATTCCCGATCTCTCGCTCTTGTCCTCTTCATATCAAGTTGATAGATCCCAACAATCCTCACACTTTCTCGTTATGGAAGATCCCAAATACTATGGGATTTTATGTCCTAGGGTTCCCAGTCAATTAGAACCTCTTCTCTCTTACCCTATTCGCACGCTTGTGGGAGACCCATGCTCCCATGGTATTCAGACTATATAAGAAACACACCTAAAAAGGTATGGGCATCCCCGAGAATGCTTCCATCTACCCTAAGTTTCCTGCAAGCATCATTTTAGATCTCCCTGAGACCACCTTCACCGCGGATCAACCTCATTTTGTCGACACGGTGCTTCAGACCACCAAGGCTTCAGTTACTACTTCAAAACGTCGCCCTTGACCACCTTGAACCTCCTCTAGTCTTCAATTTTGCCAAGTATGAGAGGTATCTTGTTTTCCCAATTTTCCCCTTTTTTGCTATTGTCTGCTTGTTTAAGAATTCTACCTCTCTCGACCTCGTTTGGTCTCGTATTCTTCTTTCCCGCCTTTGACGACATGTACCGGACGCGCCCAAAGTGATAGATTTTACCTCTCTGGACTTCGTTGTTCATCATCTTCATTTTGAGAACAAAGATCCCAGACGTTAATATATTTGTTTTCCCCTGATCAGATTCCAACATGTCACACTATGCTATGAGTATTTTTGGGATTTTCACTTGCCTTCTTATCTCTCACGCACATAGAGAAGAGCTAGGACCATGTCTGTCTTGTCTAGTGTGGATTCGGCCACCTCTGTGTGGGCCAGGCACTGGGTTGGGCAGTGGATGAGTAAAGTGTCTTTTTATCAAATTTCTATTGGTCATCATTTACAAAATTCAGATCTAATTAATGCTTTGTCGAAAAGTTATGCAAAAATATCCATTGGAAAGGATTATCTGTGTGCAATATGATTTCAGTATTTTCAAACCCTAATTTGATAATGTCAGACCATGTTTTCCTAATAACCTCATATTAGGGGTTCAAATGTGAATTAGTATTGATAATTAATGTAAACCACATTAGCTTTAGGGGATCTAGGATTTCATTAGTATCTATCAAATCAATAGGAGTTTCTCTAAGATTAGGTAAGTAGATTCATGCACTCTGAGTAACAAGGATGGGTAAAGGGTTTTATATTCACTTATATTTATTAAATTAATGTATAATGATATCAAGTACATGTTTTAATGAATACATGCAAGGAAATTGATTATGAACCAGATTATGGTTTTTCTTATATTTCCATCATCATAATATGCACATGCTTTCTAATTCAAGTTTAATGTTTTATGTTATAATGCTCAAGACTAAGTGTTCCAAGTTATTATGTTTCAAATTAATGTCAAGACAAAGATAGTTGAATTATGATTGTTCCTTCCAAGATAAATACTCCTTATTAGCCTAAGCACTGTGTGAGCAATGAGCACCTGGGTGCATAAGCTCTGTGTGAGCAATGAGCTCTTGGGAGCATAATCTCTGTGTGAGCAATGTAAGGATGAAGGACATCGTATTCAGCCTAATGCAATGATTAAGATAAATAAATATGAAGACAATGACATAATAAGAATTCAATGTTTATCATGTTTAATTTTATGTTTTCTCAAAGTTATAATATATTTTCAATTCTTATAATGTTACTCATTGCCACTTACTCTAACCAAATATCTATTTTTCTTTGGATGGCTGGGGACGTGATGTCCGCAAGAAAGAAGGATTAAGGAGCTTAGACAAGGAGCTTTTATCTCGAGGAAAAATCTAGAAGACAATGACCAGGTGGGGTGCCAACTATAATAGAATATTAGTTTACATTTACTTTCAAGTTAAGAGAAGCCATAGTAGCTCGGCTGGTTGTGGCTCAGTAAGTCCCAATGAATGACCCAGGTTTGAATCACACTGGAGGTGCTATGTGAAAAGTAACTGAATTTAATTGGGCGCGGGAGGGGGTGACCGGACCACTCACTGCTCATGTCCCTTGGGTTTACATTGCCGGGGTGGGGTCACCGAAGTGGCTCCTCCTCGGGGGTGGTTCCCAAGTAAATCAAAAAACGTTAAGAGAACTATGTATTAGTTTAAAGTGTGAGTTTTGTGTTGATGACTTGAGTATGAGAACTGTTTATTTTCCTGTGTTGGTTGAAAAAACTCTATTTTTATGCAATAATAATCATTTTGTGACATCCCAATGAGATTTATGCTCTCGCTCAGTTTTATACACGTTTTAGAAAATTTGTGACATCCCAATGAGATTTATACTCCCGCTCAATTTTATACATGTTTTAGAAAATGGGGTGTTACACCATATGTCACGCCGGAGGGTAGGGGAAGCCAAAGCTTCTCTTGTCGGCGCTTCCCCCCTCCAACAACAAAATTAAAGCCATGTTTGGTAGGATGCAATAAGTGTGCAAAATGTGAATTAGAAAATAAGAAACCAAAAGTAAAGAACTCTAACTATCATAATTTTATTTGGTATGATGTGGTTCTAATTTGTTGATTTAGTTTTCTACTATTTCATTAGATAGAATTCTTTGCGGATGTAAAAAGGAATAAGATATGTGCCAATACAATCAACACCAGTAGGTTCAGTATCAATACAGGGTCGTAGCCCATAGGCATGTTGTGCGTGACTCATGGTTCCGAGAGAAAGGGAGCGTAGAGAAAAACAAACTAGGCGTGATAGTTGTTGTCTAAAGTCAAAATTGCTTTATTTTTTGCATCCACCCAGTCAGCTCTCTATTCACACTACAATCAAGTAACAACGCTCCAACGACTCTCTCTCGACGCAACCCTAGCACTCTGGAGACTAGGTGGACGATAGTGGGAGCCTTTCTCTCCTGAGTGGTTGCCCTCTATCCCGAGTGGATTTTCTCTCTTGCAGGTTCAAGGAAGGCTAGAGCTTCGGGTCTCGGTCATAGGATGGCAGCAGACCTGGTAGACAGATGTGCACGACTAGGGTTACAAGATGAAGATGATGAGGAGATCATTGTTATCACATATGAGGAGAAGGGAGTTCTGAGTGAACATGTCTAGCTGGCCTTGGTGGTGAGGCTGCACACGAATCGACCCTACAATTTATAGGCCATGAAGCGAACCCTAAGCCAGGTGTGGTCGCTTCAGAACAAGGTGATCTTCATGCAGTTGAACACGGATGTGTTTGTGATTCAGTTGGTGTACTGGAAGGACAAGGCGAAGGTGGTCGAGGGTGGCCCTTGGAACTTTGAAAATCATCTGTTGTTGGTAAAAGAGGTGGAAGACGGTGACCTTCCGGGCCAGATCATTTTCACTAAAGCACTGTTTTGGGTTAGAATTTATGGTATCCCCCTAGGCTACAGATCGGAGGGCGTCGTGAGGTCGATTGCGGCCAGATTGGGGCACGTGGAGCAGGTGGACCTTGACGACCTCGGCTAGGACTCTTCGTCAAGAGTTCGAATCGCGCTGGAAGTTGATTGTCCACTCAAACGGGTATTGAAACTGCAAGATAAAAAGGGGAAAGTCCTAAATCTTGAAGTGAAGTATGAACGGTTGCCAAACCTTTGCTTCTTGTGTGGTCGGATGGGCCATGTCAATAGGGACTGTGATCATGTGGAGGAGTCGGAAGAGTAACAATGAGGCTGGGGTGCATGGTTGAAGGCTTTGCCAAAGAAGCCTAGGGTTTCTTCTGCGTAGGAAGTGTATGGCGTGGGTACTACTAAGAAGAAGGTCTTGTTCTTCATGAAGCCATGTCGCCTGGGGGATGAAGGCAAGTGAGGGGATTACGGCAGAGGGGGAGGAGTGAGTTTGGAAGGAATGGAAGGGAGATGGGGTCGTGGGGATGGGTCAGTTGGGAGGATATGGTTGTGAAAGAAGGCGGAGGAGGGTGGGCGGTCATCTCGGGAGCGCTATGATGCAGGGGGAGGGGCCTTGTGGTTGAGGGGGATGGGGGAGGAGGAGGGAAGCAGAGGTGAAAGAAACATAGTGCCTGATGACTTTCGGAGTCAGGGGGACAGAAGGTTTGGGGAGGTGATGGTGGGGACAGACACTACCGGGGGGAGGCTCCTACGGAGGGGGACGGTGGGGGGTGGACGGGGTGCCAGACCGTGCTGGAGTTGGGGGCTGGGTCGGGAAGCGGGGAAGGGAGTCAGGAGAATGCTTCTACGTGTTGGGTTGGCCAGAAACCTGATGAGACACAGGGGACGGAGACGAGAAGGCTTCGTGACCAGGAGGGTCATCTTTCTCAGGCTGAGAGGACAATGGGAGTAGATGAACAATGCATGTCTCATAATGACAAGGTGCACATAGAACACGAGAAGGAATAGCCTACTTTTTTTTTTAGGAAAGAAGGAATAGCCTACTAGTTCTATAGTGTATGCCCAACAAACCTAAGAGGTGTCCCATGAACAACATCAACATGTGTCCGTAGGGGAATCACATCAAATTGGTGAGCACAATGACATAGTCTTCGAACAGGGGTGGGGAAGAGCGAGGGTGGAGACTCAGGGACAGAAGAAAAAGAAGGATACTAATGACGCTATGAGTTCAGCTAGATAGAAGGATTGAAGGTTCAACCACAGACTAAAAATTGTTATAAGACAGGTTTGCATTGATGAAAATGAGCCAGAGGTTGCAGCAAAAGATGGGGAAATTCTTCTGAAGGGAAAGAGAGGACGTGATATGGATGAAGGTGTTATGGACATTGATGCTGATTTGGGGTTAGTCTTCCCGGTAAAAAAGCACTAGGGCACACATGCAGGAGGGGGAGGTACATATGGAGGTGCTGAGCTTCAAGTAGCAGGTTCTGGGGATAACCAGACCCATGAAGGGCAATGAAAATCTTGAGTTCGAACTGTCGGGAGTTGGGCAACCTCGATAGGAAGCAGGCTCTCCTAAAGTGGTGTTGGAGAGAGTGCCCTATTTGGTTTTTGCTTTGGAAACCAAGGTGGACGGAAATAAATTGGAACATGTTAAGAAAGATTTTGGTTTAGTGGATGGTTTCTACTTGGCGAGTGAGGGTTGGTAGGGGGGTTGGGGTTGTGGTGGAGGGATGTTAATGTGGGAAGCTAGAGTTTCTCACAACATCATGTAGATTGTGTAGTAGAGGCGAACAACAATGGTTTTATGTGGAGAGCTATAGCTATTTATGGATGGGCTGAGCAAAGTCAGAAATTTCATACATGGGATCTTATGAGGAGACTCAAAAGCGAATCTAATCTATCAGTGATTTTCTTTGGTGATTTTAATGAAATTCTTTCGAATGAGGAGAAGTGGGGAGGCAATCCCAAACTTGACAGGTGGATATATGACTTCAGAAATGCAGTTGATACATGTGGTTTGGTTGATCTGGGATTTTTAGGAAATCCGTTTACATGGAAAAGAGGATGCACGGTTGAGACTCTCATGAATGCTTGGACAAAGGCTTTGCTTCACATGACTGGTGTCATCTGTTTGGGTACAGTAAGGTGATTCATATTCCCATTTATAGCTCTGACCATGCCCCCATCATCATTAATGTGGGGGGGATAGAGGCTAGATGACACAAGCCGAAGAAGAATTTCTATTTTGAGCCCATGTGGTTGGCTAAAAATGACTGTGAGGAGATTGTTCGAGAAGCCTAGACTCAAACTGGGGAGGGGAGTGAGTTGAAAATGAAGGTGGTAAACTGTAGTGAAAGGCTGAAAAAGTGGGCAACACAAAGGTTCAGAAAGATGAAAGAACATATTAAAGAAGTGGAAAAGCTTCTAGGCGAGGAACAAAAGAAACCCCCAGATGCGACTATTCTTCATAGGTGCATGGAGTTATCTAAAGAGCTAGAATGTTGGCATAGATCATAGGATTCCTATTGGTGTGTACAAATGCATCCAAATAAGACACCTGGCCCGGATGGGATGAAGCCCACGTTCTTTCAAAAATTCTGGGACATTGTTGGAAAGGATATCTCTAGTTATCTTAAGGGGTGGTGGAAAGAGAGTGCGAACATTAGCTCTGTGAACTCCACGCTGGTGGTGTTGATACCAAAGATGGAGAAACATGTCCATATGTCTGATTACCGACCAATTAGTTTGTGCAATGTTATCTACAAAATTGCATCTAAAGTTATGGCCAATAGACTTAAGCCGTTCATGGACATGATTACTTCTGAGAATCAAAGCACTTTTATTTCAGAGAGGTTGATTACAGATAATGCACTTGTTGCATATGAGCTTTTTTACAAGATGAAGAGTGAGGGCAAAAATAAAAATGGCTTTATGGCATTGAAACTCGACATGTCCAAGGCTTATGACAAGGTGGAATGGAATTTTCTAGACTTAGTAAAATAAAAGATGGGATTAGATGGAGGTAGAAAATTTGGGAGTGTGTATCGTCTGTGGATCATTCTTTTGCTATTAATGGTGACCGGACCCGAAGCTTCAAGCCTTTTCGCAGACTGTGACAGGGTGACCGTCTTTCTCCTTACTTATTTATTCTTTATGCTGAGGCTTTTTCTACATCCCTTTTGCATGCTGCTAATGCCAACTTGATCTATGGGATTAAGGCGAGCAGGCATGCACCGTGTATTTCTGTCGATGACAACATTCTTTTTATTAGAGTGTCTCGCCATGAATGCCTGAATGTAGCTTATATAATTAGCCAGTACGAACAGGTGTTGGGTCAAAAAATTAATTGCCTGAAGACTAAGGTTGCTTTTAGTAAGGGAGTGCTACAAGACACAAGGGAGACCATTAAAAACTAGCTGGATGTTCAAGAAGTTGACAGACACACAAAATACTTGGGGCTGCCCACGGTCATTGGGAGGTCAAAGAAGCATGTTTTTCACTTCATCAAAGATAGGATCAGGAAGAAACTTCAGGGCTGGAAAGAAAAATTACTGTCTAAATTGAGAAAGGAAGTGTTGATAAAGTCCATTGTGCAGACGATTCCTTCCTATATTCTGAGTGTTTACCAGATACCGACAGGGACACTTGATGAGATTGAGAGTTGTATTTCTACATTCTGGTGGGGAGCTAAAGATAATGAGCAGAAGATATCACAACAATGTTGGGCATCTTTGTGCAAGACGAAAAGAGAGGGTGGGCTTGGTTTTAGAAACATGCATGTTTTTAACCAAGTGTTGCTGGCTAAATAGGTGTGGAGGCTTTTGACCAAAAAATCATCACTGGCATACATGGTACTCAAGGCGAGGTACTTCCCCTCCACTTCTATCTTAGAAACGTCTAGGGGATACAATCCTAGATACACTTAGAGAAGTCTATGGGCGGCAAAAATTGTGGTTCTTGAAGGAACCAAATGGAGAGTGGGTAACAGAGAGAGCATCAGAATATGGGAGGACAGCTGGATACATGACTACTATGGAGATATGGCGGCATTGTAGGACACATCTACATGGAAACCTTCTACGGTCAGTGAATTGATAGATCCACACACGTTGGGATGGAACATGGAGATGGTACATCAGCTTTTTCCTATGGAGGTATGCGGGTTGATTGCGAGAACTCCTATTAGCACTAGACTTCTAAAAGATATCTTATGTTGGTGGCCTGATAAAAGAAGAAATTATACTACCAGATCGGCATATTGGTTGGGGTTGCTGGGGAAGAGGGAATTTATCGAATCCAGATGGGAGATTTTTGAGCAGATCTGGAAGGTTGTTTGGGATCTTTCTTGGCCGCCGAAAGTAGCACATTTCTTATGGCGGGTTGCTCCAGGTGGCATGACTACTATAGATATATTGCTTGAGAGACACTGTCACGTGGATGGTATGTGTCCTTTATGCCATGAGGAGAAGGAGACGGTCCAACACATGCTCTTTTGTTGTGTAGAAGCTAGGAAGCTTTGGAGCTCGACACCTACGGATATTATTATTGCAACAACTCATATCCAATCGCCTAGACAGATGCTTCTGGAGTTACACGACGGGTTAGATGAGTAGGATTTCTCATATGTAGTTGCTAATATGTGGGGGCTGTGGACGTATAGAAATCATAAAATGTCCCAGAATGATGGGAGATGCCTCCCGTTCTTTACTAGGGCAACTCAAGCATACATCCTAGACGCAAGGAATGCATGTATGCCGCAACAGGGACAACAACATCCACACAGTATCATTCCTGAAAAGCATTGGAAGAGGCCGGTAACAGGGATAATGAAGATAAATACTGATGCAACAGTGAAGGCCGGCACGAGGACAGACGTGGGCGTTGTGGGCCGTGACCATCTGGGAAGGGAAGGAGCTGTTCGTGGATGCCAATTACGTGGAGAATGGAGTGTGGACATCTGCGAGGCGGTAGCTATTTTGGACGATGTCCAACTTGCTCGCCAGCAAGGGTGGTGGTCGAGTCCGACTCGATCACGGTCATTGTCGCGCTGATGAGGTCGGTGGAGAGGACGGACCATCTTGGTTTGATAGTCGAGGACATTATAGCTCTTGTTGCTGATTTTACTTCTATTTCTTTTCTTTACGTTTGCCGATCTTGTAATATGGTGGCACATGAGGCAGCCAAGCTTGCGAAAGCTGGAAACTTCATGTACACCAATGAGGCTGGGGACATCCCTCAGTCTCTTCTCAACCTTGTACCTTTTGATTATGATGAGTAGGGCACAGGATCGGCCCCGTTATCAAAAAAAAAGTAACAACGCTCCAACTACATCCGACGGCGACATTTTAGTGGGTGGTACATTTTCCTAGAGTTCCAGACTATAAGTGCAATTTGGAAACACAAAATTTACCATAGTACGTCCTATCAAATAAATTAATCAAATTCCGTACATTTGATCATCATCCATTTAAATTGCATCCTACCAAACAGGGCCTAAAAGAACTTTAAACCTCTCTGCTTTTTAGCATGGCATGTTGTTGACAAAAAATGGTTTTGAAATCACCTTCGATCTCCCCAAATTTACCATCCTGCAGTAGATATATAATTATGTCTTTGCAAAGATCTAAGCTACATCATGAGATATGTTTGTTTTTGTTTATTTCTTTAGAGCAATGCTCATAAATATTCATACAGTGTAGCGTGATACTATAAAAATATTGCTGTGCCACTATTTGGCATTTATTGATTTCGCATTGACAAGTTCAATGATTCAGACAAGCTAGGTTTATAAATTGAAAGTAGATATATATCGTAAGGTTCTACATACATGCTTACTTAGGGAATTAGATAATGTAGTATCGAATTGCCTTCAAAGTCTTACTAAGGATCTCAGTAAAAGAAACAGCAAAAATGACCATTTCTTTTTACTTTTCTTGCAATTTCTTTGTCATCATGTTAGTGAGCGTACTGGTTTATGTCATCTAATAATTAATAAGTAGATATCAGAGTCCCCGGCGACGGCAATATATAAATAGCCGCTTCGTCTCAATCCAGGCACCCCCACACGGATCCTGCAGGCCATGGCCAGCGAAGGACATTCCGGCTGCATTTCAATGCCCTTAGACGTTGTATCAGAGATCTTGATCCGTTTACCAGTAAAATCAATCCTGAGGTCCAGATCCGTCTGCAGGAGCTGGAATGATCTCATCATGAGCGACCATTTCGTGGAGCTGCACTTGCACCATGAGCATGCTTGCCGCCAGCGCCACGGCTACAAGCCTACCTACGTGCTCCACCAGATTCTCGAGGATGTCAACACGCCTGAGAAGAACTCCGAGCTGAGCATTATCGAGCCACCGTGGCCATTCTTTGCGGCGGCACAACAGGTAGAGCAGGGACCAGTGGCTCCAACCAGTACCCTGCGTCCACCACCTCTTGTCCGGCGTACACTGACGCTCCCTTTGGATTTCCCGGGGCGGGCTACACTAAACGCTCAGCCTTGTCGTGGCCTCTGGCTCATGCACTCTAATACCGAGTTCTCCAACGACGAGGACACCTTCTGTAAACAATGGTCTGCGTCGAGCCAGATCGTCATTGCCAATCCAACAACCATGAAGTGGGTGAAGCTTCCCCCGACTAGGCAGGTAATGAAATTCTTGCTTGGGCCGCCAGGATTCGGGTATGTGTCCAACTCGAACGAGTACAAAGTGGTCTCCATCACTATGTGGTACGCTGGAGGTTACATGTACCCAGCTTCCGACTTTAGTGCGGAGGTCCTCACCCTTGGTCGTCGTAGCAGAGAAGGGCCGATGCATTGGAGGTCAGTAAATATTCCACTGGATCCAGAGAAGTTCAAAGTGTACAAAGTAAGAGGCCAGCCTGTTCTTCATCACGAAGCAGTTCACTGGGCATATGTGCGGACGTTCCATGATAAGAAAGTGTCAATCCTACGCTTCAAGCTAGAAACTGAGAAATTTGAGGTGTTTCCTGCAATATCAGAGACATCGTCCTTGTCTTCATACTGCAGTGAAAATCTCATAGAGATCTACGGCAGGTTAGGATTGCTGTTATACGAGCACCCTCGGCTGGAGATCTGGATCTTGGAGGAGCACACCATGAAATCGTGCTTTAAACACGTTGTTGATATCAGTGGCCTTGATCAAAACGGTCCGTGTGGCCTTTACTGGCCGTGGTTCATTGCTAGCGCAAAAGACCAAGGGATCTTGATCTCGTCGAAATTCGGTGTATATGTATTGAGAGAAAACGGTAGTAATTGGACACTAGAGGTTGTCCATTTGCCGGGTGAAATGTTCCGCGAAAAGTTTCAGCTCTGCTCAGACGACGACGACTCTAATGGTGATCATGCTCTCTTCTTAGATGATGGACAACACTCTAGTGATGATGATGATCTCTTCTCATATAAAAGCAACGACTCTGTATGTAATGATGATTGGAGAAGCCATTACGATTTGCATGATCTATGGCCTATAGATCGCTACTCTGGTGGAATTTTTTGCGCTGTTGACCGGCTCCAGCTTTCTTACTATGAAAAAAGCCTAGTTGATATTTCAGGGTATTGCTATTGAGGCAGTAAGCCAAGACAAGCAAAATGCTTCTAGATTTTTTTTTTCTTTGAATACTCCTTGAGTGGGTATTGGGGCCCTGCCCCTTTCCAACTTGGTGTTTTAGGTTTCTATAAGTCTTACCTTTTGGGAAAGTTGTTGTCGTTGAGGGTTTGAGTCTATTATTGGAAAACTTAAAGCCACACGGATTTGTCTATTTAGCTTTTATCGAGATTTCTATGTTGATCTCTAATAATGTTTTGTATGGAAGAACAAAGAAGAAGATCCTCTATCTACAATATGTCTTGATATACTTCTACTTTACTTCCTCGTTGAAAACTTGTGTATACCGATGAATCATAAGAGGCAACAATATGCATAAACGTATGTGTCATGTAAAGAGGTCTTCATTATACTTCGACTTATATTTAGATGAGTTTGAAACTTTAAGGAAATTACATATTGGTTTTTAGTAAATTGTCAATTGCAAGGACAAACAAACAAACAAACATATGAATAGTGATGTCATTTTCTCCGTTTCATTTATCAACAAATTTATTTGTCTGTTATTGCCTCTACTTTAGTTACTCTCTGTTTATGTTTGTGGTAATCTCGTTCTAAACTTCATCAATCACTATGAGTAATAGCGTGGACTATTACAACTTCAAGATGACCATCAAATGTGTATGTATATTTCATGATAAGCTGGTTTACTGAAAAAAAAGTGTATATGAAGTAGTATCAGGTCTGGGATGGGACAAGAGGGTCATCTCTATGAAACCCCACAACGGTAAACGAGTAGGGTATGGTGCGGTTATGGTCATATCCATAACCTTAACCATTAAGTTAAGCGGATACGGCTATATACCCACTTTTTCAAAAGCTATACCTGAACCATAGCCATACCCACATAACCAATGGGTAATTGGGTATATGGTTATGAATAGACTTGCTACAATAACACAACATAAAGTTTGGGTACAATAAACACTAGACAAATTAGGCAATACTGATACGACTATGGCATAAAATACATTATATATCGCGTGCATATAACAATTGATAAGTATATAATATGTCATCATATAATGGACAACTAAGAGTAACATGTTGATACAACCAAATCAAAATATTAAAAGGAATGATGAATATTGGCTCTATTGGTAAATATTACGAACTTTGACTATATTATTAATAGAAAAATAAAGTCAACAATTGATCTTAGACATCATGTTGGCTTCACTGGTGAATATGGATCGTTAGATTCTAATATAAACTTTACTATTTTAAGATATTTATACTTACAAATTTAAGTGCTAAAATACGCACCATTACATTCTAGTAATTTTTTTTATATAAAAATATATTTAAATGGGTATATGGGTATACAGGGTATGGGTACATACATAACCATAACCTTACCTAGTAAGAAGTGGATATGTGGGTATAAGGATAAGCAGTTATGTGGTTAATACTAGCTATTTAGAAATTTATAAATAACATTGAAGTGTGCATCACCAGAAATAAGCAAGTATCAAAACATATTCCTCATTTTTCTCTTTTGGATCTTTCATTAACTTGGACTTTACATGACTACTGAATAGACTACTACTATGTTGGTCAACCAAATATAATGAAGTGATCTTATATAAAGGTACCAAATGAGAGTGCCAAAGAATAAGGCTATTGGTTGAGAAAATCTAGTTACCCATGACGGGTTTAGAGGGTATGGGTTTGAGGGTATGTGGGTATACCCATGTCCATTTACAGCCCTATAAATGAGATTAATCAAAACCCAAAACACGATCAATAACAAATCAATCTCATCACTAAAAAGGTGTATAATTAAAAGTAAATTAAACTTTTGATAGATCCACATGATGGGAGATCGACACTTAGACCAACTGATGTCTTGATTTTTTTATTGGGTTGGAGGTAAACATGCATACATGGATTTGACTAGGGTTTTCCCACTAGTGGGCTTGGGAAGTGGGTCCTTTGTTGCAGGACATGCTGCACTCCAAGCCACCTCATCTAAAGTAGTAAAGCATGAGAAGCATGTATAAACAATCAACATGTATTTATTCCCTTCGCTTTTGACACCTTTGGATTTTTAGCACTAGATGTTGTGGATCTTCTTAAGAGAGTTCAAAAAGCTACGGATAGTAATGCTATGATCCCTAGGTCAATGGATGTTGTGTTTTGGAGGATAGGTTTTGCCATCTAGAAAGGGTTGGCAGTGCATCTTGTTGCTCGTCTACCTTCCATCTCGATGTAACTGTATGTAATGCTACATTATTATAGAGAATGTATGATTTTATTTTAAAAAAAAATAAACTTTTGAACATATCCAGAAACATTTACATATAAGTCCAACATCTTGCATAAAATCATACAAAGTTCTAGGTATTTTTACATCTGTCCAGTGGCTTCAGCCACAACCTGCACACAAAAGCATTGTCCACATATATACATCATGTCCAACATCACCATTTTGCAAAAAGAATGATTCGATATATGTCATCTACAAAATTTTCCCTACTCAGACTTGACAGTACACGGGCAACTCTAAGACACACTAACAACTAGCCAACCTTCTTCTTCAACTGAGCTCTAAAATATTCCTCCTTGCTAACACGGGCCTAACGACGCTGATGATGATCACCTAAAAAGATGTGGTGACCCATGAGGTGAGACCCATGTCCCAACAAAATATATAACTCCCAAAAACATTTATTGTTTATAGTAGATAAAGCAAGTAAAAAGATAAAGCAAATAACATGGTAGAATTAAAAAAATTATAAAATTGTCAGAGGAACAAACATAGTTAACATTATAAGTAAAATTGATTTCTCTTATTACATTATACATGAACTAAATATTACAAGAACAATGCAAGGGTTATCAACCAATGTGAATCGTCAAGTAATCCTAATAGATATGTTATGCAGTTGAGTTACATATTTTATTAAGCCTTGAGGAGTTTGAGGCATACCAATCAAACTTCCAATTAACCACTATGAAGTTGCAATAAGTTACATACAAGATCTAAGAGAGCTGGAATCCTAAGATCTCATGCCCTCGGTCAGTACGATTCTTTCGCAGTGACATATTAGTGAAGCTGCAATCAGCCTAGTCTGCCCTTGGTATACATACCACAAACTAGAAACCAGGATATTCAACCTTACCATGTAAGGTACAACCACAATTTTCCTCAGTCACATCACATATACATATTTAATCATTTGAGATACGACCTCAACCATTCTTCATAAACTTGGGATCGTGATGACATCAATATATCATCCTTGCATCTGCATATACTCAACAATATACGACTTTGAGTTTCCCTTTTGGAATACTCATTTTACTATCCAATAAATCCTGACACTAGAATACTTCTACAGCACAGGGACGTACATGCTTAGGGTTTCACTTGATTAGTTAAGCAAGTAGGGTGATTTTAGATTACATCAATTAAGTTACACACCAACCGTAAAAGGTTTCTACAAAATCATTGGTATATAATAGCTCTAGAAGATAAAAGAGGTACGAGACATATTCCTTATCATATCATCATAGGGTACTAGTCCTTTTAATTTTGAACACTCCTCCACTAGGGCATTAATATCCCACAAGATTTTAATGCTAAAACATCATTTAATCTATTGTAAGTACATTGTTATCATCTTAGTTTTACATAAGATTCAACATTTCATAATGAACTTGTCATTCCTAGACTTATCATAAATATGCATCAATTATAGGAGTTATGACATCTTTAAGAGTAGCATAAAAGAGTTACTCTAACATTATGATTTTATCCATTCACCATTTCAATCATTAATAGTGGAGAGAAGTACTAAGCCTTCATTAGTTCAACACCATAATAGAGATTCAAAGATGTAGAGTTAATTTATATTACTAAATCAACACTCATTAAAGAACCATCAGTTCATTCACATGCTTGGAAAAAACCATCGGATCATGGTTACTAGAAAGACCATCAGTTCACATACTCAACACAAATATAGTTTTATACATCACACAAGGAATCACCATCAGATCATGGGTTTTAACAAAACCATCAGTTTCCTTTGGTACACTAGGAAAAATCATGGATTGATTCAAGGACTTAGCCAAAAATCTTTCTATATAAACCATCAGATCATGTACCTAGTAAAGCCATAGTTTCTTAACTTAGTTGGTTAATCATTTATAGAGTAGTTGAGCCATTGGTTGCAATCAATAAGTAATCCATCGGTGGTTCTCAACACTAGGTGAAATCAAATCTTATATACTAAGTAAAAACCATAGTTTCAAGTTCTAGTGAAACCACTGATTCATCTACTTGAGGAAAACATCAATAAGGGTATCAAGTATGGTCATCGGTTCATGAATGAAGTGTAACCATCATTTCTCAAGCTCAGTAAAACCATTGAGTCACTCACTAGGGAAACAATCGACTTCCATGCAAAAGTAAAACAATCAAATCAGAAACTAAGTGTAAACCATCATTTCTCATGAGGAGTTAAACCATTATTTCATAGTTCTAACTGAGAAACTAGTTCGTTATACTAAAGGTGAAACCATCATTTTTTTACTCAAGGAAACCATCACTTCTTAAACTTGCAAGGTTTATGCATCTTACATCAAAAGAAGAACGTGCACAAGATCTAGAGATAGTTTATCCAATCAAATACTACTACATATGCTCAAACCCTACCCAAAGGATCATCTTTCAACATATTGCCATGATTTTAGGGAAAGATCTACATATAGCAAGTTAAAAGTAAGCAAGAAATCAGATGAAATTTATACAACCCACCACAAGGAGGATGATGGACGACCAATAACAAGTTATCTTGAAGAAAAGAGGGGGGGTACCCTAGCTTTAGCACTCCAAACATTCTAAGATAGCTCCCTTCTTCAGAAACAAGGATGATCTTGGAATGAATTGAAATCCATGTATATTATTAGTTAAGCCTTTTCCTAAGTTTTTTCTTTTATTTTTGTCCTTGATGTTGAATTAGTGGAGATTATGATGGTTTGGTGTACATTTGATTCCAATATTTTACTTTATAAGGAGTTAAGCACAAATACCTTAGTGAAAGTTTAATAATGGGTTTAATTTGCAAAATTTCCACTTAAGAGGAATAATGATAAATTAGAATCAATCTAGAAGTTTTCTATGGATTTATGTGTGGGGAGAAGAAAAGAAAATCCTAAAACTAAGATAATGTGCCACTAAATGAATTAATTTTTCCATTAAGTGAAAATAAGAGTAAATTGCCTAAAACTCATAAAAGTGGAACTCAAAAGATAATTCTAAATCCAAATTCATTTTCTTTGAGTACAAGTTTGCTTGGGTGGTAAGTTTCACAACTTTTGGAAAATTAGTAAGTATAATTGTATTAATTGAATGAAAAAATAGGAGATAACTCAAAAATACAAAATAAAATCATTCATGACTCCAAAAGTAACATTGATGTCAAATTCATGATCTACAAATTAAAATATGCCTTTGGGTGAATTTTCACTGAATTTGGAGAATAATTGATTAAAAGGTGAAATCAGGAGAGAGAAGGTGTAGAACCTTCAAAATGTTAAATAAGTATATAAATAACTCCAACATGTAAAAGTGATGGAAAAATCGTATCCAAGGCACTTAATGTGACTTGTGGGTGAAATTTCATCAAATTTGGATAATCTTGTAACCATTAATGAAGGAGGAAAGAGAAAATAAGATTTGATTTATTTAACACATTAAAAGTTCCCAAAAGGCAAAGCTAATTGCATATTTGGATTCCACATATAAAAAATAGTCTAGATGTGAATTTTCATTCAATTTGGAACATGTTTGCACCCACAATGGAGGAGAGAGAAAACCATTAAATAAAATAGGTGACACTTTAGTCCGATTAAGTTTGGGAATGTAATAGTTATGTCACTCGCTTATTCTTTTTATTTTCCAATTTTTCACACCATTGGACGGTCCAAATTTCTCGTCAGCTTGATCGGACGATTGGGAGCTTGTCTCCTTGCTCGCGACTAACAAGGATAACATGGCATTTCACATTGGAATTTCCAATCTAGATTTCTCGATCTGTAGTCAATCTTTGTGAGATTTTTGATCTGACTTTTTCCTCATGTGATTCTGCATCGATTGATCCATATATTTTGGTGTTTTGTCAATGATTTTAGAAACACCCAAAGTCAACCGCCGAGCTCTCCCACCGCCATTGTGCTTAGAACCCTTAGAGAAAACCACACTTATAAATAGTACCCCCAATACATTCGTTTACTTTTACCCAACTCTCCTCTTCCCTTGATTTCCCCATGGCTTATGTGTGTGGATGTCAAGAAGCTTGGATAGGACCTGAGTTTGTGACAGACATTGCTCATTCTCTACTTGACCTCGGGTCAAATTGTCTACATCGGTTGGTTCGTGGTGATCTACTTGTTCTTTTTGTGTTCTTGTTCTTAAGTTTGATCAAAGCTCACAGATTTACCCAAAACTCAAGTTACTGCTTGCTAGACATGGTGAGGATGATGATATGTGTGTTTTCCCTTTCCTACCCTCCTTGTTTCCTATTTTCCTTTGCTTTCCACTTGAGGGCAGTACTGTCTTTTTACCATCGCTTGCTTTACTTTGAGAGAGTCAAAGTCACGCATTTGACCCCTCACTTGGTTGGCTCTGATTGGATCAAGTCAGCAAGGCAGGCCCATTCTTCACTCTCTCTTCATCTCTCTACAATGGTTTTGTTGATGTGGCACTCTCTGATTGGTCAGAATAGAAAAAATCATATCTTTTTATTCCTTTGTCCAAAAATTAAAAGAAAATATGTTTTGGAATAAAAAAGTAAGCTTTCTAATAAAAATGTTTCGAGACTTAGTTTTGAGTTTTATCAGAAGGTATTTTCTAAAAATAATTTTAATATATAAAAATCACCAAAGATGCACTTTTAACCTCATAACTCTAAAATAGACAAATTTATGTTTTCTTGATCAGGAGAACCTAATATGATCAATGGTGATAATTTCAAAGTCTAAATTGAGGTTTTGTTCAAAAAGTCTAAAAGTTAGGGTTTCCTTACCTTTCTGCATATGTAAAACCCTAATACATAGTTATACATTAAAAATAGGAAAAGTGGGTTGTGGACTGAATTAAAGTAGTGAAAGAGAGTAATTGGATTTCTTTGAGAAAGGTATGTGTTTTCCTCACACCTAAGTTGGGAATAATTGTAAACCCTAACCTAGTTTCCCTAATGAGGCTTCTATGAAACCCTAATTTCTCTTTTGATAATTCCTTTGCTATATTTGCCTCAAAATTAGTTTTATTATTTATTTCTTGGGTCTTGTACCTCACTACCATGTCTATATTACTTGATTCTTATACTTGCCATAGTTCTTAGCATGTTGATTTTAGAAGACTATTTAACTAGTGTATGGTATTTTTGTACAACCACCCATAGATAGGGCATGTGTAAATCCACCCAGGGGAATGTGTTACTCTCCCCAATATAGAATATTTGTAGGTGATTGGAATGTGTTACTCTCCCTCACCTATTGGTTGAGGTTAGGTAGGTTCCTTAACCCTTCATAGTTTTGTTATCAATATAAATCATGCATGCAACCCTTTTATTTTTTTTCTTGTTGTGGCAAGCATCTATTTATTTATGCCTCATACTTTTGACTATCTTCATATTTTGATGAAATATAAGCCTTTAATTCCATGTTGTTTCTTATCTTTTATCCTTGTTCATTTTCTCAAATACATACCTTGTTTTCTTTCCCTTTTGTTGGGTGTTTTCCCAACCACCCAGGGTTAGATCAAGGTGTTGGACAAGGCCAAGGTGACCAAGTTCAGGAGTAGTAGATTTAAGTTTTGTAATCAAGAATGACTAGGTTGCTTATTGCTAGGTCCTATAGTTTCTTTTCATTTTTTCCTTTTCAAAGAAACTCATGTAGTGAACTGAGTTCAAAAATAATGTAATAACCTAGTTTCTTTCTGCTGCTATTGTCATCTTACATGTACCTAAAACATACTTATTTGCTTATATTATTATATATACATTCCACAATGTCTATTTTTCTGGGAAAAAGTGGACATTTTGTATTTGCTTTAAATTTTAGTAAGGAGGTGATCTCACCTCTTTAGAACATGATATCAGAGCCTGTTGGGCAACTACTACAGAATAAGTTGAAAGCAAGGGTGTCTAGAAAGGATCAGGGTGTGGGGGCTAGAAATATTTTCCTCCATGCCACTAGCTTGGTTATGAGGACTCTCGAATCCATATGATACCTACTTGGCCTGCGCTGATACTGGTTGCCGGAAATAGTATGCCCAGAGGCAATAGTAGCCTTACATATCCTTATTGTCTACTCTTGTTATCTTATGTTATACCCTTATCTTTCAGGAAGGGAGATTTGTTTGGAAACATGAACATCTCCTCTTCAGGAGCCACCTCTAGCAACAATGACAACTGGGATACTCTGGTGACTCCCTCCAACACTGGGGCAGTCCCTACTGCCCCTGTTGGCACCCCTCTTATGACCCCTGAGCAAGAACTGACCATGTTGCACCATCTTTTCTTGACTATCTTGGTGGGACAACTTTCTAATGTTGCAATTTCTCTAGATAAGCTGAAGGAGTTCACCCTTACATGCTTCATCAAGATGCAAGCACCGTAATTCAAGGGAGAGAATGAGCCAAACATGGTGGATAAAGTTGACGATTGGGTTTTGGCTCTGGAGTGTGGCATGCCTATCCTCCTTACCGGAAGGTTCACTTCACGACATATGTGCTGGATGGGCCATCATGGGTCTGGTGGACAGGTACATATCCTATCTACGATACTTTGAGCATGACATGGGAAGAGTTTCACAGTCTGCATCAAGGAAGTAGAGTTTTACAGTCTGCATCAAGGAAGCATGAGTGTCTCCGGGTACATGTAACATTTCTTCTCCTGGAGTGCTATGCTATGGATCTCGGAGCTGAAAGAAGATCAACCCTGTTCCTTGAGGGTTTAATCTATAGTGTAGGATGTAACTTTTCTCCCCAACTCCCATTAACTTTTCAACAAATGGTGGACAAGGATTTGGTGATCGATTTGTACCCCGAGTTCCAATCTTATGGGCATAACAACAATAATAAGAGAAAGAATGCTGGTGGAAACAAAGGGTGTGATAGGTTCAACTGATGCTCACGTTCTCACCCACTAGGAAGATTACCTTATGGCAATGGTCAACCCCATAGAGATGATTGACCTACACCCATCTTATACAAGTGTGGTCAAGCTAGACACATCAGACCTAACTACCCCAAACTTGGACGGGGACTAGATCCAGCTCAACAACCTTCGCAACAACCGCAACAATGACAAAACCTGCCTCCAAGAAACAACAACAATCAGAACTGGCAAGGCCAATAGCCACTTGTGGAGAGGCAGAATGGTAGGGTGTTTGTCATTAATGTTGAGGAAGCTAAAGGAGATAATGAAGTCAATGAAGGTACTTTACATCTTCATATGCATCTAGTTGAAGCACTCTTCGATTCTGGTTCATCAAATACATTCATATCAACGGAGTTTGCTGCCATGTTAGATATAGGATCAGAATATATGGATCATGTATTATATGTTAAAGCCCCTAGTGGTAGGATATTCTCTTCATATTTCAAACTCCTGAGCATGGACATCTGTATCTCCAGAATAATGTTTCCCTCAGATTTCATCTTGCTTGACATGACCGCCTTTGATTTCATCCTGAGGATGGATTGGTTGAAGAGGTGCAAAGTTGTTTGGTTTGGTCAAGTATCAAAGGTCAGTTTGTTACATCCTATTAAGGAAAGGATGTATGTCAAAGGTAGGAAGTGAGAGGATAGAAAGTTTGTCATCTCTACCATCAAAACTGAAAAGCTTGTCTCATAAGTGTGTAGAGAATTCTTAGCCTCTATCGTCCTCGATGACACACCTCCTGCTCTCAATCACACATATGTTGTAAATAACTTTCCTAATGTCTTTCCTAAGAAGTTTCCTGGCTTTCCCTTAACTCGCAAGGTGGAGTTTTCCCTCGAGCTTATACCAGGAACCTCTCATATCTTGAAGCCTCCTTATCGCTTGGCCCCTATAGAACTTATTGAGTTTAAGAAGCAACTTCAGGAGCTTCTCGACATGGGCTTTGTGCACCCTAGTGTTTCATCATGGGGATCCCATGTCTTGTTCATGAAGAAGAAGGATGGTTCATTGCGTATGTGCATGAGTTATCATATGCTTAATCAAGTGACGATAAAGAATTGCTATCCTTTGCCTGGCGTCGATGATCTATTTGACCAATTGAAGTCAGCCATTGTGTTCTCAAAGATGGATCTATGAAGTAGCTACTACCAGATGCGAGTGAAAGATGAAGATTTCCCGAATACAACTTTTAGAACAAGTTATGAGCATTACAAGTTTCTAGCCATGACTTTAAGCTTGACTAATGCCCCTACTGCTTTCATGGACTTGATGAATCAGGTGTTTCGTCCTTACCTCGATCAGTTCGTGGTGGTGTTCATCGATGATTTTTTGGTCTACTATAAATCATAAGAACAACATTGTGAACATATGCGACTCGTGTTGAACACACTGAGAGAAAATCAAATATATGCTAAATTCTCAAAGTATGAGTTTTGGATCAAGGAAGTGATGTTTTTGGGTCACTTGATTTCTGTCAGACATATTGTTGTTGATCCTACAAAGGTAGAAGCTGTGACCAAGTGGAAAGCTCCAAAGACTTTATTTGAGATCCGTAGTTTCCTCATTAGTAGGTTACTATATGAGATTTATCAAGAGTTTTTTTGAGTTAGCTCTTCCTCTGACAAAGTTGACAAGAAAAGAAGTCAAGTTTGTGTGGATACCAAAATGTGAGGACAGTTTTCAAAAGCTGAAGAGATGTTTGATGTCTACTCCTATTCTTGCTCTACCTATTGAAGGCAAACCCTACATCATCTACACATATGCTTCTAAGAACGGATTAGAGTGTGTCTTGATGAAGAAGATCGAGTGATCACCTATGCTTCATGCCGGTTGAAACATAATGAAGAGAATTGTGCTATACATGATTTAGAGCTAGCAACTATCGTGCATGCTTTAATGATATGGCAACACTATCTGTATGGAGTGAAGTTTGAAGTTTTCCCAGATCACAAAAGTTTGAGATATCTTTTGACATAGAAGGATCTAAATCTAAGGCAACACAGATGGATGGAGTATCTCAAAGACTATGACTTTACCATCACCTATCATCCCGATAAAGAAAATGTAGTTGTTGATGCTTTGAGTCGAAAGAAGAATGCAATTTGTACTCTATGAAACTGGAGTATGTTTCCTATTGGAAACCGTAGCCTAATGATAAAGAAGATGTTGAGAAGTTGTGTGTTCACATGGCTAGTTTTTCCATTACACCTTCTTGGATCTCGGAAGTTATTGTTGTACAACTTGAAAGTTCTAAGCTTGAAAAGATGAAGGCCTTAGCTGAGAAGCCACAATCTGACTTTTCAGTTGGAGTTGATGGTGTTGTTTGTTTCTGACAAAGGTTGTGGATACCTGAAGTTGGTCATATGTGACAGAAGGTTTTGAGAAAAGCCCATGGGTCTAAGTACACTATACATCCTGGTACAACCAAGATGTACAATGGTCTACAATGAAGCTTTTGGTGCAAGAACATGAAGAAAGATGTCGCTATGTTTTTTGCCAAGTGTTTGATTTGTTAGCAACTCAAGATAGAGCATCAATGACTTGGTGGTCTTTTGCATCTGCTTGATATTTTGGAATGGAAATGGGAGAATATTACTATGGAATTTGTCACTAGTTTGCTAAGACCAGGAAGGGTTTTGATGCTATGTGGGTGGTGATTGATCGACTTACAAAGTCTGCCCACTTTTTGTCTTTCAAGTCCACTTAAAAGGTTGATGAGATAGCTCAACTGTACATGGATTGGATCGTTCATTTGCATGGAGTTGCTAGAGTGATAGTATCAGACCGTAACCCAATGTTCACCTCTCATTTTTGGAGTCAGATTCAAGAAGAGACGGGTATTGGCTTGCATTTCAGTACAACTTATCATCCACAAACTAATGGTCAATATGAAAGAATGGTACAAATTTTGGAAGATTTGCTTTGTACTTATGTTATGGAATGGGGAGGTATATGGGATAAGTTTTCTCCATTAGTTGTGTTTGCTTACAATAATATCTACCAAGCTAGTATTGGTATGCCACCTTATGAAGCTTTGTATGGAAGACCTTGTTGTTCTCCGTTATACTAGGATGATGTGGGAGAACGTTCTCTTGTGAAGAGTGATGATAAGTAGATGAAGATAAAAAGGTTCAATTGATCAAGAAGCGTATGAAAGATGCACAAGATAGATATAAGATGCATGTTGATAAGAAAAGGTCTGACGTGAGTTTTCTAGTAGGTGACTATGCTTTCTTGAAGATCAAGCATACACGTTCTATTGCAAGATCTAAAGTTAAAATCATGCTTAGTCCCCGCTATGGTGGACCATTTGAGATCTTGGATAAGGTTGGAAACTATGCATACCATTTAGCTCTTCCTCCTGCCTATGACAAGATCCATAATGTGTTTCATGTCTCTGTGCTGAGAAAGTATGTGAAGGACCCTTCTCATGTACACTCTATCGAGCCTTTGGAGATTCAAGAGAATCTTACTTATGAAGAGTTACCTATGAAGATTCTCAACTCCTGAGTTAAGTAGTTGAAGAACAAAGAGATTGAGTTGGTGAAAGTTTTATGACAATATCATGGTTTGGAAGAAACCACTTGGGATCTTAGAGATGAGATGTTAAGTACTCACCCTTCTCTTTATGTATGAGATTTTGGGGACAAAATCTTTTTTAACGGGTGGAGTGTTGTAATGAACTGAAATCCATGTATATTATTAGTTAAGCCTTTTCCTAAGATTTTTCTTTCATTTCTGTCCTTGATGTTGAACTAGTGGAAATTATGAAGGTTTGGTGTACATTTATTCCCAATATTTTACTTTATAAGGAGTTTGGCACAAATACTTAGTGAAAGTGTACTAATAGGTTTAATTTGAAAAATGTCCACTTAAGATGGATAAGGATAAATTAAAAATCGATCTCGAAGTTTCTATGATTTTATGTGTGGGAAGAAGAAAAGAAAATTTTAAAACTAAGATAATGTGCCACTAGATGAATTAATTTTCCATTAAGTGAAAATAAGAGTAAATTTCCTAAAATTCATAAAAGTGGAACTCAAAAGATAATTCTAAATCCAAATTCATTTTCTTTGAGTACAAGTTTGCTTGGGTGGTAAGTTTCACAACTTTTGGAAATTTAGTAAGTATAATTGTATTAATTGAATGGGAAAATAGGAGATAACTCAAAAATACAAAATAAAATCATTAATGACTCCAAAAGTAACAATTGATGCCAAATTTGTGATCTATACATTAAAATGTGCCATTGGGTGAATTTTAACTCAATTTGGAGAATATTTGATTAAAAGGTGAAATCAGGATAGATAAAATGTGTAGAACCTTCAAAATATTAAACAAGTGTATAAATAACTCCAATATGTAAAATTAATGACAAATTCGTATCCAAGGAACTTAATGTGACTTGTGGTTGAAGTTTCAACAAATTTGGATAATCCTATAACCATTAATGTAGGAGGAAAGAGAAAATAAGATTTGATTGATTTTGCACATTAAAAGTTCTCAAAATGCAAACTAATTTCATATTCAGATTCCTCATATAAAAAATAGGCTAACTGTCAATTTTCATTTAATTTGGAGCATGTGTGCACCGTCAATAGAGGAGAGAGAAAATATTAAATAAAATAGGTGCAACTTTAGTCCAATTAAGATTGGGAATGCAATAATTATTTCACGTGCCTATTCTTTTTATTTTTCACACCATTGGATGGTCTGGATTGCTCGTCTACTTGATCGGATGGTTGAGAGCTTGTCTCCTAGCTCGCGACTAACAAGGAAAATAGAGTAGTTCACATTGGAATTTTAAATCGAGTTTCTCGATCTGTAGACAATCTTTTTGTGAGATTTTTTATCCCACACTTTCCTCATGTGATTCCACACCAATTGATCCATATTGGTGTTTTGTGAATGATTTGAGAAATGCCCAAAGTTAGCCGTCGAGCTCTCTAACTTCCATTGTGCTTAGAACCCTAGAGCAAACCACGCATATAAATAGTACCCCCCATAACCTTCGTCTCATTTTACCCAACTCTCTTGTTCCCTTGGTTTTCCCATTTCTTGCGTGTGTGGACGTCAGGGTTCTTGGATAGGACCTGAGTTTGTGGTGGGACATTGCTCGTTCTCTACTCGACCTCGGGTCAAATTGTCTACATCAGCAGGTTTGTGGTGATCTACTTGTTCTTTTTGTGTTCTTGTTCTCGAGTTTCATTGATTCTCATGGATTTTCCCAAAACTCAAGCTGCTTCTCGCTAGCCATGGCGAGGATGATGCGGGGGATGAATCCCCTATGTGTTTTCCCTTTCCTACCCTCCTTGTTTCCTATTTTCTTTGCTTTCTGCTTGAGGGAAGTACTGTCTTTTCACCACCGCTTGCTTTTCTTTGAGAGAGTCAAAGCCACACCTTTTACCCCTAACTTGGCCGACTCTGATTGGGCCAAGTCAGCAGGGTGGGCCCGTTCTTCACTCTCTCTTCCTCTCTCTACGATGGTTTTGTTGACGCGGTAGTCTCTGATTGGTCATAATAGGAAAAATCATATCTTTTTATTCCTTTGTCTAAAAATTAAAAGAAAATATGTTTTAGAATAAGAAAAATATGTGATTTCTAATAAAAATGCCTTCGATTCTTGGTTTTGAGTTTTATAGGAAGGTGTTTTATACAAATGAATTTGATACATAAAAATCACCAAAAATGCACTTTTACGCTCATAACTCAAAATAGACAAAATTATATGTTTTCTTAATCAGGAGAACCCAATACTATCATTGGTGGTAATTTCAGAGTCTAAATCAAGGTTTTGTTCAAAAAGTCTAGAAGTTAGGGTTTCCTTGCCTTTATGCATATGTAAAACCCTAATACATGGGTATACATTGAAAATAGGAAAAGTGGGCTTTGGACTCAATTAAAATAGTGAAAGAGAGTAATTGGATTTATTTGAGAAAGGTATGTGCTTTCCTTACACCTAAGTTGGGAATAATTCTAAACCCTAACCCAGTTTCCCTAATGAGGCTTCTATGAAACCTTAATTTCTCTTTTGATAATTCCTTTGGTATATTTGCCTCAAAATCAATTTTATTATTTATTTCTTGGGTCTTGTACCCCACTGCCATGTCTATATTTAATTGAAGCTTATACTTGCCATAGTTCTTAGCATGTTGAATTTATCAGACTATTTAACTAGTGTAGTGGTACTTTTTTACAACCACCCATAGATAGGGCATGTGTAAATTATCCCAGGGAAATGTGTTACTCTCCTCAATATAGTATATTTGCAGGTGATTGGCATGTGTTACTCTCCCTCACCTATTGGTTGAGGTTAGGTAGGTGCCTCAACCCTACATAGTTTAGGTAGTAAAGATAATCATGCATGCAACCCTTTTATTTATTTTTTGTTATGACAAGCATCTATTTATTTATGCCTCATACTTTTGACTATCTTCATCTTATGATGAAATATTAGCCTTTATTCCCATGTTGTTTCTTATCTTTTATCCATGTTCATTTTCTATAACACATACCTTGTTTTCTTTCACTTTTGCTGGTTATTTTCCCAACCACCCAGGGTTATATCAAGGTGTTGAACAAGGCCAAGGTGACCAAGTTCAGGAGTAGTAGATTCAAGTTTTGCAATCAAGGATGATTAGGTTGCTTATTTTTAGATCCTATAGTTACTTTTTAGTTTTTCCTTTTCAAAGAAACTCATGTAGTGAACTGAGTTCAAAAAGCAATGTAATAACTTAGTTTCTTTCCTATGCTATTGACATTTTACATGTACCTAACACATTCTTATTTACTTGGATTATTATACATACATTCCATAATGTCTATTTTTCTTGGAAAAAGTGGATGTTTTGTATTTCCTTTAAATTTTAGTAAGGAGGTGATCCCCCCTCTTTACAGATCTAGGAAAAAAGATAGGAAAGAAGAGGTTATTCAGTCGCATGTGTGAACATCCACCAAGAACACCAAGGTTTCATCCAAGGAAGAAGAGAGAAGAAGGAGGGCAGCAAGAAAACCAAAGATAAGGAAGGAGATCTTACTTGATTAGGGCAAGAAACTAGGTTAGCAAGCTCCAAAAATCCTAGAGAAGGTAGATCCAAACCCTAGAGAAACATGCACCCAAGCTTTGATGAGGCTTCATCCTCAAGAGCTCTTCTCCTCCACCAAGCAAGGGGGGTCAGAACTCTATAGCACTAGAATAAAATGAGGGGGGCAAAGAGTTCATTTGGAAGGGAAGAAAGGGGTGTGTTTACCTTAGATGAGAGAGAAAGAGTGGAAATAGACTTTCCATGTATCAAAAGGGTCAAAGACTCCCATCCATGCAAAATAGATATACCATTGTTTGCCATCCTAGTAGGGCCATTGGTTGTCAACCTAGGAGAACCATTGGTTGTAAAACTAGTTGAACTATCGAGTTGCATCATCAAAGAAGCCATCATATCATGCCCACACTTAGTCATGTATGAAAACACTAATCCACTATCTGTTGGAGCATAAAACATGCGAAAACAATCATTTATTGTTCCTCTAGAGAAAACCATTGAATCCCATGATACAAGGGAAAACCATCTAATCCTTCACTCTCAAGGTGAAACCATCAGATCCCTAACTTACTTAGATAAACCATTCATTTAGGTACTTAGGTGACAAACTCTAGGTCCTTAACCCTAAGTAGAAAACACGACACATATGATGGTGTATCTAGGTGTTCAAAGGTGCAACTATATACATTTTTTTAGAACAAGTATGAGGCATATCATACATTTGTGGAAAATTACAAACAAAACCCTAAGTATGGGAAAATTTCATAAAGGTCCATAAGCACATAAATTGTAAAACTCAATCAAACAATGTCCAAACTAGACTAAACATGAAACTTATCTTTGTCACACGATATCAAATCATAAATTTTGGTTTGATTAAGGAATTAGCACCCAATAATATAAATTAAGCATGTTCAAGCATTAAGCTACGTTAGGGGCATTACCATAAACCCCTAACATGGATTTCCCCCCAAAATCCTAAGAAAACAAAGATGAATACTTCCTATGAATCTCATCTTCTAACTCCCAAGTAGCTTCATACAACCCTTGGTGATACCACAACATGTTTACTAAGGCTATGTCCTTCTTCCTCAGCTTCTGCACTTGCTTATCTAGAATCAACACGGGACCCTCCACCTGAGAAGCATCCTCAATATAACTCAACCTTGATTGGTTTTATTGTCTTGTTTGTATCAGGGTGACACTTTCTCAGCATGGACACATGAAAGAAATTATGCAAACTGTGCAACTTTGGCTGTAACTCCAACTTGTGCACCACCTTTTCAACTCGCGCCAAGATAGGGTACAGTCCCATAAACCTAGGAGCCAAGTTACCCTTTTAACCAAACCTAAGAACACCTTTTTGAGGGGAAACCTTGAGATATAAGTGGTTTCCAACTTGGAACTCTAGCAGTCTATGACAATTATTGGCATATGACTTCTTTCTATCTTGGGATACCTTCAACTATTGTTGGATCACTTTGATCTTTTCAGTAGTCTGATGCACTAACTCAGAACCCAAAAGTTGATACTCACCTATTTTATACCAACAAAGAGGTGATTGGTAACTCCTTCTGTACAAAGCTTCATATAGTGTCATATCTATACTTCTCTAATAGTTGTTATTATAGGAAAACTCAATTAGATTCAGGTGGACATCCCAACTCCCAAGAAACTAAAGAACACACACTCTCTAAAAATTTGCTAATGTCTAAATGGTCCTTTCCGACTGACCATCTGTCTGTGGGTGAAAAGTTGTGATGAATTTCAAGTGTGTCCTCAACAATGTATGCAGACATTCCTAAACTTGCTCATGAACTGAGGACCTTTGTTAGAAACTATGGTAACTGGTATGCCATGCAAACAAATTATCTCATCAATGTAGATTTGTGCCAACTTCTTCGCTGTATAAGTGGTCTTGATTGGCAAAAAGTGTGCTGACTTTGTTAACCGATCAATGATCATACAAAGGAATAATAGCCTTTAGTTGTCCTTGGAAGGCCAACTATAAAGTCCATGGTGATATGATTCCATTTCCACTATGGAATTGGAAAATATTGCAATGTCCCTATAGACTTTTGATGCTTCACCTTGACTTGTTGACCAACTGGACACAACCAGAATTTCTACTACATCACACTTTAAACCTAGCTACCAATTGTGATACATCTTAAAACTGCCAGTATGCATGGTGTACATTGAAGAATGAGCCTCCTCACGTACAATCTCCCTCAAACAATTGGGGTCATGTACCACTATTCTGTTGTGAAAATGCACTATTCCATTCTCTGACTCATGAAAACCATCATGTTTCCCGTTGCCAAACTCTGATCTGATATTCTATATCATAGTATCATCCTTCTATGTGTCTCTGATCTGGTGTATCAATGTAGGCTTGACCATTAGTTGTGCCAACAATCCTCCAATAGACATACTTCCAGTTGCCCATTCATCTGCCACCATGACACTAGCATGTCTTACTTGTGACACGCCATAGAGTATAATTATGCTTTATTTATGGAGGATGACCAAGATGACTTCCTACTTAATGCATCAACCGACATGTTTACTTTCCCTGGATGATAGTCTATTGTGCAGTCATGGTCCTTGATCATCTCCATCTATCTTCTCTGCCTCATGTTTAGCTCCTTCTTGGAGAAGATATATTGAAGATTCTTGTGATCAGTGAAGATTTGACACTTTTCTCCACACAAATAGTGCCTCCAAATCTTTGAGGCAATAACTACAATGAAAAATTGTAGGTCATGAGTTGGGTAGTTCTCCTTCTGTTTCTTAAGCTGTCATGAAGCAAAAGAAATCACACTCTTATCTTGCATCAACACGCATCCCAAGCCATCAATGAAGCATCATACAAAACAATGTACCATTTCCCTTTTTTTGGCATCAGTAAAACTAGATCACTCATCAACTTCTCCCTCAATAATAAAAAAGAATGTTGGTACTTGTCATCCAAAACAAAAGGAACACCTTTCCAAGTTAGCTTGGTTAAAGGTAGGGAAACAACACTAAAGTTCTTGGTGAACCTTCTCTAATAACCTGCTAGGGTGAGGAAGCTTTGTACCTCAGTTGGTGTCTTGGTATGCTCCCAACCCGACAATGATTCCATCTTCTTCGGGTCTACACAAACACCCTTAGTAGATATGACATGACCAAGAAAAGACACCTCAGTCAATCAATACTTGCACTTAGTTGAACTTGGCATACAACCAGTGCTACCTCAACAACTCTAGTGCTTGGAAAAGATTCTACTCATGTTGGTAGCTATCCCTAAAGTATACCAAGATATCATCTACGAATTCAACTACAAACTGATTAAGGTATGATCTGAACACTCTATTCATCAAGTCCATAATTGTTGTTGGTGCATTAGATAACCCAAACAACATAACCACAAACTCATAATCCATACCCAGTTCTAAAATCAATCTTAGGTATCTCATCCACCTTGATCCTCTATTGGTGATATCCTTACCTCAAGTATATCTTGGTAAACATTGTAGAACCTCTCAACTAATCAAACAAATAAAAAATCCTCAGTAGTGGGTACTAGTTCTCACTGTCACCTTGTGCAACTATTAGTAATCTACGCAAAGCCTCATGAATCATCCTTCTTCTTCACGAACAACACTTGAGCACCCCATGGGGAAGTGCTTGGTCTCATAAAGTCCTTCTCTAGCAACTATTGTGACTGTTTCTTCAACTTCTTCATCTCAGCTGGAGTCATCCTATATGGTGTCTGAGCTATCGGTTGTATTCTAGGTTCTAAATTGATTTCAAAGTCAATCTCTCTAGGGGGTGGAACACTAGGAAACTCTTCTAGAAAGACAATTTTAAACTCACCCACCACATGTACATCCTGGATACTATGATTACTCACCTTGGTATCTAGAACATGGGCTAAAAAAGACTCACACCCCATGTAACGACCCTTCAAATTTAGTCCCAAAATTTCTTACCTCTACTAAAGATGAAACCCTAACTTGAAAGAATTCATCTTTAATATGTTGACTTAAGTTGAGACCATGCTTAATTCGTATTACAAAATGAGCTAAAGATATTAAGTGGACCTTGAATTGAATCATTTACATCAATACTTATTCACATCAATGTCATTCATAATGCACAAAAACCTAACCCTAATTATGCAATGGTGACTAGTTGGGGTTGAATGATAGTTTGGACCCTCATACATGTATAATTTATATCCCACTAATTGGTATATGAGTAGATAATATAATAATAGAGTTTCCCTCAAATTTTTGTAATACAATTCCTTTTTGGTGATTATTAATGTGTTAATTACCCTAAGAAGCTAATAATGTAAAACACATGTTTCCCTAACTCATATCCAAACTCTAATTGGATAATAGAATTCCTCATGGTCGAATTAGCTTGCCTACCTATTTTGGTTGGTTTTGTATAATCCTAGGTGCCCCAAATGATGTTAGGAAGAAAGTAGGAGATAATTATGATTTATGATTAATCGTTTAATAATATACAGATGATAATCCTAATTTTTTTTCCAAAGTTGGGATAAATGTGTGTCACGCACGGCTTAAGAGAATCGGGCTCTTTATGAGCCGTCATATGGGGATCCGAGGGCAGGGCCTTCACCCCTACCTCCCGTAGTATCTACATGAAAGGGGGTGGGGGACAAAATCTCGATCCCTTGCCCGTCGATATCTCTCTCCCTCCTCAACAATTTCTTGTTATCTCAACACCAATGAAACTAGGAGATCACCCCACATCCAATGATATATAAATCAAACACTAATGCCTCTTTTGGGAGAAATCCCCAATTCGCCTTCTTCTTCGGTCACGCGGTCGTCATCCCTCTCGCGACAATGCTGCATCAGATGGACTCCAAGAGACCTAGGAAGCACCCTAGGATCCATACCAACCTTTTTCAGTCGTCAATTACTTCTGAATCTGGCCAGGCAGTGGTAGCAGATTCAATCTTCATTCAAGTCGATGGCGTTCTCTAGTGACAAGTTCCAAGCACTGTAGTAAAATTACAAATCTAGTAAGCATATATGCCTTCCCTTCTTGCTTTTAGTTGCTCCAGTTTGCCCTACGGTTGTCCCAGCTTGCGTACTCTATAGCCTCGTTTGGAGTACTTGTCGGTGCTCTTGGGTAGGCCACCTTAGTGGTCCTCTGATAGGGGAAACACAATTTTGACTTCACAACACCTAGTTTATGGTTTCATGAACTCCAGTGAATGACTTCAGAAGTGCTTCTCGTCGGTTCAGTTTAGACATCCCCTTCCCCTATTTCATGACTACCATGACAGTGTCAGTAGGTCTTCACTTCAATTTCTACTGCATGTTCCCACTCTGACTTTGTTAGACTACCACGAAGGTTCCCAACTTCCTAGTTTACCTTAATACATCGAGTTTTACCAGTTTCCCTATGCTATGTAGTTTTGTGATTTCTTCAACTTCCCATCCATCGCGGACAGTTGTTCTAGGGCATCTGCCCTCCCCATAATTTCTAAAAGAGGTGTGTAGGTTCGGTAGACCTTGAGGAAGCTTGTGGTCATGGTTTTACATACTGATCTTATACCATCTATGAATTTGAGTTCAAGAATCTAGCTACTAGTCTGATTTTCTTGGTCGTTCTACAGATGAATAATATTGTCAGTGTTTTCCCAGATTTACCCTCACGTTGACTCCTCCCTGTAATGCTCCTTTGGGTATATCAGTAATTTTTGTGTATGTACCAGTCATTTCATGTGCTTAGAACCGGGGACATGTGGCCAGTGACCATTGGGCCACCTCAACGAGGTGGTACCAATCATATTTTTTTCGACCAGGATTTCACAGGTGGAATTATCGACCATTTTGATTGGTTAATTTTAGTCTGATCTTAATAAATCATAGAAAATAAATTCGAGCTCAGATGGGGACAATCCATATATGGTTTTTGATTAGTTTTTCGAGACCTATCGAATGGTCAAGGATTTAGATCCATATTCTCAAACTACTTTTCATGATTCATTGAAAACCCTAAAACCTGAGGCTTAACCATGATAATTAATATACTTATATGTTGGATAGGATAATTAGGACTGATTAGGAATCAGACTGTAGTTAGAATCCTCCTCAGGCCTAGGTGATTGGATCATGCACACTGAGTATATTTATAGGGTTCTAGGTTACATTATCCGCTCATGTATTTATGATTACTCATTCAAAGTGCAATTATGTGATTACTTAGTTATGCTCATGAAAATCATGCACATGCTATCAATTTATGTTTCTTATTGATTTAATGATTCTATTGTCATTGAAAATACTATGAATCACTGCCATGCTAATTATTCAAGACATCATGTAGATCATGCTTAAGTATAAGAAACCATGCTATGTTAATATAAGTCCTCTCGATCATGTTATGTGATCCTTAACCGGCCTTATGTGAGCCTTAAGTGGACTCATGAGCTCTATGGGAGCATTATGTGAGCCTTAACTAGCCTTATGTGAGACTTAGTTGGCCTTATGAACACTGTGGGTGCATTAAGAGAGAGATACTATATGAACTCAAGTTAAATTGCACACCATTATTTATCATTTTATTTTTTTTAAGTTTCAAGTAATCATGTTAACCATGTTAAGTCACTAAGTTTTTCAAGCTATCTCATGTCATTTCAATTATATGTTACTTTCTTGATATAAATAATAAGTTCCACTCACATAGTTTTATGTTGCCTTGTATGGGATGGAGACGAGATGTTCGTAGATGAGGAGAAGGAGAAGAAGTAGATCTCAAGGACATCAGCTCGAGCTCAAGGACAGATCCTACCTGGTGTGTGCCATTCTAGATAGTTATCTTTTCTTATTAGTCTTTCATGTGGAACTTCTTAGTTTAATACTCTCTTTATCTTGGACTTAGAGTCCCTTAGTTATGGCATGTAATCATGTATGTTTTCTATTCTATGGATTTTTCTTGGTTAATGATATCATTTCACGATTTGTCATAATCTCCATTATGTGAAAATGCTTCCTCTATGGTTGTGTTAGTTTTAGAAAGTAGGTCGTGACACTCTATCTTATCAACTTCTCTTCTATCACAGTCGACGCCCAAGTAGGAAGAGTCATCCTATCACCTTGAAAGATCTAGGAGACATTCCCACTAGAGAACGTTGAAACCTTGGAGCTACAATCCAAAATAACTTTGTACTTCTCCAAAGTAAGCATCCTTGGGATCACATCGAACCCATGCATACCAAGTGGCATGAGATCCACTTGAATGCTACATCCCAAGAAAGAAATAACACAAGATGGACACACCTCCCATAACTCAGCAGAACCAACCAAAGGGGTTTCTACTACAAACAAGCATATTACAACTACTTATCACCTCTATGATGATAAATAAGTGTGTTCCACCCAAGTCAACTAAAACAAATACAAAAGAAGAAGCTGATAACTTATAATAAAAAAGCTTCATCTGACCTGTCACGACCCATGGATTGACCACTCCTTCCGACTGACTCATAGAATAGAATCTCACTGTCACATGTTGTCACCCTCGACCTCTACTATCAGGTTCTAATGACCTTTCTTGAAATGTCTATACATGACCTATGTTGCCACCACTGCGTTATTGTTGTTGCTACTATGAGACATACTGACTCTACCTCAATTGTTGTGTCACCTCCTCATCCTTTATAGGGCATAGTCATCTCACATGTCCAAATTGTCCACACTTGAAAGATGTCTTTGTTTATACTGCATCCTAGACAGTCTTGCCACTGGTACTAGAGCTACATGTTTGCCCTTTTTGTCAGAAAGTTGTGACCTCTCCCTTTACTAGGGAACCACTGTGATTGTAATCGTGCTTTTGTCTTAGAAAAACTCGATCTCTATTGTGTCTGTCATTACTGTGGTAAAGAGAACCTCAGCTTCTTGAAGCTACCAGATGATTTCCCTTGGAATTGTGTTGACCTCTTCAATATGTTGGCTTCCCTCTTCTCTACAGTAGACCTCTCTATCCTTCTTACGGACTCCACAAAGGTAAAAAACTTCACTTAATTCTCCAAAGAAGATGTTGTTGTAGATAGATCGGCATTAAAACCCTTCTTAAACCTTCAAATCCTCTCTTTCTTTGTGGTTTCCATGTGAGGACAAAACCTTAACAACTCCATAAGCCTTGTCTCATAGTTGTTGATAGCTTATGGCCCATGGTGTAACCGTTCAATCTGGGCTATCTTCTCATGCAGATACATCTAAGGAATGTAGTTGCTCACAAACTTCGGCCGAAACTCTTCCCAACTCATGATAACTCATGGTCTCTTCTCCTCTTCTATGGCCCACCAATTGCAAATAGTTCTCTTTAAGATGTAAACCGCATCTTCATCTTGTCCTCATCTGGGATGTTCAGAACCTGAACACCTTTCCCAACTCTATCAACCACAACTCAGTGTCTGTCGGGTCTATTGTACCGGCATACTCAGTAGCTCCTACTTGCTTCAACCTCTCAAAGATCTTCACTAGACCCTAAGTTTCAGCATTGGGAACATGTGCCCTTGGTTGAGGTATAGGCTCCCTATCTGCTAAATGCATAAACACCGCCATGAGTTGTTAAAAAATAGAATGGAAAGTTGGATTAGCCATGACTAAAGGGTCAAATGGAGGCGGTTCGGGCTATTCTGGCCCCATCTCAGGTACTCTTCCTTGGGGTACCAACCTCTTCTGACCATCTCCTCATGCTATGTAGATACTCTTAGCATGCTCTTCACATTCTCTAGACATATCTCCATAACCATAAGATATGATCAGATATGTTGGATTACTTAAGAACATACACAAAACCAAAGTCCTATTTCCCTATAGATTCAACGAAACCTAATCTCTAATATGAACCAAACTATGACATCCTACTGCGGGAAACAAGATTACTCAAAAACCAAAACATAATCAACCACAAATTAATCTCATCACTGGAAAGGTATATAACTAGAATCAAATTAAATTTTTGAACATATCCAAACATTTACATATCAGTACAACATCTTGCATAAAAGCATACAAAGCTCCATGTGTTATTACATCTATCCTCTGGCCTCAGCCACAACCTCTACACAAAAGCATTGTCAAATATATGCATCATATACAACATCAACATATTGCCAAAAACTTGAGTCGGTATACATAATCTAAAAAACTTCCCCTACATAGACCTGAGAGTGCAGGGATGACTCTAAGACATACTAACAACTAGCCAACCGTATTCCTCTATTGAGATTTGAATTGTTCCTCCTCACTACCATAGGTTTGACGATGCTAATGACAATCACCTACAAAGATGTGGTGACCCACAAGGTGAGACCCATCTCCGAGTGAGAGATATAACTATCAACAAAGTTTATTGTTTATAGCAGATAAACCTAGTAAACATACAAGCATATAACATGGTAGAATGAAAAGATTTATAAAATTTTTAGAGGAACAAACATAGTTAACATTATAACTACAATTAACTTATCTTACCCCATTATACATCAACTAAATGTTACAAGAATAAGGAAAGGGTTATCAACCAATGTGAATCACCAAGTAACCCTAACATATATGTTACGCGGTGAGTTACATATTTTATTAAGCCTTGGTGATTTTGAGGCATACCACTCAAACATCCAACTAACCACTACAAAGTCACAATCAGCTCCATACAAGATCTAGGAGAGCCAAAATCCTATAATATCATCCCCTTGGTCACTATGGGTCTGCCAAAATGACATATTAGTCAAGTTGCAATTATCCTAGTCCGCCCTTGGTACACAAGTCACTACACTAGAAACTAGGGTATTCAACCTTATCATCCAAGGTAAAACTATAGCTACCCTCAATCACATCACACATACATATTTGTTCATCCAAGATATGTTCTCAACCGTTCTCCATAACCTTTGGATCATGATTACAAGGATATACCCTCCCTACATTTGTATATACTCCATAGTATATGACTCTGATTTTTCCTTCTAGAATACTCATTTTACTATCCAACAAGTGCTGACACTAAAATAGTTCTAAAGCATAGGAAACTAAGTGATTAGGGTTTCAATTTATTAGTTAAGCCAATTGGATGATTTTATACTACACAAATCAAATTACACACAAACCCTAAAAGGTTTCTATAAAATCATTGGTATATAACAACTCTAGAAGATATAAAACATATGAGACATATTCCTTATCACATCATCATAGGGTAGTAGTGTTGTCAATTTTGAAGAGGATTACACCTCCACTAGGGCATAACAAGCCCATAAGCTTTTAAGGATAAAGCAACATTTACACTCTTGTAAGAACATCATTATCATCTTAGTTTTTCATAAGATTCAACATGTCATAATGAACATGCCATTACCATACGTATCACAAATAATGCATCAATTATAGGAGTTATGGCATCTTTAAGAGTATCATAAAAGAGTTACTCTAACATTATGGGTTTATCCATTCACCAATTCAATCATTAATAGTAGATAGAAGTAATAAACCTTAACCTGATCAGCATCATAAGAGAGACGCAAAGGTGTAGATTTAATTTATATTATTAAAAACACCACTCATAAAATAACCATCGATTCTTTCACATGCTTGGCAAAAACCATCAGATCATGGTTACTAGCAAGACCATCGGTTCCCATTGATTGCAAGGACCCTGGCCCACATTTTGGGATAACCATGTTTGTTTTGCCAAAGTATGTTTCTTAGAACCATTCTCTAATCATCTGAGATGTAATTAGGGCATGTTGAAAGCTTAAGTTTCTTGTTTGAGCTTGTTTGGATGATGCTTGTGTTTTGTGGTGAGGTTTTGGTGCAAATTGCAATTCACCTAGAGTAACGGTTGATGTGCAAGTTTTCCACCTCTAGAGTGTTCCTTCTCTCTCTTGGCATCATCATAAGGAGAGAGAGAGATGGGAACCTTGTTTGGGTCTTGGTTGCATGGTGACATCCTTGGTGATGTTTTGGAACACATGTATGAGGTGTGTCTTGCACCTAGATGTGTTGTCTCAGGATAGAGAGCCCTAGAGAGGTTGTCTATCAGTTTGTGAGTGTGTAGGGTTGAACCCTATCAGTTTGTGAGTGTGTAGGGTTGAACCCTATCGGTTTGTGAGTGTGTAGGTTTGAACCCTATCAGGTTGTGAGTGTGTAGGGTTGCACCCTGTCCGTTTATGGGTGTGTCAAGATATGATATCGGGCATGACCTTGGTAGGACATCAAGAGGATGAGACCTAGCCTAGACCTTATCTCCATGTCTTGCATGATGTTGTGCATGTGGATCCTCTTTTGTGGACAAGTGGCACTTAAGCTTCTAAGGTGATTACACCTCTTCCATTACCCCTCTCTCATCCCTCTTGTATATAATATCCTTGCTCTCCATGCAAGAGGATCCTTTTGGCCATCCTTACTTCCTCTCCTTCTTGGTGGATGACCTTGAGAAGCTTAAGGAGTTAGAGAGTCTCTCTTGGAGCTTGGTGGATGAGTTCCAAGTTGTGGTGTTCTTTTATCATCCTTTAGCTTCAACCTTGGTAATCTATGTTTCCTAGCTCTCTTTTCTTCTTCTTCTTCTCAACTATGGATCCTTGATACCTTCTTTTCATCTTGAACCATCTTAACCTTGGTATCATCTTCTTCCTTGGAGGTGTAGTGGTGACCAAGTTTGGTGGATCATCTTCTACCTTGAGCTCTTGAGCTTTAAGCTTGACCTTGGAGCTTGGATCTTGGTGGTGATCTTTGAGGCGGGTTATATAACTCTTAACCTCCTTTGTTATTTTCATTCTTCATATAATTATGATTGTTCTTCATCTTGAGATCATTCATCTCTTATATAATAGTAGTTGTTAGTGGTTTTAGAACTATTTTGGTGATGGAATCTCATTTGATTTGCTATTCATGTCTTTCACCTTCTTTCTATGCAAGTAGATGGACTAGTGGCCGACCTTTCTAAGGTTCAAGATGACAAGTCCACACACATACATGCACGATGTTGAGGGTAGGTCGTCACGACTTGTAGTACTACAAACCGACACACCATGGGGAAAGTCATCATGACTTAGAGATGCTTAGGTGGACATGCCTTATGGATGCTTAGGTCGACATGTGTTGAGAAGGTTAGCTCATTGTGGCTTATGGTTTCTAAATTGATATGGTTGATAGATATAAGAAGCTAGCCTATCATGCTCTTGATGTACCTAAACTGATAGGTGTTGCTAAACAGTTATGCCTTGAAGGTGTTAGCCCATCATGGCTATGGGTGTACCTTGTGTGAGTCGGTCTATTTTGAGGGCTAACTTTGATGCCCTGGTTGAGCAGAGGACAACACACCTTTAGTGAAGTGTTGCCTGATACACCTTGAACCATGATGCCATGATGAAACCCTAACCCTAACAACCGATATACCTAGGGTTGCCCAACATGCTTTAGTTTCCTGACATCTTTAGGTGGTACTGGTCGTCACACCTTAGGGTGGTGTTGCCTGACACCTTAGGGTGGTGTTTCCTGTCAGACCTTTAGGTGGTGTTGGCCATCACACTCTCAAGAAGAGGTAAACTGATACACCATTAGTAAGGATATCCCTTGTGCCTTGCATGGTGGTAGTGGTCATGTTGTGATGATGATAAATGACACCCTATGGCAAGTACTAACTGATACCTCATATGGTAGTCTCAACTGATACCTTATAATGGTGGTTATGTTACATCATGTTGATGATAGGGTTACATGATATGATGTGATACCCTATGGAATGTTTGTGTGAATAATAAAGGAGTGTTGTTTTATATAAACTTTATTTCATAATATACCTTATAATGATGATGGGAGAAATGATCTAAGAGTGGTTCTTGATCCAACGTTGTAAACCCAAATTGATTAAGAAGAACTCTAACCCTAATGATGTAATGTGAATGTAATGAATCTTATGGGATGGTAGTGTTGATGATGTATTATTCTTCTTGTTACAAGTCTCTAACCATGCAAGTAACATCAGTTGATAAGCATAGCCATCTATGAGCTATGGTACTTATGATTTGATTGAATGGGCCTTGTGAGGCATATGTGATGTTGGCATCATTGGAAGAGAAGGTAAATGGTCTTATGACCTAATGATGTATTATTGCCTTATGTGAGATGATGATTTCCTCAGTATTGAGATGAGGGGTTCCTACGCCAAAGTATGTGGTCCTTGTGATGAGAAATATGGTGATTGGAAAATATCAAGTGATAATGTGATGAGTTCACACCCTATATGGTCAAATATGTTCTGGTGATGTGTTATGCCCCTATTTATGCAGAATTTGTTTAGAAGTTATATGTTGTAACTTGATTGATGCTCAAAGACACTTAATTGACCTAACTAATCAAGTGGAACCTAATCATGTAGCTTTCCATGTGCCATAGATCCATTCGGTGTCAGTACTTGCTGAATGGTGAAACAAGTTTAACTCAAAGAGCATATTTTTTAATATGCGGGGGTGAGGATGAACATCCCCTTATGTCCAGGAATATGTGACACATGATTGGTTGCGGGCCATACCTAGAAGACTGCGACTTTGGACCATAGCTCAGTGATACGTGACACATGATTGGTTGCAGGAAATACCCTGGAAGGGTGCGACTATGAGCCGTAGCTCAGTTTCACTAGCGTCGTGACCTATACCAAGGCGGGCTAGGTTTGCACATCTGTACTATATGTCACTAGAAGCAGTATGACTGATGATGCCACTTTATGATTCACTCATGTACTGACCACGAGGTGGTGAGGTTGTGGATTTCAGCTCCTTCACTAAACCTGGTATGGCACCAATTTCGACTTAGCAGTGGTCAGTTGGATTTGGGTGGTATGACTCAAATCCTCATGGCATAATAAAATACATAGACAACTATGTAGTATATTTGTATAGGATCAAATATAGAAACATTAGATGAAGCCTTGCTTACTTTTGTGATATATTGTTGATAAGAAATATACATGTTCTTCATATTCCTTTTAAAGTGTTAAGATGTTTAATTATTGAACAATAATTTCTCATCTTGTTAATAATGATTACCTACCTCTTATAGTTGTAACTTTATTACTACTATAATTACCTTATCTATGATAATAATAGAGTTTGTGGAGAGTTATATCTCCCATTGAGATTTGGAATCTCACCCCGTGGGTGTCCCACTTCTTTTTTAAGTGGACATGCACAAGGAGATAAAGATCGTGCAACAAGGTTGAGGAGAAACAAGAGAGGTAGCAGTTGACAAGACTGGAAGTGCTTATGGATGTCTTTTATTGTTAGAGTCCAAGAGTCATCCATGTACACTCGGGTCCTTATGTATATTTTGTGGATGTTTTGTGACCGATCTTTCGATATGTGGTTGGCTTGTGTGCCCTTTTATGTATAGATGTAGTGGATATATGTATATATGTTCTGGAAGAGAACCTGTAACATGTTGATGGAACATATAGTAAGTACTTTGAGGCATAAAAGGACTCGTATGTAAAAGTTTTTTTTGTTTGACAGTTTTACAAAAAAAAAATTAGTATTGTTTGATAATCTGCTTGTTAATCTTTCTTCCACAATTTTGTTTTGAGTAATCTCACTACTGTGGTGTGGGGTGTCATATTGATACACTAGGAAAAATCATCAATTGTTTCAAGGACTTAGTCAAAAATCTTTCATTCATGTGCTAGATAAAACCATTTGATCATGTACCTAGTGAAGCCATCGTTTCTTAACTTAGTTGGTTAATCATTTGATAGAGTAGTGGATCCATCAGTTGTAAGCAATAAGTATGGTTCTCAACACTAGGTGAAATTTGTTCTTCTATACTAAGTAAAAACCATCGTTTCAAGTGCTAATAAAAACATTGATTATCTTCTTGAAGACAACAATTGTGGTATCAAGTATGGTCATCGGTTCATGAATGAAGTGTAACCATCATTTCTCAAGCTAAGTAAAACCATCAACTCACTCACTAGGGAAACCATCAACTTTCATGCACAAGTAAAACCATCAAATCAAAAACTAAGAGTAAACCATTGTTTCTCATGAGGAGTCAAACCATCATTTCATAGTTCTGAGTGAGAAACCTGTTCATTATATTTAAGGTGAAACCATTGTTTCTCTACTTAAGGAAATTGTTGGTTGATAAACTTGCAAGGTTTAGGTTTGTTACTTCAAAATAAGAATGTCAAAAAAATTTAGAGATAGTCAATCCACACAACTACTACATATGCTCAAACCCTAGCCAAAGGATCATCTTTCTACATATTACCACATTTTTAGGGCAAGATCTATATATAGAAAGTTAAAGGTAATCAAGAAACAGGATGAACGTTATGTAACCATCCTCAAGGAGTAATATAGCCATCAAACAACAAGTTATCTTGAAGAAAATAGGGGAAAAACCTAGCTTTAACACTCCAAACGTTCCAAGATAGCTTCCTTCTTCAAGAACAAGGAATATCTAGGGAAAAGGAGAGGGAATATGAGGTTTTTCAACCACCTTCTCGAACATCCACCAAAAATACCAAGGTTTCATCCAACGAAGAAGAGATAAGAAGGAGGGGAGAAAGAAAAACAAAGATAAGGAAGGAGATCTTACTTCATTAGGGCAAGAAACTAGGTTAGGAAGCTCCAAAAGATCCTAGAGAAGGTAGATCCAAACCCTAGAGAAACATGCAACCAAGATTTGACCAAGCTTCATCCTTAAGAGATCTTCTTCTCCGCCAAGTAAGGGGGGGTCAGACCTTGCTACCACTATGAGGGTGTAGGGAAAAGAGTTTGTTTGGAAGGAGGGAAAGGGGTATATACACCTTAGATGAGAGAGAAAGAGTGGAACATAGACTTGCCTGTGTCATAAGGGTCAAAGACTTCCATCCATGCAAAATTGATCTACCATTCTTCGTCATCCTAGTAGTTCCATTGGTTTTCAAACTAGTATAACCATTGGTTGGAAACCTAGGTGAACCATCGAGTTCCATCATCAAAGAAGCCATCAGATCATGCCTACAATTAGTCATAAATGCAAACCCAGATCCACCAACAGTTGGTGAATACAACATGGGAAAACCATTATTTGTTGTGGTAACCATTGAATCCCATGATACATGGGCAGATCATTTGATCCTTCATTCTCAAGGTGAAAACATTATATCCCTAACTTACTTATATAAACCACTGATTTTAGTACTTAGGTGAGACACCCTTGGTCCTCAACCCTAAGTAGAAAACACCACACATCCGATGGTGCATCTAGGTGTTCAAAGGTGCAACTACATCAATTCTGTTAAGAACATTTATGACGCATATCATATATTTGTGAAAATTCTAGATATTGGAAAATTACATGAAGGTCCATACAAGGACATAAATTGCAGAATTCAATCAAACAATGTCCAAACTGAACTAAACATCAAACTTATCTTTGTCCCATGATATCAAATTATAAATTAGTATTAGATTAAGGAATTAATCACCATAAGATAAATCAAGCATGTTAAAGAATTAAGCTAGGTCAGGGGTCTTACAATCACACCCTTAAGAATTTCGGTAATATTAATATGTGTTAAATTATACCAAAATTTAAATTTGTCACAACACATAAGATTTATATTCACCTATGTATATAGTATACTAATTTTCTACCAACTATCACTGGAATTGATAAAAGTACCATTGATTAATTTCATAATTAATTATAAGTGGTATCTAAATAAGATTTATTACTAAAAATAATCATAATGATTGATGATTCTAAAATTAAAAAGGAAATGATTGAAACTTAAAGTGGTTCCTTTATAAAAAAATAAATAGTCCCTCAATGTCTCAAAATAAATTATAAGGTAATCATTGATCATATCAATATACACAAAAACTATCAATATGTATTTTTAGATGTAAAGTAGACATAATTTTCTAAGAAGTATCAAATGAGTCCATAAAAAGGAAGTATTGGCACTATTATAATTAAATTGGAGATTTGTGACAATGAGGTCTTACAATCTATATTCGACATTGTAACAAAATTAAAATAGGGTTTAGACACCTGGTACAAGAAAATATCCCTAGCCAGCTCACTATTTCTCTCAAGACATACAACATGCTCCACACATCCCTATCCCAAAACATTTTTACATGCAAACAACTAATACAGTGAATAGGACATTGTCAAAAATATCATAAGATCTTTACATAAGATGGGAACTTTCTCCTTTAAAATATTTAAATAATAATGCATGTTGTATTAAAATTAATCATTTTTCAAAATCATTGATGTGTAACAAAAACCTGAGAACATGTCACTTCACTTAGTTTCCTGCATGATGGCTATCAAAAAACCCTTGTTTATAATCCGTTGTAAGACACTTCCCCTCACTACATAAAAGAGTTTTCCCTTTTAGTTTTTAGACATAATTCTAAAGGAAAGGTTGCATGGAGGTGAATTGGTTCAAAGGATGAGGGGATTTAGTTTAATGATCCAGACAATGGTAGTGTGGAAATTTTTGTAAACTGGGTGTTGATCAAGTTAAAGGGGTACATATCATTAATAAAGGGAAGGGCATGGTCTTTTTGGTCAAAGTGGAGAATGATGACCACACCTACACACAATAATGATTAGCTGTTGTAGATTTCCTACCAAGAGAGAAGGTGGTAGGGATAATGGTGATGTATACAAGGGAGAGGGAGGTGGTAGAGGAGGCAACAATGGCTATGAAGGAGGAGGAGAGCATTGTTATGGTGACATATATGGTGGAGGTAGTTAGTATGGTGGTAGAATTAGTGGAAGGGAGGCAAGTGACTCCCCTCAGGGCAGCAGTTGTAGTGATAGGAAGAGGTAAGAATAAGGTAGTGTTGGTATAGGTTATGGTAGCGGAGACTTCTATAGCTGTTGGGTCTGACCACTTGGCTAGGAGTGTCATAAGAAGTGAATTATAGTGTAAATGTTTGTGGTCATAGCCACATACCCACAAACTAATAGCCCTAAAACCCTTCACATGTACACTTTAATCTTGTACATGTTGGTTGTTGGGTATTCTAAGGCTTATATGTATAGCCATACTTGTCATACATGAATACTTGTTGCTTAATGTCATGATATTTGAGTTTGTTCTATGTATGTTGTATCACAACCTAGAGACACACTATGAAGCTTTTTATAATCCAGTATGCCAAACAAAAAAATAATATTATTGAAATTAAACTAACCAAAAACATTGCAAAAAATCTCAAAAGAGTTCGCACATAGAATAACAATACATGCACATCGATATACCCTAAAGATGCAATGAATGTGTCCCCTCCCTTTAATGGTTTCTAGATTCCACAAGTTGTAGTGGCTGTTATTAGCATATTTCCACCATGAGTTCATTAGGCTATTACACCATTATTTGTTGCATTCTTGTCTTGCAAGCCATAGTATAGATTAGAGCACCAACTAAGCTCTAGGCTGAAAGAGATCCATAATGCTCATTGTAACACCCTAAAAAAGTTATTCCTTCTACCCTAACACCCTGTTTGGAGTGATACTAAGAGCTAATTACTAAGAAAATTGTATTCCAACACCAAAAACTCAACCATATAGTAGTACAATACATATAGGGGTGAATATGATTAAATATTCCTAATTATGTGTATTATGTCTAGCCATACCAATATACATTTCTTAAATACTTAAAAAAATATTGATGATTTGTCTTGACATCTTTTAGGTGATAAAGTAATAAAGAATTATGTATAAGTTATCTTGTTTCACCCAATCTATCCCATATATTATCATACAAAACTTCTCTCCAGGTGGCATTATAATACCAAGTAACAAAGTGATTGGGGTTCTCATTCTCTCCCTCTCTGTCGCCATGGGGAAATTAAAATGAGAAAAACCTTCATGGGCGATGATTGAAGCTCTAGGATTATTAGTGTGGTCCACAAAGTGGACACCTTTCTCGCCCAATTTAGGATGGTGGTGGTCATCGTGGTGAGTTAAAAACCTCCCTCATGGCTCCTCAATGTCTAATTTTTTTTCTTCAACTCTAGAGGAGGTAACAAGGTCTTTTCTCAACTGGTTTCCTTTTTTATGCCTATAGTAGTGGTTTTGTAGTTTTTGGTTCCTAGCTACAATAGTGGAGTTTCCAAAGATGGATCAATGTTTGTTTGTTACCGATTTCATTTTTTGTCTAGGTACCTTTGTGGGATGATAGTAGAACTGATGTGGGTGGTTTGACATGGCTTGTAGAGAGATTGATCGGGTTCTATATTCCTTATTAATATCTTGAAACTTGTGTTGATATTCAATATTGTAGAAATCCTTTGAAGTGATTTGACCTTATTTTATTTAGAACTTTTCTAGTTTGGCATCATCGATGCTCTTCGGGTTACCCTAAAGCAGTTAAAAGAGGCCTTAGGCACGGTTATCCATCCTCCTTTGTGTTAAAGTTTTAGTAGTGAGCTTCACAAACTTGATTCTATGTAGGTCGCCAGAGCTCCCTCTTAAAATATCATGGAGGAATGGATCTCTAAAACCTCCCTTGCTTCTTTTGATGTTGTTGTGCTCCACAAAGGTAAAGTAGTCTTTTCTAGCATTTAGGGCAATGTCTTCCACAAGTTTTTGACCCTATTTTTGTATTCATTTACAATGTCACATTGTCCCACATATCAGATCACATGGAGGGAGAATATGTTTCTTGACATTGTATTTTCTTTAATAACAAATCAAAGCTATTAATCTAGGGAAAATTTTAACTGGTCATTTAGAGCTCAAAAATTGTGAAAAATACATTTTTATTTCGAGGAGATATTCTATGCTTAAAGGTGATGGTTTTATAATATTATTCAATAGTGATATAAATATCATTTTAGGGTTTACATAACTAGACATCTAAATTTCTTATCTTCCTTCACAATATTTGAAAAAAACTTTCATGTTCTTTTTTTATGCATCAATGTGGTGACTTTCTTGCATAATGTAATGTATGAGTTTTTTTTGTTTGGACATGATACACTCCCATAACATAAAACTATGCAGAGGTAATGTTTCCTCTAGTGAACTTAAAAGAGAAGATGTGTATCTCTTCCTTTTCAACCCAAATAAAAAACTAGATTTGTATTTCCTTCTCAACCCACATTCAAGATAATATGTGTATATTTTCATGGTCACTCCAAGTTTAAGGTAGATGTGTTATCTCCTATCTCTGTATCTTCTATTGACTAGTTTTTCACACTCAATGCGCACAAACACCTTCATTTTGTTGTTGTGCAAGTATTTGGCATGTTTTCTAGTGTTCATTAAACTTTCTTATGCAATAGACTATCTCATATTTTGATTAATAATCTTCTTATGATATTTCCTCTTGGTATATCCTATTTTCTTATAGTTATTCATTTAACTAGGAACACCCTAACCATGTTGATTATACCTTTAAATGCCCAAGTATCAACAATATTGTCTGGAAGGATAGCTTGAGATGGTGTGTTGCCATATGCAATTGCTTCTTAGTAGTACATGTTTTTGTACCTTACTCCCTTATTTTATTAACACACTTTGTGGTGAAGAACCTTGCTAATGGATTATTTTGAGATAAGGTAACAACTTGAATTCTTTTTCTTTACGAAACTATCGTTTTGTATATCATGCTTTTTTGAAAAATGAATATGCCTACCTTCTTCCATATATTTTAGTATGTTTGGATCGGTATGGATTTATTCCTCAATTAAGTAAGGATTAGATATCATCTTGCATCCCACTCAAACACATTGTGAAGAACATTTCCCACCAAAGGATCAGTCCAATAATACCACTCACTGGTAAATAGTGCAAGACTTCTTCGTGAATCTCCTCCCTTTGAATATTGTATATATGGGTGTGGGTATGGAGTGGGTGCACCACTTAGTTAAATGGTATTTACCCATTATTAATTTTCAGCTACAATTGAATGGGTCATGAGATTATTCTTGAAGTAGGTGATATGACATGGAAAGTGGGGTGGAAATTGCCAAAACCCTATAAACTAGAGTTTTAGGGTGGAAAGAAATGTAGGTGAGAGTAGGTGGCGGAAATGAAGGTTGGGAGGAGCTTGCCCTCAACTCCCAACCTCCACCAGTGTATATATAGTATCCTAGGTGGTGACGAGTAAGTGGGGGTACATTGGTAAAATCAGTACGGAAAGGATTAGGTTTAGGTGGATAACACAGACGTGGTGGGCACCACCACAGTGGTGTGTAGGTGTAGCGATGACTATGTTACAAAAAAAATTCCTATGCTGGAAATGGGTAAAGTTCAGGGAAAAATAAAGAAATTGAAGTTTGGTGGCAAGGTTGTGGTACCTCTAAAATTCTACTAGAATTTAGCGTATTGTGGAACAACTATAGAAGTAGCACAACCATTTTCAGGGCATTCTGCTGCACTTCAACGTTGATCTTGTTCATCCAATGTACTTTTTGCTCAACTTTGATCCTTCATCACTTGGGATAGGCCAGGGTTAATCTTGCCATATCTTTGAGCTTCTACATGCTTGGGTAAGACTTATGATCATCTTCCACCTATCCCTCTCATAAATTAGTACCAAATTACTATACAAACATACCAAGACTATTCATAAGTTCATTTGATACAAAACCATTTATTGAGGATATATAATGCATTATGAGACATCTAATGTGATTCAGGAGAAAAAGACATATGCCAGAAACTCAATCTAGGGATCCATCATGTATCATTTTATGATGATTGAAAATCAATACACATAAATGTATCTTATTATGATATTCCATTAATTCAAGAGTAAGTTAATTGATCTATAGATATTTGGTTTAAATTTCTATGAAAGTCATCTCATATTCAAGGATTTTGATCAACTTTTTGGAAATTCAAGAATTCTAAACTTTTAATTTTCATTCTCTTTATTTTATCTCAATATAATAAAACATTCAACTTAACTTTAATATAATAAAGTTCAATATTCTTTGTCTTAAATAATATTTATATATTAACTTAATATTTACAAAAGGACTCATTTTCCAATAAACTATTCATTCAATCTAAACTAAAATGAATGTATTAAATTTCATTTATCATTGATCTAGGACTCTTATATGGTCCATTCTACAAGTCACATAATAATATTCATTGAAGATGATTTTATGATTAGTCAATGTTAGAGTATCTCAACAAGTAAAGTAACTTGTTGAAGTATCATACCTATACACATTCTAATATGTTTGGCTAAAATATTATGTAAGTGATTTTATTTAGATTGAGATATGCCTAATTGACAATGATGTGATTTTCTTCATCAAATGTT